>OZ023152.1:10476624-11002854 GCA_963675895.2 Styela plicata
TTCTGCCACGCTACCTCATTGTAATGTTTCCCTTACAAGGGTATACGATTGTGATTTTTGGTTTTGATACAAAAAAAATTTCGTGCTACATATACCTGCCCTTGACCTGTCTAATTTTCACTTCTAATAACATTGGAATGTTAAGGAAATACGGAGTCAACAATTCTGGATTTACTAATCAACATCGATATTTGGTTTGAATAAATGGTAATATGAATGCACTGTCTGTGCAATTGTTTGTGCTCTTCGAATCTAAAATTCATAATTCTGGAATGAAATTTTTCGTTGGGCATGATTCTTTTGAAAAATCCTGATTGGCTTTGGATATCGATTTGGCATCAAATAAATTTAAACAAACTGAAGTCAAAAAAAAGAGAGATTTTTAGTATTAATCCTGTTTTTAACAAAATCTTGAAACTTTATTTCCAAATAAAACATGTAATTGAGTTGATTGACCATGCTCAAAGGTCCAAGTTGTTATAAGGCCTCCATGGAAGGGTACTTACATTCAAGATATTTCCAATACCTAATTACTATTAGTAATGATGTGAAATACATAGGGTGTAGAACTAAATAATAAAATATATTATTAGAAAGAAATAAAATAATAAAACATTAATGTAACAATAGTAATGTATTAGTACCTAATCCTAATTCAATTCTTCCATTCTAAATTTATTCTAGCAAATCATGCCTCAAATCTTCATAAAAGAGTATTATTTTTAGTACCGGTAATACTATTTGAATCATAATACTAATATTTTCTGTCTTGAATATTCACTATATTGTGAGATGCCGATTTTTCTGATTTTTTAATTTACGTGCAATATAACGGTGATATATTATGTCAACTTTTTTGATACATTGTGAAATCCTATAAATCTTACATACTGGTGACGTTTTTAAAAATAATTCGCCTTGCATAACTTTTGATTAGAAATTATTCCAATAACAAAGATTTTTTTCAGAGAGGTCAACGAATCATCAAATGCAACACTTACAATAAGATAACCTTAATAATACCTCAACCTTCTGCCATTTTATTTTGTATAAAGACAGGCAACACCAGCAAGATTTTTTCACGATACCCAGTCAGGAATCTTTTTTCAAGGCATCTTTTCATCAGTGGTTCATCAAAATAAAAGTTCTGATAGGGATTAGTCAGAAATTCCGATTGATAATGATAGCGCTGAACAACTTGTAAAAAAGGAAATTCCAACCTTGAAAAACATTTCCTGGTGCATCATTTTATAAATTGCTTTGCAAACATGAAATAAAGTGATCAATTTGAACCTTTTGATCAAAAATTCAAATTCTTGTAGAAACACAGTACTTTCTATTATACCCCACTATCATCAGACTCTTAGCTTCACAAATCTACCATAGCGATACATACGATTGTTGGAGTGACGTACAGGTTTAGAGTTTTGAAAAGATACTTTCTTTTTTTTTTTCAGAGTCTTCAATAATCTTGTAGTATTGTTGATCTGTTGTTGTAGAATTTTCAACATGTAATATGATTGTATTGCTTAGTATCTTGAATATTAAATATGGTTCTACTTGCTATTTGAGCATCATGATAATCATAATATGTAATATCGCATTTACCTAACTGGAATCAAATTAAAAATAGTCGCTGTTTTGTACCTTATGTCAACTTTGAATTCAGTGGCACATGAGGGTGAGTATCTAATGAGTGATGACAAATTCCAAATAGGTTTTTCATTAAAATATAGTATAATAATTGTTTATAAATTATTTTTACATCAATACCAGCAATGTAAATCAGTTTTAAATATTTGTAAAATTATTCATGGTTTCGAAGTCATACATTGAAAAAAGAATAGATGAAGAACTTCACAATTTGAACTGACAGGAAGGAAAGATTGGTTGGATTGAAAACCTCTTCGTAAAAAACGTACATTAATCAGATTTTTTGAACATTGTTGTTTCTCATGATTGCACATATATATATTGTTGATTCATAGAAGAGAAGCCATGTTTGTGATATTCTCTATTGAAACTTTATTGCTCTTGTGCATCCTTCTGCTGTTGACAAGGTACTATATTTATCGTAAGTGGACTGTCTTGAAAAAATTGCACATTCCTCATGATCCACCTTCACTGTTAAACTTTGGAAATTTGAGACAAGCTCTCTCTGATGAAATATATGCATACGATTTGAATCACAAGAAAAAATATGGTTTGATTTGGGGCTTTTATGTTTTGTCTACACCGAGAATAGTTTGTCATGATTTGGGAATTTTGCAACAAATTTTTATCAAGGAGTTTTCAACTTTTCCAAACAGACTTGGATCATTATCAGGTTTGAATGGGCCAGAAATGGAGAATGGTTTACTTCAAGTGAAGGATAATAAATGGAAACGTATTCGTAAAACGATGACTCCTACATTTTCTACTTCCAAGTTAAAACAAATGCTCGGTATTGCAAATTGGTGTGTCGATAATACCATTGTAGTTTTTAGGAAAAAACTGGAAAATGGAAATGGTGTTTTCGTTGCCAAAAACGTCTTTGCGGGATTATCATTGGATGTTATCTGCTCTGCTGCTTTCAGCACTGATGTAAATTCACAAGATGAAATGAAAGCTGAACCTCAGATTTCTCTTATGGCCAAAGAGCTTATTAGGACAAGTCTTATTGATCCTATGTTTGTTCTTGGTAGTTTGTTTCCAATGTTTAGCTCCCTGTTTTTTAAGTATAGCAGAAGGAGGCCATTCTTTGACTTCTTCAACAATGTTTGTCGCAAAATAATAAAGGAGAGAGGGGAAGATGTCATCAGATGTTCATAATCGTGTTGATTTGTTGCAACTTATGTTAGAATCCAAAGTAACATCTACATATTTGGGAAATGAAATTAAGAAAGGAATGACTGATATGGAAATAATAGGTAATTCAATTGTAATGATTTTGGCAGGATATGAAACAACTAGTACAGTGATGTCATTCCTTGCTTATAATTTAGCTCAACATCCCGATGTCCAAATGAAATTACAAACTGAAATTGATGAGATGTTCGATAAAACAAATGGGTCTTTGGACTATGACAGTATGAACAGTTTGCAATATTTAGAAATGTGTATAAATGAAAGTATTCGCCTTTACACACCTGTTCCTAGAACTATCCGCACTGGTATTAAAGAAGCTACACTGAATGGATTGACTATCCCAAGTGGCTTATCTGTTGTTATGCCAATATATGCTCTATGTCATGATCCAGAACATTGGGATGATCCGATGGAATTCAGACCCGCAAGAATGAAGAATATAAATGAAATCCACCCGATGATATTTCAACCTTTTGGGAGTGGACCAAGAAATTGTATAGGTATGAGGTTTGCCTTGATGGAAGTTAAGATTGCATTCTGTAAGATTCTACGTGAATTTACTTTTGAACCAACCATGGATACTCCTGATCCTCCATTGAAACTTAAATTCAATGTGACCACAATTCGATCAAAAGTCGACTTTAATCTTCGAGTCGTGGCGAGGCAAAACAAAGCTTAAGTGTGATTTCATGATTAGTCATGAAATCTATCTTTGTGCTTTCAATGTTTTAATTTTTTCATGTTTCAAGGTATTTTTCATCCAGTATATTGCCGCCCAAATACACGACTGCCAGGTATACTCCATCTGTAAAAAGCCTCGCTATGCATCTCCGATTGTCCTGAATTTGAATCGAGTGAAGGATAATGTCATGTGAGGGCTAATGTCATGTAAGGGCTCTGCTGGACGCCTCGCCGGTTCATGTTGCTTCTCGCAAGCACATGCTTACAGAATCCTCCACCTATCATATCTAAGCACAATAAAAATGGGATGACCGAATATCATAGCCCAGTAGCTAAAAGTCTGGTTCGCTGCAAAATTAGGCCATATTTTTGCTTTCTTCTCATGTAGGATAAATATCCCATTCCAAATATAAAAATAATCTGCTTCTCTCTTTGAAATTTGTCATAAATCATGATTCTGTTATAAAAAAATATGTACGAGTATTAAACTGTCAGAAAAGTGAAAATTTTAACTAAACATCCATAAAACATTTTTGTAAACAAATATTTTACTCGCATACTTTTACTGAAGTCCTGTGTAGTACTGGTATACGTTTCTTCCGTTGCTGATTAAAATAATTATATATTTTTATATTTCTAATTAGTCTTTATCCAGTTTTGTACAGTATTTAGGAATGGTCTAGTTAGACCTACACAAATTCGAATTTGTTATGAGGTTGTCAATAGTGCTTCACCATTGCAATCTCAAATATATGCAAGTAACTTTCCTAGTAATTCTTTGCAGTGTGCTTTCCTATGTTCGTTTCTATTGGATGTTTTCCACTAACTGTGTAGTAAAATTCTCCAGTCTCTATCGATATCTTCCTCTGATATATTTTCTTGCATCAGAGTTGCAATGTATTTGTATATTCAAATACACTGAAGAAAGGTTATCCGACAACTTTTGTGAACATTGAAGTTGTTTATATTATTGCATTCATTGAATAACGATCAACATAATTGAAATCAAATCGTATGACTCACAAATCTTATCATAAGCACATTTAGATTGGAAATCATGGCAATTCTGATCAAAGATTTTATTTCGTTGGTAATGATTCACTGAAAGCAAATAGTCAATAACATCTAGTGGCATGAAACATCCAAATATGGTTTTGTTTTAATATACGGTATACGTTTCTGAATGCTTACTGTACAGTAGCAACATTTCTCCCTCAATACTTGACTATGTTCTATATACTATAGAAATAGTTTTCTATTCTCTTAGTATTCCATTTGTTGCAGTTTATAATATGTAAATCAGGAAATTTCATATTTTCCACCAACCTTCAAGAATACTAATCTCGATTCAAGGTTGTTCTTATAGTTATGGGTTGAAACAGCATTGGAAATTCACTGTGTAAATATAATAATGCATTATAGCAGATAAACAATATTGGCAGTATTTTATCATATTTTGTCCATTATGTAGCAAAGTCAGATTTTATGTCAAATTTTACTATGTAAAATTGGACATATATTATTTTCACTGCAAAATTACTTATTTTTTTTAATCGGAATCTTTAAGTTTCTGACTTTTCAAATGATGACATTCGTTTGATTGTCTAAATATCTGACACATTATAGTTTGAAATAATATTTGCTGGTTTACAAATCCTGCTTCTTCATTTTGTCTGAACGTAAAGTAAGCACCATTTTTCATATTTTTATGCAAAACATTTTTATTGCCTTATAATATTGCATCAAAAAATTGTATTAAAATTATGATTTCTTATGAATTAACGAAAATTATGTAATTCAATAATATTAATAAAAGGAAGACATTGCGATCTTTTTTGGGAAGTACTGTACTGAGCCGGTCCTCGAATGAAGCAGATTTTGATAACTTCGATGCTGTGAATTGTAAAGACATCTTCAGATTTGAGGACATGTCAGATGTGATGTCAACCTACACTTAACTTGTAGTTGGAGGAATAAGTAACATTAAGAGGTAAGGTGTAGATTTATATATTTGAATAATTAGTGTTTATCAAAAATTTCAATATCTGGTGTATTCAGGATTTTATACGGAATACGGAGTCTCTTTTTGCTACTAAATCAAAACGAAATGGGTCATAAATGAGAAAATTTTGCATAGTTATTATTTACCCCAAATCCCAGTCATAGTTCAAATATGTATATATTAATTATTACCTATATGTAACATGATACATAACAAATACATATATGTAATATGTCATGTTACGATTTTATATAGAATAATTGATAGCAAGCAAAGTTATACATTACACATATCATAAATACCAATTACGGTAACCAATATATCATTACCTTATATTATTTGTATTATTTATTATTTGGGTTCGATTTGTTGGTGATTTCAATATTTCCATTTCCATATTATCCATCCATATTCATATCGTTTTGATTGACTTGACTGTTTGGTCGCAACAAAACTGCAGAATAAGGTTCAAAATCATCAACGTTGCTATAGAATCGCTGTGTTGATAGTTTTTGAAGCCTTTTGTCCATTTGAAAAAAATGACATTTCGGACACCTGAAGAAAAACAAAGTTCGGAGCCGAAGTATGCATGCAAGTATGTTAAACGTTCTACAACTTTGAGGGAACGATGACAAACACTTCTTGAATTGTTCAATTTTTGTGGTCATTCCTTGAGCCTCGTTTTCTTGTCATGCCGAGTTTTTGAGTCAGAACATAGATTATTTATAATTTCCTGCACAACATCTGTTCCGGCAGCTCACAATCAAAAACCAAACGAAACATTTATGTGCGCTCTATTAGTAGTTTTCAAGTCATAGTCTTGTTACTTACTTAATTGATACTTCCTTCATGAGTAAATGCATACTCTATAAACATGAATATAATATAAAATAGGTCTTAAACAGTTATTTAACATAATGATCAGAGTGGACTCAGGAGGACAAAGAAGATAGCAAAAAGAAATTCAGTAATGGATTTTGACATGCCAATATTTGCTTATGGTTTTTGAATTCACAAAAAAATTAAAGCTTAGCCTACAGCGTAAACCCGCCTTTATGAGTCCAGCTTAATAAAATGTGTGAAGGTACTGTCACAATCATGCACAATTGTGTATTCATGGGTTTTTTGAAGATATATACTTTTAATTTTCACATGAAGCTGTATTAGGTAAGTTTCGTTACTAGTAATCAAGTTTACTTTCACACAATGTTGTGCTATATATATACCATATATTTCTTTTTATATTATACAATTTACCAGTACACTATAATTAGAGATAGAGAATGATATTTAGTATGGAATTTCCTTTTGGGATATTTTCTTCAACTACGATAAGTCTTATTTTATCTGTATTCCTGTTGCTGAGGTATTATATTAAGCAGAAATGGATTTTTCTGCAAAATTTGAATGTGCCCCATGATCCACCATCTATCAGGAATTTGGGACATGCTAAAATGGTTTGGTCAAATCAAAGGTTTATTTATGAACTTGAATGCAAGAAGAAATATGGTTTGGTTTGGGGGTTCTACATTGGTACCAGGCCTAGAATAGTGCTGCATGATATAAACATGTTGCGCCAAGTAATCATAAAGGATGCAGCTTTATTTAATCAAAGAGATGAAAGAGCAGTAGTTTCCATAGAGGAACTTGACTATGGATTATTGACTGTTGTGGATGATCAATGGAAGCGAATAAGAAAAACCATTGTACCTGCATTCTCGTGTTACAAATTGAAGCAAATGATGGAAGTCGTGGAATGGTGTGTTGATAACACTATCAGGGTACTCAAAGGAAAAATTGAGACGCATGAAGGCTGTTTTATATCTAAACATGTTTTTAGTAGGTTATCACTTGATGTCATATGCTCTGCTGCATTTAGTACAAATGTGAACTCACAAGACATATCAGAAAAAGAACCTGAAATTTCAAAACAAGCTAGGAAGATATTTGAAGTTGGCTATTTGAATATATTGTTTATCATTTGTCTCATTTTTCCAAGTCTTGGCACTTACATGGGAAAATTTTCAAAAAACAATGGCAATTTACAATATTTCATAGAGGTTTGCAATAGAATAATGGATAAAAGGAAATATAATCATGAGAAAGGACAAAGCGTTGATCTGATGCATCTCATGTTAGATTCATTGATTGATGATGCGGATATAAAAAATGGAGCCCAAAAAGGCATGACCAAGATAGAAATTATAGGAAACTCTGTTACAATGTTACTCGGAGCATATGATACAACTGCAACTACCATGTCAAACTTGGCTTATAATTTGGCTCAACATCAAGATGTTCAGAAACAACTTCAATATGAAATAGATGAAATGTATAATAATAATGGGGACGATTTAGATTACAGTAAAATAAATCAACTTAAATATCTTAACATGTGCATATACGAAACTTTACGTTTGTATCCACCACTGACTATTTCTACTCGTTTGACTCGTAAAGAGATTACTATCAGTGGGTTGACTATTCCAGCTGGGATGCTTTTAATCAATCCAATTTCAGCATTCTGCCATGATCCAGAATATTGGGAAGGTCCCATGGATTTCAGGCCTAAACGAATGGAAAATATGAATGAGATTGACGCAATGATCTTTCAACCATTTGGTAATGGACCAAGAAGTTGTATTGGAAAGAGATACGCTCTTATGGAAATAAAAGTAGCCTTTTGTAAATTGCTTAGACACTATTCATTTGATATTGTCGCAGAGACACCTGAACCACCCTTGGAAATGAAATTCGACATGATATCTCAAGCCAAGCTTGCCTTCAAGTTGAAAGTTGTGCCAAGGAGTGAATTCGCTTGATTTTGTAATGAATCTTTTGTAAATTTGTTTGATATATTCAGCATTTTCTGATTGGTTTAAAGAAAAGTTTCAAAAGAATGAATTTTTTGTTGATATGCATGACTTTTATGTTCGGCCTGAGCTTTTATCAATGGCTTAAATATGACCAAGCTAGCATGGTCAAATTTCTCCTAATTTAGTATGATATATTTTGGCTGAATCCTTTTTACAAACTGATACTGGTTGCAGCACTGATCAGCATAAGGAATATTCTGTAATCAAGAACAAATAAATGTATAATTATAACTTATTTTTCCACACTTGCACTGATTAAAAATAATTTTCCGGCACAAATTTAACCCTGCATTCGTGTTGGACAAAGTGCCAATATAAATTTTTTTTACATGTTTTTCATTTCCGCTGATGCATAATCAATATTGTCAAATCGGAAGATAGCTGATTTTGGCCAACCCGAATCTTGTTCTGTTTTTGGTTGGGTCATATTACCATGATTACGAGTGAATAGAAATTTTCTGGTCATATATTTTCTTAAAGTTTTTTTTATATGTATCTCAGTTTAGTACGGTAATTGATAAGGAATCTTTTTTTGCTTATGTTGCATTACCTCCGATAAACCTGCCATAGTTATTCAGTATTATTATAGTGTTATTAACTAGTGGTATTCAACTTTCTTGTGATATTCATTGATTTTGCTAACTTTTGGGCATTTTGGAATGCCTGCTGCTTTCCAAAAATAGTTTGTTTTTGCTGGATCTTATGAATACTGTTGCTTAATGTTGGACTGTTTGGACATGTTTATGAAAGTGAATAGTAATTTTCTTCAAATGATTAAAGGTAACTTGATTTGGTATGGCTTTCTCTGTCTATTATTTTATCAAATGTCAAGCGTAAACTCTGTCTAGACAGCAAAACCGTCATTGCTCCAAGCCTTTAATGAATTGTATAATTTTTCTATTGGAGTGACATTTAAAAATCTCGTATGTTAGTGGATTTCATGTCCCCCACTGACCTTTATTTTTGAATTTATTGAAACGAATCATTTGCCAAATGTGAGCCGAGTTCTTTTTTTCCTATGACAAAAAGCGTGCAAATTTTTATGTTTAACAATTGCTGAGAAAATGCATTTGTTTGCTCATTATAATACTTCCTAGACTCTTAGAGTATTCGATTCAATTTGTAAAAATTATTTGATTCTATTCTGATTTCAACAGATGTTAGATTTTGACCACACTTACTTAACAGTCTCGATCAAATGTTTGTACGTTAAGTAATCAGTAATTTGAACAACACATTTTTTATCATTATTTTGTGTTGTTTCAAAGCATATTGGTATATAATCATTATGTAGTTATTGCGGTTATACCTATTTCATTGCATTATATAGTCAGTCTAATGTTATATGCATTAATTTTGAATAAACTATTGCTTTGTGCCATATTTATATAGTGATGAACCATATTTGCAAAAAATGGTGATCTGGCTCGTAGAAATCATGATGTCTTCTTCAACATGGATTTTTGTTGCATCTGTGATTTTGTTACTGAAATATTATCTGGATAAAGAATGGAGTGTTTTGAAGAATATCAATGTTCCACATGACCCTCCCTCAATTAGAAATTTTGGTCATGCTGGGATTGTCTGGTCTGATAAAACGTTCACCTATGAACTTGAATGCAAAAGAAAATATGGACTGGTATGGGGATATTATATTGGTACCAGACCACGCATTGTTTTGCAAGATTTAAACATTTTGAGACAAGTATTTATCAAAGAGAATTCAATATTTACAAACAGAGCTGAAAAAGTACCATTGCTTGGTGAAGCGCTTGAAAATGGATTGCTTGCCATTGAAGATCAAGATTGGAAGCGTGTGCGAGCTACTATGACACCTGCATTCTCTAGTGGGAAATTGAAACAGATGATTGGAATTGTTGACTGGTGTGTAAACAACACAATAAATGTTTTTGAAAAGAAAATCACAAATGAGGATGGTTGTTTCGTTGCAAAGAAAGTGTTTGGTAGACTTGCACTTGATGCTATTTGTTCGTTTGCATTTGGTACAAATGTCAATTCTCAAGATGACATGAAAGAGGAACCTCAAATTTCAAGACAAGCCAGAAAGTTTTTTGATGGAAGTTACTTCAATATATTCTATTTACTTGGACTTGTCCTTCCTACATTTATCACCCCTTACTTAGAAAGATTCTTAAAACAGAGAGAATACATTGTGTTTTTTAAAGAAGTATTTGCGAACATGAGAAAGCAGCGAACTGATAACCCTGATGTCATAAAGCGTGTTGACTTGATGCAGATAATGCTGGATTCTTTGGTTGAGGATTCTGCGATAAAAAATGGGGCAACTCGAGGGATGTCAGAAATAGAAGTAGTTGGAAACTCCCTCACAATGCTTTTAGTTGGTTATCATACAACAAGTATTACTATGTCAATACTTGCTTATAACTTAGCTTACCATCCTGAAATTCAGAAACAACTTCAAGCTGAAATTGATGAAATGTATTTAGCATGCAATGGGTCATTAGATTATGAAGGTGTAAAGAGTTTGAAGTTTCTAGAAATGTGTATATGCGAGTCAATTCGTTTGTATCCACCTATAACTAGAACCACAAGAGTTACTAAAAAACAATTTACTCTTGCTAATGGGCTGGCAATTCCACCAGGTATTTTAATGGTAATGCCAATTCATGCATTCTGCCATGATCCAGAATACTGGGAAGATCCAATGGAATTCAAACCAGAAAGAATGAGAAATAGAAAAGAAGTGGATCAGATGATTTTTCAGCCATTTGGTAGCGGTGCAAGATATTGTATTGGCAAACACTTTCTATTTATGGAGACCAAGCTTGCATTCTGCAAACTGCTTCATCAGTTTTCATTTGAAACAACTGAAGATACACCCCAACCACCATTGGAGTTGAAGTTTGATGTCACTATTCATTGTGAAGTTGATTTTAAATTAAGGATCGTTCCTAGAAATATTGAAGTTATTAGTTAGTCGAAACTAGGCATATAGGTATTTGAGATTTTCTTCAGATTCCCAGATTTTACCACTATTCTCATTTCCACGAGGATTGAGGCCTCGAGGATTTATGAGCTGGGTTAGGTGATGGGACATCAAATCATCCATCGATTCGGAAATATCATCGAAGAAAACATCGTTGCTGTTTTGTATTTGCCTAATGATATCGTACATTCACAAATATTGTGAATGGACTGTGACTTATAAGGCTGTTGTACCTGTTTTGTTATTTGTGAATAACACCTTTAAATGAACAGGACCATAGGAAGTGTTCTGATACACACTTGAAACAGGATTTTTCTCCTTAAATTTTCAGAATTTTTGAAAATTGTGAGCTTCAGTGGTGAAGTCAAATTTTCTAACATCCTTTTCCTGTCGTATATTATTGTGAATTAAAAGCTCAAAGATGATCAATAATGTTTGTCCCAGTTTATATATTTAACTATATTGCAGTGTTCATTCTGATTTTTTTTTATCAAATTATTATAAGAAAGCGATTCAGCATTGCAAAGATTTTTTATCTTTGTTTTATTTTTAAGCATTTATTCAGATGTTTATGCAACTTGGATGGATTCATAAAATATCTCGTTTTATAAGCTTTAATAAATAATTTTCAAAGATTTTTCAGTTTTTGTGTGGATAGTGGATATGGATAGATGATAGAGCAAATGTACACAAAAGTGAGGTTAACCCCATGTAGTTGGAAGAGTCAAGTCATCATAATGTTCAAATAATTCTGATTCTTCGCATGCTGGATTTGTGTGGGGATGTGGACATTTAGCTTATAAAAACCTAAGCAGTGTTTGCCCCCACTCCAAAATTTTCTATTTATGTGTTCAAAAAATTTGGCTACAGATATTATAAGATCAGACCATCTCTATTGAATCAGTAGTATCGATTTTTTTGCAGTGTCTTTTTTCATCCAAAAGCTGGATGGACATCTGAAGAATATCTGGATGCTGTCGCTCCGGACAGCGCATGTTAGAATATAGTTCAAAATCAAATTGAAATTAAAATATAATATGGCAGCGTGGTGCAAATAAGGTTTCCTGTACAAGAGTGTGCCATACTCTCGCGTTTTTCTACAGATTCCCTAACATATTTGTATAGAAATACTTTCATTTCACATTTTATTTGAAATGATTTAATTCGATTTTCAAATAATTGTACCAACCTATCTCTCGATGTCAACCCTAATTAGCTCACAAATTTTTCAGACACGCGCGTGAATTCACATTTGCTGAAGTGAAAATGATTTGGATTTTGCAATTTATATCTCCGACTACATGGATTCTCATCATTTCATTATGTCTGCTGGTGAAACATTATTTAAATCGAAAATGGAATGTGTTGAAGGATTTGAATGTACCGCACATTCCTCCTAGTGTGAGAAATTGGGGACATGCAAAAATAATATGGTCAGAAAAGGTATTTACTTTCGATCTTGAATGTAAAGAAAATTTTGGTTTGATTTGGGGATATTACGCAATGACGAAGCCTCGAATTGTAATTCACGATTTAGACATGTTACAACAAATATTTGTCAAAGACTTCCCTACTTTTACTAACCGTGTCAAAAATCTTCACCCTGTCGGAGAAGAGCTTGCTAATGGTTTGTTATTTATTGATGATGAGCAATGGAAGCGTGTGAGAACAACCATGACTCCTGCTTTCTCGACTATGAAATTGAAATTAATGATGGGAATAGTAGACAGATGTGTCGACAACACTGTAGATGTATTTGTAAAGAAATGCTCGAATGGTAAGACGATATTTGATGCTAAAGATGTATTCAGTAGATTGTCCATGGATGTTATTTGTGCTTCGGCCTTTAGCACTGACGTCAATTCTCAAGATACAACAAAGAAGGAACCCAAAATCTCTATTTATGCTAAAAAGTTTTTTGATGTCGGGTTTTTCAATATCTATTTTATGATTGGTATCCTATTTCCATTCTTTAAACCATATGTTGGAGAGATGCTCAAGAAGAGGTCTTACATGGTGTACCTCAGGCAAGTATGTGATAAAATAATTTCTCAAAAAACTGAAGATCAAGATAATCAAAAAAAACGGATTGATCTAATGCAATTAATGTTGGATTGTAAGATTTCTGACTCAACGTTGAAAGAGGGTGCGAGGAGAGGAATGTCCGAGGTGGAAATTATCGGTAATTCCATGACAATGCTTCTCGCTGGGTACGATACTACAAGTATCACCATGACAAACTTAGTTTATAATTTAGCTCAATATCAAGATATACAAAAGAAACTTCAATCAGAAATTGATGGAATGTTTGTTGAAAAAGGCGATAAATTGGATTATGATAGCATTAATGAACTTCCTTTTCTTGATATGTGTATAAATGAAACCTTAAGATTATATCCCCCAATAGCAAGAACAACGAGAGTAGCTAAAAAAGAAGTTAACATCAATGGTTTGACCATTCCATGTGGTTTTCTTGTGGTAATGCCCATCCATGCGCTTTGTCATGATCCAGAATATTGGGAAAATCCCATGGAATTTGAACCAGAAAGGATGAAAAATATTAAAGAAATGAACCAAATGGTTTATCAACCATTCGGGAGCGGTCCAAGAAATTGTATTGGAAAAAGATTCGCATTGATGGAAATTAAGATTGCAATGTGCAAACTTCTACACAAATACACATTTCTGACAACAGAAAATACACCCAAACCACCATTGAGATTGAAATTTGATATAACTGTTCATCCAAAAGAGGATTTTGATTTGGTTGCCATACCAAGGGTTGAATGAAATTTTTTTTTTACTAGTTGATATGCTATAAAGATAATATGGTAATTGCAGTAAGGTAATTTTTACGAGCTTGTTTTGTGGTAGACTAATGATGTAATCTAGATTATGGGGTTCCAAATAGACTGATATTGTGATAAATAAAATGCAATTTTTCAAAATGTGGAATGTCTTCTTGAAGCCTCTTAGTTATTTTAATGCATCTGCAGGTCATCTGCAGCACTATTACAAATTATGTAAAATACAATAAGAAATAAAATATTGAACTGTAACCATAAAACATTTTTCAAACAAGTCACAGACAGATCCGTGCCTCAGCTATGTGGTCCATCGTTGACAAGTCATCAAAACAAGCTTGATTATTAAATTCAGTTCTTTCTGTGCCTGTGTCCACAAAACAATGATGCGCTGCAGACGCATTGGCCATCTGTAGCTCTTTTGAAATTCAAAATTTATTCAAAATTCAAAACATTGACCATCTGTAACTCTTTTTTTGAAATTCAAAATTTATTGAAATTCACTATGAGTAAGGCGCAAGCAATGCCTAAAAGGAACCAACTGACGACCACTTAATACCAAAGAGCTCCTAGAAGATGTAGTACCAGCAACTACATTCTAAACAGAAAATATCCAAACAGAACTGAACCGACAAGGTAAAGTGCAGTGAGTGGCATCTGACCTGGACAATGGTCAAACCATCTACCACTTCTACTGGATTCAAGCATCTAGATATCCCTTATACTAATGGTACAACCTAGCATAACAAATTAATTATAATTGTAGAAAATTTTATCACAAAGACAATATAATTGGAGTGATTAAGAAAGTATCTGTATGCACACTCATTATATTCACCTGTTTGAAATCGGAAATACATTAGAAATGCCTTTCAGAAATTATAGTTGAACAGTTTAATTTAACTACTGATTTAGGATGATAATATTAAAGGAAAGTTATTTTCTATATGTAATGCAATTTAGAGGCCGATGCCAACTCTTGTGTAAAAATGCGTTAAACATTTTTTTATTATTCCAATGTAATGGAGTTTTTATATTTTGGATCAAACTAGAGAAGATTGCTTTCAGAATGTGCAATGAATTCGTTTTAGAAGCAAATCTTTATATGTATTTCATAAATTTTAGTACTATTTTACAAAGACTTTTCTTGTAATTTTAAGCAATCTTTTCGTCCCAATCAAAAATTTTATTTTGACAAGCACGAGTCACTGATGGCGTGCATCAGTGACTCATACTTATCTAAACGATTGAAATAATTCTGACTTGGTTCGTACTTTGTACCATATTGGATATAATAATAGGTTATGATTACGACTCACAGTAAATTGTTAATGTTCAGTGTTACAACCGTCCACTCAGATAAATATTCATCAATCATGTTTTGTTAAGTATGAGTCATTGATGGATCTGGCGTTGAGGCGATGTTCATTTGGGGCTCATGATTGACAAAATAAAATTTCGGATTAAGTGCAGTTTAATTGTTTTATTAACCTCTGTTAATGTCCAAAATTGTCGTCTACTCGCATATTATGCAATTTTCATTTGTTCCAGAATCAAATTTCTTAGGTAACAAATAAATTTTAAAGTTATTTTCCTTGCACACTTTTTATGTTAATAATATTATGAATGTCTTTCAAATGATAAAGGCCATTATATAGTCATATTGTTGTGTATAGTTGTATGTAGTTGTGTTGTTTTTCATTTGATATATTCTTGTTATTAATTAATTTTTTAAGTAATAACATCCTTATTATGCATTTGTTACATATGTCATTATAAATAATATTGTCTTTTACGACATATAGATTTGCCAGGAATTGAGATTTTATTTATCACTGGACATTTTGAATCAATTTACGGTACCTTGAAAGTTATGTTTTTCTCGTGTTGCATTTAGAAATTGCCAAATCATGGTGGCCAGTTGGCGTTGTCTATGCATGTTCCGTTTGCAACCTCAACGAGTTTATTTTCAAGTCCATGCTTAACTGAATGACAGATAAAGTTCAAAACGCATATCCCCACTTTTCTTTTACAAATACGAGCGGTATTTATTTTTCCAGTGGAAATTCGCTCTCAAGTCGTAGGCTACAATGACCACAAACATGGTGGAAAAAGGTATAAAACCAAGCAAAACTGTGCCCTAAGCAGCAAACATTCTTTATAAAATAAAATCACTATAGTAGAATGCTGTGAGTGGTATCTGCCATATGGTGATAAACCAACTACTATACCACAGGGTGTTGAAAATGAGATTTCAAACAAAATTTATTCTTTTTCGAGCCACTCCATGCATCCTAAAACACAATCTTGTGTATTCTGTATACCGGTATATTTTCAAGTTCAAAAAAACTCCCAGTCATTTCATCATGTATTATATCACATCAGTACTTATACAACTTGCTAATTTATTAGAATTGCTGCTTGCCAAATCGGGAATCCAGTATTTATATTTTGGATACTGTTACAATAACGAAATATTTTTTACACTGCCCTCAATGGTCTTCTTTTTTCTATGTTTTGGTTTTGTAATCACTGGTTTTCAAACTCTTGCCTTGCCAATATTCAAGCAATGCAATCATAGCGATTGACACAATTATGATAGCAAATAATATTTTTTTTTAATTTTCACTCGAGAAATTAATATGATTAGATAGATGTCTGATTAAAATCTAAAATGTGTCTCAACTGTGGAACCTTATTTACAATCATGCATTCGTCTCTTTTTATAGATAGATTGAATACATTGTAATTCATAGCTTATTAATAGATAGTGTCATTGATTTGTGGAAAGTGTGCAGATATATTCTACGAAGAGGTTGAAAAAGGTTGTGTTTGTAAGTATTTAGTTGAGTAAGAGAGTTAGAAAGAAAGAAATTGGATATGAATGATATTGATGCGCAAAACGAAAACCCGGAATGGGAAAAGGCAAGAAAAGCGTTGGAAAATCTTAATCAAGACAAGGGTGGCAGTAATAACAGTAAGGTGAGTTTTAATGTAAAATTTTTATATTAATTTATTTTTTTTGTAGATACTTTTTCAAATTTTTTATGGTCTGTTAGTAATGTTAATTCACATAGTTTTCAACTGCTCAAAGAGTAACAACTATTTGAACAAATTTATTGGGACTTTTTGTCAAAATATTTTGAAAATGCTGTTTTTGACAAAATTCTTATATCAGTTTCAACAAAATTTCTCACTTGTAATTATGTATCTCATGATTTTCTACTTCGTTGTAGCCCAATGTCTGAATAACTTGAGAATAAATTGAGGACCGGGCATAGTATCATACAAAGTTTATTGCTTTATTTTGATAATTTTGCCTAGGTTTGTAGCTTTTTTCTAGTCGCTCATTTGTGTGAGGGCGAGGCTCTATACAATCCACCAGTTAGGATACATGCCGAGTTAGTTTAATATAGAACGACTAGAGCTTTCTGGTTTAGAGGGAATTTAACTAATAGCAGTGTCATCACATACCAAATCTATTAATCTAATCTAATTATTCCAATTTATCTTTTAGTATAGTCAAGGCGGCACACCACGGAGAGGTGGACCAAATATGTTTTATCCAGGGAATAATATGCAGCATATGGGTGGATATCATCAAGCTAGTCCATGGGGCTCACCATTCGGATTTGGACCAATGGGTGGTTTCGGACCAATGCAAAGGGGGCCATTTCCACCCATGGGTTTCATGAGCCCATTTGGACCTATGGGACAAAGGATGAGGAGTGGATCCCCTGTGAGAGGAAATAGATTTCGTATGGGAATCAATAACATGCCCAGGGTAAGTTTTTTATTTTTCATTACTGAGGTTGCCAATTTTTAATTGCATATTGAATCTTTCTAAATCTGGAGATCAAAAAAATTAAGTGCAAAATTAGGAAGGTGTTCAGTTTATTTTTTCCCAATCATAAATATAAATTAAACAAAAAAATTGCTGCTGCTCAGAACTGCTGTTATACCGATATTAAAAATTTTGTTTCAACTAACTTTTGCTATATATGTATATATTTGGATTCTGTTTGTTATAGCATATACCTCAAAATATAATTTTTTGGTAAATATTCTTTCGGTTGAAGCCATTTTGTGTCATAAGATCCATCATTAAATCATCATTTCACATTGATGGCTTCAGGACAGTTGATTGGACGCAGCACTTTGTTTCCAATATGATCCCGAGCAACTGATTCACATCATTGCATTGTATTTTTAGATGAATCCTTATGGAAATTTGTACACCGGATTTGGACAATCACCCAATGATCACAGGACTGATGATATTATGAACAGTAATGGTTCTAACAGAAACGAAGATCAGCCCCCACTTCCACCTGATTCTCCTCCTCTTCCACCGAGATCTGAAACAAAGTTGTCCTTTCCGAGACCGAGGCTTCAGAATAGACTGCAAAATGTTGGTAAGTACGAAAGCATTATTGCTGAACAGAAAAAGTGTATATCAAAAAAATTTCCGGCTCTTAAAGGTCTCTAAATATTTTTCTATTCATCTGATATTGCGCCACTTTTTCATCCAGTCATTCTGTTTCTGGGACAACTTCACAATTACTGTGAAACTTTATTTGAGCGAACTCATTAAGACACAAATAAAATAAATTCACAGTTAATTTCCAATTCTAGGCTCTATCAGGTTCAATCTTGGTTCTGCAAAATCTGAATCAGAAAATAAACACTCAAATTTGGATGAAATGAAAAGAGATGAGAAGAAGGAATCATCTAAAAGTCCCAATAAAGATGAACAACAACTCAAAGGCAATGAAGAAAGAGAAAGTAGCTTGATGAAATCAGATGTTGGATCATTGCAAGATGGATCTAAATCATGGCCTCCGGAGTTAATGTTAGTCAGTAATGTACATTCGAATACTAACTCAATAAATTCTGTTTTGTCAAGCATGGGCCATGTTTTAAGTCCTTAAGTACGAGAATCAGAATAGACCTTACATATTTTTTATGTGTGTCGTAAGAGGAGACTAAAAAGGAACATAGAAGTGGTCGATAGTTTTATCATCGTCCAACCGTTCACTGCTTTTTACAACCATGGTGATTTAGTTCTGTATGAAACGTTTTATGCTCAGAGTGCAGTTGCTGGCAGTTTGCTGGAATTTTATATTGCCGTAGCTCTTTAACATTGGAGTGGCCATTAGTTACGCTAGTCCTTTTAGGCACGGATTTCGGTCCTGCTCAGAGCTAACTTTTATAAAAAAAAATATACCTTGTAGACATGTAAGACAGTAAAGTATACTCAAAGAAACATGTTCATCTAAATATTTGACAAATCGATATATTATGTGCTGATGTATATATTTTCTAGGTTCGCTACTGTACAATACAATTCATTTCGGCATTCAAATAGACATTTAAGCAAAAAGCACGCACTCAATAACACCTCAAACGGTAATGAATATCGAGTAGCCTGAAAAACGACCAAAGCATAGTTATCTTTTGATAATATTTGTTCCAGGAATTTTAGACGAAATACGTTCTCCAAAAACAAAATTATGTTTCAATGAAACATCTTAGTTTACAAAATCGTCTTGAAAATTTGGCAACTAGAAACAAAATTTGTTTTATTCACAATCCTATAATAAATGACGTCAATTTGAAATTTCCGGTATATTTATTTCGATATATATATCGAATTTACTGTTGTTGAATCGATTAGTATGATTAGTATAATCTCGTGCATTCAATGATCCAAGGGTAATGACCATAATCATGTCATAATCACAAATTTTATTTTGTGAAGCATGCGTCACAGATGGATCTTGTCACATCGACGCAATACATCCTTGACACATACTGAATAACAAAAGATGCCTTAAGAGATTGTTTCCAATTTGGGTACCGTATGTTTGAAATGAGTATTTATGTACTGGTACTGTACTTTTCATTTATTTTAACAGCACATTATGTGTTACAAATCTTACTATAACGTTTAGCAATAGGTGTAATATCTTCTCACCTTATATTTCTACATCATCAAATGATATGGTGCTAAACAATTTTAACACCTTCATAAGTATATAATCAATTTAGCCATTGCTGAAAACTTTTTTTTTGTTGGTGAAGACTTTAGTCAAATATGGATTCTTGGACATCTGTTTGCAGGGATTATATTCAACGTTCATTCCAAGCATGCACATCTGAGAGTGACAAAGATAAAACAGAAGCGTATTTGAAGAGTTTGTTAAATGAGAGAATGAAAAGTGGGGTAGCTCATCAAATTGACTGGAACGTTGAACCACTGCCCATGTGAGTATTTCAGAGAATATGAAGAACAAACTATCGGTGCCGGTACATTAAATTTACAGCAAGTCTGAATTATGCCCTGCCAAATTTTGGTGATGCCCATACCTTGCAGAACAAAAAAACTTTTGAAGCTGGATTTTTGACACACTCATCCACGAGCTGGATTTTGATGTGGCCAGTGGGGCATTTTTAAGTTAACAGTACTCATTTGGAAGCTCAGATCAGCCTGATCACAGTCCTATACAAGCCTTATCAAAAATTTGTATTGTTCCAATATGCGTCACAAACGAATCATGCTTTGGTGACGCTTTCCATCAGTGACTCCTAACATATTCTGGCAGTACTGGGAGAGGCCAAAATGAATTAGGTTGATGTAGTTGAAATAATGATCTTGATCTAATAAATCGGCCGATGATCTGGAATTTCGAAACAAGCTAAATCTAATGAATAATATTCACAAGATATATATTGTTAAAGTTGCCCAACTTCTGTAATTGAGTAATTTTAACTAAGTAAGTAAGTAAATAACAACTGGTATGTCAGGTCAGTGGTTTACTGTTAGAATAATTGTAAATCAAGCAATGGAAACATTCAAAATTGTTGCAAGAGGCAAAAAAGAATATCAATCAAGATAGTTTGATCAAATCTGTGCTCAAAGTCCAGCCGTCTTGATATTGTAATTTCGATCAATAACTCAGCAAAGCCCGGTATGCGTAATGCATAAAATATATCAGTTGAAAGTTGAGTCATGCCTATAATATGTTTGTCATATTTCCTGCCTGCGGTAAAATAGCTGTTATTATTGTCATTACTTTATCTTGAAGTGAAAGTACAATATGAAAAGCATTGATTTGTTGCTGTAACTATTGTCAAAAAATTTCAAATTATAAAGAATTGTCAATCCCACAATATTTTACTTCACTTTCTGGTTTGTTGTTTGTACTCAAAAAAGGGGACTTAATTTTGTCACATTTATATTGAAGTTTTATCTGACTGTGTCTTATCAATGTGAATGCATGTTGCTGCTTTTTATCATTTGTTTCCTTCAAGATCGGAGATAAGACTTACACTTATTTAAAATGCCTTTGCACCTTATCAGTGGTGTTTTTCTTTTTTTAGCGAGCTGATAAAACCGAAACCAGAATTAAAAATGGAATTACGAAATAAATTATCACAGAGGCATGACAGTTCACCCAGACAAAATCGACATTCTGACAGAAGGAAGGTTTCGAGGTTTGAATTTGACCTTTGTTCTATTTTCAGTATCACACATGCGGCATCGATGCAGGCACGATTCCATCTATGGTTCCATGTGCGATACAATAGAATTTTGAGTAATGATCTTTAGATGGTGACAAGTGATATACTGTTCATTGATTTTTGGATGATGTGTCTTTGCACTGCTGACTAAATTATTGATTTTACACAAAATAGCTTACAAGCTATTTTGTGTAGAATCAATAAGCCAGTGAATATTGTTATTAATCTTTTCTAAAGCAGTTGAACTTTTTTAAATTGCAAATTATTTACTTTTGTTTTCTGCCCGCAAACGACATGTTTTTAAGCACTATGATCTCTTCTCATGCTAACATCATGAACACCATATAATATCGCTCCGGGAGTAAAAATATAATCTTTTTTGTACAGTATCATTATGTACAATATTGAACCCGGGGATGGCCAAAACGAATGCAATCTGAAAAAATTATTCTCCTATATGAAATATCGAAGATTTTTTGAATTCAGCCATGTTTTGATGAAAAATCGCATTAAACTATTTTAAGAGAAAATGGTATTTGAAAAATCTAGAAAACCGTCAGTATAAATCACAATTTCTTTCGTTCCAATATCAATTTGGAGAGCACAAAAGGCTTTTGCGTCTAACAAAAAGCATGAAAATTTTCGTATGCCACTATTCTGAAATATATTTAAAATCAAAATTTTTACTGTATATCGAATATCTTGATTTCCGAATGTATTCAAATATTCGATCCATTTTAGACATCCCTGAATGAACCTAATTAAGTTTTTTGTTTGGTCGTTCATTTGTTGCAATTCCATGTTTTTTTAACAGTATTGTTGACATCATTTTTCATAGTTACTACTATTATATTTATTAATATTATTGTAACATGCCTGAAATTAGAGAATCTTCCAATTCTGACGCCAATGTAATAGTTACGCAATGTTTGAACTTATTCAGAGCATCACGATTGACTCGATATTCAAGATCAACAAGTAGTTCTCGATCTCGTTCCAGATCAAGATCGCGTTCACATTCACCCAAGAGAAGGAGATACAGAAAAAGGTTGGTTGGTACAGACTGGCAAAATGTCATCTAATCTGGCCACTCACACGCCCAAAATAAAAATGGTTTCCATCAGAAGAAAACTGGGCAAATGGGCAATATTTCATCATACCTTTTTTGCTAAAATATTAAAATGCTTTTTTTGAGTGTTTCTGTTTCTTGCATACAAACTGTACTAAATGTTTCATATTAATCAATACTGTTATGAAATATCAGTGTTGATGGTTTTGAAGCATTTGCGTCACCCAAAGAACTTGACATGAAGAAGAATGTTCGGGACACACAAGGAAAGATTTCGCAGCCCCGGGTTTTTTATGAAAACCTCTCTAAACTCCCTAATTTAATCAGAAGTTCAAATGCAACCTTATACACATGATATATCACATTAAGTTTTCTCTCATAACTTGATTTCAATTAAATTCTTTATGTAAGAGTGACTTGAAGCTGTATATGCAAAGTAGATATGAACAAATATATTTTACAAACATTTAGAGTTGCATTCATTTTTACACAATCCTAATCAATAATTTACACAATTTTTTTAAAAGCTAGCTAACATTGGTAGAATCTCTTTCTCACATATGCATTAAATTCTATTTCAAGCATGGAGAAAAGTTCTAGTGAAGATGATTCAATGTTTGTAAGGGGAGGTCGGGGTTCAACTTCTCGAAGAAAAGATAAGCGAAAAGGAAATGCGAAGAGTCGTCTCGGACCTAAACAAAAGATTGATGTCGGAAAGTCGGAGCCTGGAATTAAATCTTCTGTTTCCACACCTAATAAAAAGAAAGGAAAGAAGGTCAGTTTTTTTTTTGTCGTATAATAAAAAATCTCATTAGCCATAAATGTTTTGAAGCTAAGAAAGCAACAATGTGGTAGGGGGTTTCCACCATCTTTCAGGGTGACTCCGCTGTACTGTATAAAAATTGGTTCTGTTCTGTCTGAGATGTTGAGTCTGGTGGTTGATAACGTAATTTGTAGTAACGTCGCTTTTTTCTCTTATACATATAAGAGTGAGGCAAAAAGTTATGTTACTACAAAAACTACCACCACTATAAGTTATGTAAAATTGTACTTGAACGATGGAAAATAATTAACAACCTTTTTATTACAGGTCGTATTCATATTTAAATATCTTAATTTTCACACTTTTTACCTTTCTAGACTAAGAACACTCCTACACCATTTCGACTGGATGATCCAAACAAAGCTTTCAAGATGGCGAAACGAGCCAACAGATTTCAGTCTCAGATTTCTTCTACCAATGAGAAATTAACTTTCACAATTAATAATTATACTGCCAACAATGATGGGTGAGCTTTAGAATATAGTTAATATATCTTAGCAATTTTGATAAACCCTTCAATTTTTCCCCAAATGTTTGGTCAAGTATGGGTTATATGAGCAGTGCCAGGCTGAAAGATGGAATGTCGACTAGATCAGTCCAATGACTGCCATCAGAGGAAGGTTCACCATGAAGACAATTTTTTGGGATGTATCGATTACCAAATGATTGAAAATGAGTTTTTTGATTGACTGTCTGTAATAAAACTTGTTCAAATGCTTCTTTCATATGTTCCAAGTAGTAGCAAGTGACAAATAGTAGAAATGTTGGTGATCTTGCAGCCCTTTGTATGATTTTGTTCTAAATACAGCGTAGGCTTGTCGTTGAATTCACTGTTTAAATAGATTATTCCAACATTCCAAATAAATGGAATTGCTGATATTCAATAGTATTTTGCTGCTAAGTCACGATATTTTTAAAAAAATATCATATTTCACTTCAAATCGAATCGATGCAAGAATAATTGGAAAAAGGGATTACTTTTGATTAGAAATCGGAACTATTTGGATATGGACGACCCCAATAGTGTGTTCGTTGTTGATTTTCATTGAATGACAGTCATTTTTTGGTTATCTGGGTAGAGTCTCAGTTTTAGTTTTTGTCTTCTTTCTTTCATTTCTGTATCATTTCTTTCATACCATTATAGAGAGGAAATGGACTGGGAGAGCATGCAAGTTGTCGGAACATGTCAAGATATATTCAAACAATATTTGAGGTTGACATCAGCTCCTGATCCATCTACTGTAAGTTATCTTGATGTTCTTTGATAAATATTTTTTATTAAGTTCACTCCAATGGAGGATTAAAAGACGTAGTGCCTGAAAGGAACCAATCAATGACTGCTGAAATGGCACAAGAAATTACAGGAATGCTTGAAACCACTGACACACTCTACTACTTAAATTTAGTGGAGACCAAAATTGACTATGTGTCTGTTTCATAATCGAATTGAAAAGTTCTCCCAATTTGAATTGAGCATTCGGATCAGAAGTCAAATGATAAACAAGGACATCCTTTTCATAAGCTTATAATTTGAGTTAAATTCTTTTAAGAAAATCCAAAGTTATCATTCTGTTGATTTCAAATTTTTACAGAAATCAAAACGACTATTGCAAAATGAATCTAATATTTTGAAAAGCCGTACTAAAATTCATTACATATTAGATCCAGACTAAATTTTGTTGACAATTGCAAAGATTTGCATTGACGTCAGTAACATTCACATGTTTCCAGGTGAGGCCAATGGAGGTTCTGAAAATTTCATTAGAAAAAGTAAAAGAAGATTGGATCGAAAAACAAGATTATCGTTATACATGTGAGCAAATGAAGAGCATTAGACAAGATCTTACGGTATGCTATTAAATCATCGTTAGCTAGTCTGAATAATTTAGATAGAGTACGTTATCTCTCACAAGGGTCACTGATGAATACGCTGAAAATGCGTGGTTCATCTGTGGCTCATGCTTGGTAAAATATAATTTAATTATTTTGATGATACACGTTTTGCTTTTTCAACATAGGATAGAATTTCATTTTTATCCTTAGAGAGAGGAAAGTCAAAATACAGCTTAATCATAACGCGAACCGCATCCTCTCATGCAGACACGAGTTCCGAATCTGGGGAAAAGTTTTCTCATTTTCCTGTGCATGGACCTGGTTGGTGGAGGAAGCCGTAAGCAGTTCTTACGTGAACTACCGTGCACCGGAGAGGCATCCTGCAGGCCTTTCACTTGTATTCATTTCTCACAGGATTCAAATCTACATTAGGATAATTTCAGATGCAAAACTCGAAGCACATTTCCAACATTTTACCAATTGAGCTAAAAGAACACATTTGTGATAACAACTCAACATCTTTGATTCTGATTTTTTTTTGCCAACCTAACTACTTGCTGGATATGAAAAATGACAAATTTGCTTTAATATTCGAAAATTTTCTCTTATACAGGTTCAAGGTATTCGAGATTCATTCACTGTCAAGGTTTACGAAACACATGCGAGAATTGCACTCGAAAAGGTTTGCTTTATTTCATAACAAATTTTGGGAGAAATGAAATTTAATAAAATGCATCACCGATTTGTGGCATCACTAATGTTACCACTTCATGATGTGTATATTTTTAATTCGATGTTAATTTGAATTTGATTCTTTTTCAAAATTCTTTGAAGATTTAATAAGCTTGAGACTTGGTTTCATATGTACTTTATGACAACAAACGGAATTTCTGATTGGAAAATAAATTGTTCAAATCAACGATATTGATATTGGAATTACAGAAGAAAGGTCATTTCTACAACTCTGTTATACATGTCATTCTTGTCAAAATATAATTTCCAATTGATTTTTTCATGTGTAGTTGTATTTCGGAAATAGAAGATTAAAGGAATTGGCTAGAGAATGCACCAAATAATGGACACCAATTGTTTCTATGTACTCACCCCTGACTATATTCAACTTCTTCTTTCAGGGAGATCATGAAGAATTCAACCAGTGCCAAAGTCAGCTTCGACAATTATATGCCGAAGGGGTAGAATCCGAAAATATACCAGAATTTTTTGCTTACAGCATTCTGTATTATATCTACACAAAAAACACAACAGGTAACTAATTGTGCAACTAGCTTATGAATTTCGCTACTAAAACAAACTAAGGTGTGTGTACGTAGGTGCAGGTTCAAAGATGCTCACTTCCCATATTCATCATTATGTGCGTTTTATAATTGGTTTAGCAAATGTATATGTTTATGAATGTGTCTTAAAGGGAACACAAGGGGTGGATAGCTCCACTATCACCCAGGTAATATTTGGATGTTTTTTTTCAAACCTTATGCTTATGAAGGTTGATTTATTTTCTACTCTGAAACAAAATTTTTGTATACTGCTCTTTGGACCCCCTGGTTGGCATAATAACAGAAGAAATGGTAGATGTCCTACCACCATTCAGATACCACTCACTGTACTTTACTATACCTGTTCGCCGTTCAGTTCTATTTAGGATGCTTTCCACTTATCGTTAGTACACTGTTGCTGGTTTTTTTTAATAACCCTTTCATTCAAAGCATATGGTATGTATTTTACTGTAGTGGTTCATTTACTCACTATACTTCACTATTGCGGTTCAGTTCGTATTTGGGATGTTTTCCTCTAAGTGTGCAGTTCGAGCTACTATACTTTTGTAGTAGCTCTTTGCCATTAAGTGGCCGTTAGTTTAGACAATGCTACTGAACTTGCTTAGAGTGAATTTTAATAAAAAAAATTCACACCATCAACTCAGCAAGTTAAAAGTGTTATTTTACCATAGCATTAACGTCAACGAGACTGACTTTCCTTGGCGTTTCTTGTTGAAAGAAAAAAAAATCAGCTTCAAAATAAATTTTTTCAGATCTGACATCTGTAATGGTAGCGATTACTCCAAAGCTTCGGGAAGATGAATGTGTGCGGTATGCTTTGCGAATGAGAGAAGCATGGACAACGGCGAATTACAAAAGATTCTTTTCTCTCTACCAAAATTCACCTAGGATGGCTGGATATCTGGTCGATAAATTTGTAGAGAGAGAAAGGAAAGAGGGAATAAAGCGAATTATCAGAGCGTATGTATTTAGTATTTGTTATTAGTTTTCCTCACTGAGAAAATAAAATATGGATTGATGGTTATAAAAAGGAATAAGATTAGAAACGTATAGCAAGAATAAAACATATTGAGACGTTTTGAAAAGTCGCTGCTTTTTGTTGTCAACCAGATGAACTTAGTTCATCTGGTTGACAATGAAAAGGAGCAACTTTTCAAAACCTCTTGTACGTTAAGTGTATTTATTTATCACTATGTGACTGATGGTCACTTTGGCCTCTCTTACCTTTGCTCTAATTAAGTTATGTCATTTTAGTTACCTATATAGTACAACTTCTTAAGTTATCACATAAACTGGTCAATTAGCCATTCATCATTGTCATGTATACATTATTTATCACATGTCGCAAAATATTTTATAATCAGATACAAATCTCGTTTAGATCAAATATAAATCTATTACTGTACGTTGTGGATTTGTTAGTGAGACCCCTGTTTTTAAACTGATCTTTTCAATCAGGCAAGTTTTTGTTTGTCAGAATAATCCTTTTGATCATTTACAGCTCACTGGTAAGTAAGTCAAATGATGAGATTCGATTTTGATTTTCTTCTAAATCTTTTGTTTATTTGTTTGTCATTGTTGTATGATTAATTTGTCCCGGGTTGAATTACAATATTACATAATTGATGCATTTAATGAATTTGCTGATATTGTCCTTTTTTCAAAAAAAAATTGTGAAATTCAGTCCTCAATATAGACACGAATCAAATGTTCTCTAAAAAGTAATATCTAGACCACCTATTTTATATATACTTTTATAAAATTGTTTCCATTGCCCATTCTAATCAGCCAATGAGTATGATTCCATGTTATTGGTTTATTATTAATATGCGAGTTTGTTTGTTAAAAGATTTTCTGATTTCTTATGCAAAGGAAAATATATCAAATACGAATTTTATTCTAAATCCATTATTTTCTCAGAACACATTTATGTTTGAGCACCAACAAGAATTTTTATTTTCGTTTTTGTCTCCTTATTTTGTTGTTGTATTTTCTTGTTTTAATTTGTTTCGTCTCATTTTCATTAGTTTCCGACCGAACGTACCGGTTGAATATCTGACCAACGTGCTGGCGTTCCCAAATGAAAAAGATTGCATCAAATTGCTCACGGAAATGGGTGTTACCCTCACACCCGATCAGTCGAAAATCGATTGCAAGTCCAGCCAGTCGGTCACACAAAGCTAAGAAGTTCTAGTAAAGTCAAAAGGGTCGTTCATCACCCTCGGCTTGCTCAGCTGTGACGCACGCTCGGTGTCTCATTTTATTTGTCTAAGAAGGGGAGCGTTTCTGCCCCTTGCCTAATTGTTCCAAATCAGTTGAAGAAAAGGAAGGTAGTTGGCCTTGTAAGAAAGATCAAAGAATATGTTTTTCATCTGGCATCACTTTCAATTGTGAACTTTTTAAGTTTATGATGCAGTATTTTTAGCAATATCAGCGTCATAGATGTCCATCTTTGCTGGAGGCACGCATCTTATTTCAAGTCTTGTTCTTAAATATTATTCGCAAATCAAGCAAGCAGCCTTTCATTTGTAAGTATTTATGCTGGGCGGCAGAAGGGATAAAGAGGATTCACTTAGATCAACAAGGAATGGAGAAGAGGATAACTTTGGAGGAAGAAAGAAGACATACGATGAGAGGGGATCGGTGAACTGTTAGCATTTTGCAAGGGCCAGTCTTTTAGCCCATAAGATATGTGAGGGCCAGTTTCATTTTGCATATATATTTATATCAGTTAACAAGGTCCTTGGACCAGAAGTTGTTTGCAAAGCAAAAATGAAGATTTCAATCAGAAAAGCGCTGTTTGAAATTTGAAAGCATCATTCAAAAAAAAAAAAAAGTTCTATCAATTCTAATTGAGGTGGCCACAACTCTCTTCTTTCTTGAATCTCAACCACGTATTTTGAGAGTCGCTATCATCAATTTGATTTGTTCTTGTCTGATATCGCCTCGTCCAAAAAATTTGGCCAATTTCCTGCATCTGTATAGTATTTTCTACGATCCTGTCCAATATCTTCATATCACAAGCTCTTATTCTAATGGAATTCTTTGATATATTCTTCTTTAACCCGTGTTACACTAGGATACGAGAGGTTCTTCAATTTAGGTTTATCTGGAAGCAAAAGCCGTTTGATGGAATCTGCTTCTCCACTGGATCCCAAGGCACTTCTATACATCAATAATAATAGCCAATTGAAATGGTTATTTGCTGTTTTTATACAAATGCATGAAATAAATAAAAATATGTTTTGTAATAATACGTTTGCCAAAGAGAATGAAAAGATTTCCTGAGGATCAACATCCAATCATATTGATGTGGAAATCCAGTTTAGTTCAACAGGATCTCAGTACCGGTTTAGGACTTTCCTATCTAATCGTTCGTGTATGTTCTTGTTATCTCAATGTTTGGAATGTTCTAATTATTTTTTTGATCACAGCAAGCAGGTCGATTGCAGATATCCTATTTGTGTATGATGTGTCATCAATTAACGTGGATCTACCTTGCATGACGAAGCTATCTTCAACGCCATATTAACTATTGAAATAAGCGATTCAGAAAGGCGTCGGAAGTCTTTATCCAAAATGAAACAAAATCTTGATGAAATGTTGTTTGTCAATGCAATTTTTAAAAAACAAAAAAGAAAATATTTAAAAGATTTTTTATTTTACTACATAGATTCGCTGAAAGTGGACTTGGTAAATTTTATGTAACAAGCTTCCGACTCCTTTCAAGTGTAAATCAGTCTCTTGTGATGGCTACAGATCTATCTGTTTCCTTTACACGTTTGGTTGTATGGTATTAATTTTTTATGTGGTATATTTCAACACACTGCTGTACTGTTTTTTTAATTTCTCTTGAGAGTCTTTCTTAAATGCCTCGGGAAAATATTTTCTGCAAATCAAATTTAAAAGCTTATGATATGGAATAAGCTCAGCGTATTTGGATTGTTTATGTTAATTGACGAAAGCGTAAGTCCTGTACCAAAGTTATAATAAAAAGACTTCAGCAAAAAATATTGGGATTGTCTAGAATTTAAAATAATGGCCAAGCGCGAAAATTATACATGTAGTAAAACATTCGCACTATCCAGACCCAATTCTACAGCAAATCTAATAAATTTCGTTCAAATTTGCCTTTGCTTTTAAGGGAGACCAAAAATCTGTCTTTTTTTTAGCATCCGAAAATATAAGTGCATACCGAACTCAACCGTTTGCACTCTCTTATTTTAATACCCCTGTGCGCGGGTGCTCGCGTTTGTTTACAAATGACACTTGAATATGGTGAGATTTGTTCGTAATTGGTGTGAATGTAATAACGATATTGCTTTTGCTTGTAAAATTAGCACAAACGATTTCAAGAAAAATTTCGCCTGCGTAATCTCGCGAAGTAAATTATCTCGTTTTATTCTTTGAAATTTATTTTTTGTCCTTAAATAAAATAAATAGTACATATTATCTGCTGTTTTGCTTGCATGTTGTCCTCTTTGAAAAAAAGAAACATTTTATCTTGATCGTAATAGGAGTAAGGGGTTCAACTGTGGGGCGATTCAAGACATTCTTGGCCCAGTTGCAAGTGGCGTATTTTAGTGACTTATGATGGTTGCACTTTAGTAGCTCTTTGTCATGAAAGTGGTCGTTACTTCGGCCTCTTTAAGCACCGGAGTATCCTACAGAATTATTCTTTTGGGCAAGGAGTCTCGGCTCCCCAATGTTTGAGGTTTCACATCCCACTTCCACCACCACCAGTAACAATCGATAATGAAAACCATGTCGCAGCTGAGGCTGGTGGTTAAGGTTGAATATTTTAGGGCATGGCCACATTTTGCGACTTCCACATGAAAACGCTGGGACCCGTCTCTTGGATATTCGTGATACAAGTATCACAGACCATGATAGCAGGAATATCTTTGCAAAATAAATGACGAATTAGCGCAAACCGTTCGTATTTGCTGCTTTGGGATAGAATAAATATTAATAATAACGCTAAAAATTCATAACATCGGATTTTATGATGAATGTGTACAGAAATATGATGCCGAGTGGTTGTGAAATGCTTTAGGCGGCGGAGTGGCTATGTCACTGTTTAGGATTCATTTCAGATACACCACTACGTCTCTATACATCGTCCCGGTAGATATAGTTATGTGCTTGATTTATAGGATATGCGCTTGTACTCGGACTATGTGTGTTATTGCGTCACAAAACATAGGACAGAAAAATCAGGACTCAAGCCGTAGAAAAAACTGCGCTCAACGCAGTAGTAGCGAAACCCCTAAATTGCGAATTTATTTCTACTTGTTTTGGTTCAGGTTGAAGACCTCGGGTTCGAGTCCGGCTCGCTTATCCACGCCCACCACTCAACCCAGGGTGTAATACCTTGGGTAGGCAAAGCCGAACAGGAAAAAATCATATCTTTCCAGTAATTGTAACCCTGTCCGTCTATAAGTGGCCGCTGTTACAGGGCCTTGGACAGGGTGATCCACTCAAAGAAGTGGCTGTAAAAAAAATAAATAAAAAAAACGACTAAAAGGTACACAAACCCACCATGTAATTGTTAGCGGTACCTATGAGGCAATCAAAGATTCTTTTCATCTTTTAAATCGACTCAACTTCCACCCTAAGACCTGACACCAACATTTTCCTTCGAGTTTGCTAGTGCCATGATAGACAACTTTGACAGGTAAAAATTATCGCGTGCCCTCTGCGTGAAACTAAGTAATAAAACGTAAAATAGACTGTTTCATACTCGCAGACATTTGTTATTCCTACCATCAAGATTTCAAACCCAATGGTCTAGGTCCGAACTCCATCTTCGTCACACAAGTACAAATTAAGGACGCAATAGCATTAATCAAAATGTATTAAAATCAAAACTATTATTTTCATCATATAATATTGAAAACGAGTAGGGAACAAAGCTTCAGTTTAAATGTATTCACCAAATAATTAAGCGAGTATAAATCTTACATTTATATCATTCATTATTTGATCAATCTGGAAAATGCATTTGAACTGATGATGCATATATGTACATTGCCAAAAGCAAAATAATAATTGTGTATTATGAGCGAAAGGTTATTGTATGTACAGGTTCTTCAAAAAGGGACGGCGATCGTGTTTCAATATAGCGTGCGTGTCGATCCTAACGAAAATGTCCGTTATGAACAATATATTTTAAAAGTTTCGCACTTTAAGCAAAATCATGATTTTGTTGCACATTGAATCAATTAGAATACAGGGTCAGAATTTATACGACTGCGGTGAGCCATAAACTTCCAATGGCATTGCGAACAAATGTGGGTAAGTTGGAAATGTAAAAAACCTTGTAATATGTTTTTATGACAACGTTTTTAGATGCCCGAGTAATTAAAAAACGGTATAATATGCGCTTAATCAACCGAACTATTCGGCAAAAAATCGTGACTAGTGCGCAAAATTTTTTTGTGTTGAAACTCAAAAAACATCATTTCAAATGTAACTTTCAAACGGAAAAGTCCCAGGGATGTTTCAGCCTCCCTTTTATAAACGATACACCAGGACATCACAAAGATATTGTGTAAATAACGCACCAATAGGAAAATATGATCTGTAGCGTTTGTTTTATAAGAAATATTACATCGGTGTTCTAGAACTGGTTCATATATTATTTTTATTGACAAATCAAGTGTAAAAAAAGACATTATACGAAAATGATTCCAATGTTGTTCCAAATACAGACACAAGATGTATCTAAATTTTTTACATGTTTAATAGGTATCGAAGAAGAGACTAGTATTACCAAATGAGTATATCAACAGCAGCCAATATGAGCTATCATGCAATCGAATACAGAAAATTAAAAGCAATCATGAAACACAACATACCTTCCTCGTGAAAGATATCAAAATTCAAAATACGTTTTGTCAAGCATGAGCCACTAATAGATCACGCCACAAGGGTGTGGTCTACCTGTGGCTCATGCTTGAAAACTTTATATTTATTTTCAAATTAAAAAAACCTAAAAATGGTGATTCGTATGCACTGCATTCTTTGATCCTACTTTATCAACACATCCGTTACCCGCGATCTATCGTTTTACTACAGACAGAAAGAAAATTGCTAGCACTTTTTGTCGAAAAAAAATAAGTAATCTAAATTATTCCGGCACCAACTTTTTACATGCGGGCAATGTTTGATTTGATATGAATGATAGGTTACTTGACGGCAGGCCGCTGATGATGGCTGCAGTTTTGTTCACGCCTGTTATGTAACAGCAATTTTTGAACTCAGTTGTTCTCCCCTTCGGGCTTGCTAGGCTTCACCTGAAACAAAAATTTAATAAAATATGTGTCAAATTGTCACGTTATCTTGGCAGAGATCTAAAAAATTGAAGCAATTGGTTATAATAACCAGTGGTTGACCAGATGACCTAGACAATAGCGTTCACATTCTCCTGGCAGCCAGTGATAGACCGGCACCTAGGCGATGCGATCTGTAAGTGACGCACACTTACCAAAACATGCTCGTTTGGAATAGTTGTTATTAGGACGCCAGTGCTGTGTTTATTGTTTGCTCGTATTTGAGACTCCCTACAAGGCTATGTTCATATAAGTTTAAATGTTTCCCTAGCGATTTCATTGCTTATTGAGAGAGAGAGACTCATAATGATTTTCTAAGAAAAAGACGAGACGAGCGAGTGGTCTAACAGTTTTTCCTTTTTTTCATACAAGGCTATGTTTAAACAACTCTAAATGTTTCCTTAGGGGCGATTTCATCACTAATGGCAAAATGGAATCGTAATGGCGTTTATCTAAGAAGACGAATTAGCACAAAGTATGACAGTATTTGAATGGTCCCCTCTTTATTTTATTATTTCCCTCGGAAACTTTGAAACAAGAAAAATTGAAAAAGGGGCTTGAATTAATTGACTTCGAAATAATTTCATTCCTTATTTCAACTGTCCTACAGAGATGGCACGTTCAGACTCAAGATTAAAGAACCGATCCGGATGCATACCCTATGTCAGTGATACTCCTTATGAGAATCGTTATCACGACACAGAGAGGCGGGCGATCCATCCGTGATTTAAAGTTGGCAAATCAGAATTTCCGAGGAAGTAATTTATCTACTGGCATCGATATCACAGTTAAAAATACAGCACGACAACCCAGTTGGAAAGTTTATTTTATCAAACATGAGCCACAGATGCTTGACAAATATACGTTTGATCAACGCTTTTCTGAATGGAAAAAACCATTAGCGCTCTAATGACGACAATATGATTTCACTTGGCAAAAACAATATGCTGCATTACAGTGCAGTACTACACTTTCTTGAAGCCAACATCAACGCCTTGGTACCACCGCATGATATTTATTCTTTTGGGACTCAAATAGCTTCCTATTTAAATAATAAAACTGCAAAAATGAGTAGGCTTCGAATCATTCACTTCGAACGATCTTCTTGATACTATACAAAAAGATCGAAGTATAATTACACTGAAAGGCATCAATTTCAAGAGTTATTAGGCAAGACAGCGGAAGCAAAAGGATACAATAATGTTACTGTCGTTTTTTATTCTCCTTTTTTTGAAAATTACAGATCCGTTATAATTCTAGTACCGCGCACAAACTTAACATTATACATAAAAGAAAATCATCTACATTGGGCATGGTATGAATAAGATTTGATAGAGAAACACAAGAAAAATATACTGAAATGACTTCTTCTGATTTCGGCGTTGGACTTGGTGGCCTTGCAGAATTTATCGTATCAGGATTCGAACACACGACTTCCACTTGAAAAGTTTTCAATTTAATGTCACTATTCGGTGTGGCCCATCACTGGCACACACTTGACAAAAATGTTGGTCAAAACTTGTTTACCGTACTTGATATTTATTTCCTAACATATATCACGTTCTAGGTTCACGTGGTTCTAAAGCTTTATTTGTTTTCCCTAACTTCCCTAATCTCACGAACGACATAGTACACGCCCATAAGAAGAATTTAACCAATAAGAGACTAGTATTCCCAAGTCGCGCCCCAGTCACAAGAATATTACATATACGCGATTTCGCCGAGCTTGAGTCACTGATGGAACGCGCCGTCTAGGAAAAATAATGTTGCTGATTGCGAAACCTTGAACAAAAATGGCGGCAATGGAAAAGTGATTGGATAATACCAGATTTGTATTTTAATAAATTTTAATTTACAGAGTGCTTGTAGCAATATGATTTATGTACGTATATAGTCAAGGTTAATCACGATAAACGGAGATATTGAATAATAATAACCAGATCAGTATTTATGCGAATTCAAAACATTGCTATCAACGCAATAATGTTCAGCATATACATATATGACAAACTTCACACCGTAATGGTATGCACTAATAATGATTGAATATGTTTCGTAAAACCAAATTGAAACAAACCATTTTCGTTTAGCTGCTTTGAAACGAGAGAAACATGAAAAGTCGTGTGAAGTTTCATTTGGCTGTTCTTTAACCGAGTATACATGATAATATACCTAGGGGAATATGATGACAATATAACTAGGGGGGGCAGAATCGAATATCTTTTGAATACAGTATCGAGCCAAATAAATTTTTGTAGTAAAATCAAATATTCCAACCAAAATTATCATAATAACTTAACTAATAACAACTACTTGAGCACATACATAAGTCAAGTACATACAACATAATTTAAATTTATTTTCTGAAAATATATACTATTTTGATTCTGTAAATTTCGAACCCTTGAAAAAATAAAAAAGAATAATGTATGATTTTGCGAATCATAAACAGAATATTTTGGACATCCACAGTAATAACCATTGTAAATAAAATTCGACTTAGACAAATCAAGTCGGGTTTGCACAATATATAAAATTTAGAACTAAAACTAAAAATCGGTAATTTGTATATCTAAAATCGTACACATATTTTATGAAGATATTAAATATTGGATAATATTCTACCAGAGGTGAAAGAATTTTGTTCTCATTGTGTATGAGTACCTTTTGTGTGATTATTATCAGTTGAATAAAAAATGTTACAAAATTCAAATTAAATATGCTATGATTACAGCAGTGTTAGTGTGCTATATATATTTCATGAGTGAGGCTCACGCCTCCCCAATCCCAATTTTATTTTGCCGAGCATGAGCCACAGATGGATCGCGCTTCGAAGCGAGATCCATCAGTGCCTCACGCTCGGCAAAACTAATTGGTACAAATTGCAACAGATCCGAGAAGACACAATTCGATAACACGTGCATCTGAATGAAAGTCCCAACCATTTTAACTTCCGCGCAAACAAAATATAACCTCTGACACAGTCACCGGTACCGCACTGAATATAATTTTGATTTGTTTAACTTCTCGATGGATTTATGATGCTTTATCGGTGATTACCAAAACTAAGTACGGTACTATTGAATCAAATCATCATTCACAAGAGTTGAACAGCGTTTTTACGACCCACTTTCGCTTACTGTCTGCGGTTAAGTTTCTAAATATAGGCAAAAATGGCTCCCACCTCTTTTTTGACAAAGATGAAACGGTTTTGGTAGATATTTGTAAAGCAAATACAATAGGAATGAATGCAGAGAGACGATATCCAATGTGGCAGAATATATTGAAATTCGCTGTATCAATAGAACATTGTTCCAACATTTCAGATAAACGAATTTGCTGCAGTTTGAACCTATTCTGATCGTTTTGCAGAAAACGTCACGAGTTAGGTCACATATGTAACGTTTTTTCATATTACATATATATGATTTCACTGCAAACTGAATCATTTTGAGAATATTCGAAAATCAAAATTTGAATATCTCGCTATTCCAGTGGTTCTCAACCTGGGGTCCACGAGACAATTTTCTGGGACCGCGAAGCACCTTCCAATTTTTTGTAAAATAAAATTTTCAGGCAAATCATTTTTCCAAGCCCGATTAAAGGATGTATTTCAGTTACGAAAGTATAATGACTTACTAAAATTTAATAAGCGCCAGATATATTTACGCACTAGCATCCTCGGTCTTTTCTTGCGGTTGTCAATTTTTCGGTCGTGCCAACGCATCGGCTGACACTCCTTTAGGTCCGTAACAATGCATGTTGCGTCTTCGTTTGTTTCCATATGCGCACGCGCTACCTACTTCCCTGACTTGGGAGATTTTCGAAAGTATCGTCGTTTTGTAAAAAACCATTTTGAAACGAGTGCTGGAGATTTGCCTTCATCAGATAATTTAGTTCAAGAACAGTTTATTGATTAGATGAATAATGGAGATGCGATACGCTTATTTAGTGAAAATTCTTGAAGTGACTTTTGGATTGACATTTTGAAAATGACCTTAAAAGTACTAATTCCATTCCCAACAACCTATCTGCATTTTCGGCACTACTTGCATTCAGACCAATAAAAATTTATAAATTTCACTATCCGGATTCCGAATAACTATTTGAAACCCTACAATTTCCGACTATTTTCGATTTGTGCGTGGCATTTCAATTAGCTTTCGATTAGTGAGATTTCTCCAAACCTGGAAAAGCGTTTATGATAAAAAGTGATCAACATCGAAAAAATGTTGTTCAGCATCGCGCATTTATCAGTAACCCGGATATCAAACATCATAATTTGCAGTCCATTGAAGCGTGAATGTTGCAGGGAGTGTCGACTGAGCTTTGTTAGTTCATACAATACAACAATATTATTTCAAAATTTATTTTCAAGAAAAACTCGTTGTTACAAAAGTAGTAGGAAATAGGTCATCCATGGGACATAAGCCACATTTACGTAGCTTTTAAAGCCGAAAGCAAAGCAAAAAATTGCAATAAGGTTCAAGCTCAGATAGATAATTGAGAATTTCTGTTTAAGACGCACTGCCGGTAATTCTGACATAGCAATTGCGATACGACGTGTTTGGCCCAAGATACTCGAAATAAGTAGTTATATTGTATTCCGATATCAATCTTTCAGTCAATCTTAATTCATATGAATCGAAGTAAAAGTGATAGTTAGTGTATATCCCATAGATTTTTGGTTTTGTCAAGCATAAGGTACAGATGGACCATGTCTTAGCGACGTGATCCATCAGTGACTCATAATTAACAAAACATGTTTGAACAAAGTCTGACTGGGGTAAGACCAGACAGGAGGTTCAAAACTCTTTCTACACAAATTTATTTATGTAACGCTCCGTCTGACCAAGATCAGACTTTCTCAGGCAAGCATTTTCAACAATTAAATTGTTGCAAATTTGAATATGATTATTATGCAATGCATGATGCGCCAAAGGCACAAAATTGTGTTCTCAAATATTCAACTCATTGAAGACTCATCCCTCTACGATAACGCTCAATTCAATCTCTAAAACCCGCCTATCTGGCTTCATTACATTCTTTGCCAAGATGTGTCGACATTATATTAAAACGAGAGCAATCAGTAATCAATTTCCTTTATTGGTGGTCAAAATCATATTACGATCATATTTTTGCATTGCTTTTGTTCCAGCATAAATAACATGTATGAAACATAATATGTTTTCGATTCTTTCCTCAATTCGAAATTTTAAATATTACCAATCATTAATCAAAAACTAAATATAAGATAGCTTTAGTTTTGCCAATATCTTGCGATACTAAATTACTAGGACTCTCGTGGGTAAATCTCTTGCCTGTTGTACCACAATGGCCGACTATTATTACTGGTTAGGAATTGCGGTGAGCATCCATTTAAAAAAATTATGGTCCGGGAATCCCGAGTCGAAAATTTTGGACAGTTATAATCGTTCCAAATCAGAAAAAATTTGTCAAGCGCGACATTACTCGGGTTCACCAGACACCATGAAAAGCATGATGCTGTCATGATTGACCTCGGTTTATACCATATAGACTCATATAGATTCAAAACGTTTTACTTCAGCTGTTGACTCGTAAAATTAATTAATATTCATATGATCGATACAAACCAATGTCATACCGATGCTTGGTTTCGGACGTTATTATTATTACGCCATTAAATATTTAAATTGTATTAATCATTATTTAAGTCTAAATCCTTTGATGTCAAGATTATATATATTTGCGTATTTGGTATTTCGCAACGTTGACAATACTACTGGTCTTACTCGTACGATTTGCTTTGAAATAACACAAGCTCAAACTTTATCATGCCAAACATGTACCGCAGAATGTTCAAAGGGACCACCGTTTAAAGAGATTAATTTTTAAATTGAAAATTCCTCCGTTCTAAAGCACTTAACAGATCATTTTGGCATTTCCCCCAATCGGTTAGAGGGAGGAGCTAGTGGGAGTGTTTCATCGTTCGTCGACTTCAACATAACGTTGATTACGTGATTCAAACAACACTGTTGCAATTTTTTAAGCGAAAGCTACATAATTCCTGATCCTTTAATACTTATCACAAGGTAATGTTTGTATAGTTAGCCACAAAACGCTGAAAATACAGAGTAGTGGTTATGCCATATATTTTATTAAACATCTAAAAATAAAGTAAACGATGGTCTACCAAACTAAACTAATGAAAAATACCAAATTTAACAAATTTTGAATGTAATGAGAAACATTCTTCCTTTATCCTTATTTTCTTTCGACAATTCAAATTTAATCCAGATTTGACTCGATTTTACTAGATTGTGTTTACATACTGCCGCCAGACTCTTTTAATTCTGTATAGTTTTTTTCAAAAAAAGGATTGAACCCCGAGGACAGAATACGATAGTTAGATATCAAAAACCTTTAGGCCCATTGCAAAAACACAAACAAAAATACTAAATTTACCAGATTTTACCAGATGAAGAGGTCGTCACTTAAAAAGTATATATACACTATAACATACTATGAAGTGTTCCGTGTTTAGTTATATGTATATATATACTTTATACTTCGTTTATTTTATTTCAAGCATACAAATTAAATCCAGATTCGACTGGATTTTACTGGACTGTGTTTATATATTCAACCGCTAGACGCTAACAAGTAATAGTTCTGGTATGATATTTATCGAAAAAGGGTCTATCCCTCGAAGGCAAAAAACGACGGGTACCATGCTAACATTCTCACTTACACACGAAAACAAACTACAAGTTTTGAGTCAATTAAAAAATATTTTTCTCATTAACAAACGCGAATTCAATATAGACAAAAGAAATCCCTCATGTTTCAGGTGTAACCTTTTATGGATAGAATATTGTGTTGTAATTTAATAAGGTAATTTGTTCCTGGTTCCTGGAAAAGTGTTAAGCGTCAGAAGTTGTTTTTGTGCGTTGGTATTGCGTGACTAAAGAATACAATACAGAGCATAAAGTGAGACATCGACATAGAATAATTTTCAATCAAGGATGGGCCTTTTATAGAACGCGCCTGTAAGGTGCGATCCATCTATGGTCCATGTTTGACAAAATTTCAGACAGACGCAACCGCAACAGCCTACGTGAGTGTGTAATGAAAAAACTAAAATCACGGCTCCGCTACATGTTATGATAAAGGAATATACCTAATTATTTATTCTGATATTACTTATATTCGTCTGAAGCATTTAAACTTTTTATTTAACGTAGGACTTTTTGATTAGAAATATCATTTAGGTTCTCCACAGTATACCATTAATATTAATATATACCTAGGTGGATTCTATAGTTTCAACAACCGTTCATTTTTAATACCTTAAATTCAAAGCTTAAGCAAAGCAATTGACTAAAAGCTATGGACCATTTGAGCACAATATATATTCCCATCAATCCCCAGAGAAGAAAAAAATGTACACGATTTTCTAAAGGTGATCACGACATGCTCGGTAGAAGAAAATTTTAAATGATGGTGAGTAATACAAGTGAACAATTTGAGGACTAGGTAACCAAAAGACAAAAAGTTTTCTGGTGATTTCCCATAAATATTGATATAGATTCATACCGCGAAAAACCTAATTACCTACATCCTATCACATTAGATTTGTATTATAACAAAACATGCAACAAACTTACATGTGGCGTTCTTTCTCCATATTTGCTCCAAAACGTAACTTTGCATCGTGTAACGTGACCACTCCTTTCGTCGAAACTCTGACACATATCAAACGGCGGGGAATACAGATGTAAACTTACTGCGCGCTCTGTGTGAGATTTGTTTTCAACTCGATGGAGACCGTATGAATCTGTGAAGAGTTTACACATTAAAAATATTTTTCCGTTCAATTGGATTCAATCTAAGCAAGGTCAGAAGCGTCCACTGATATGCAAAAAGCTACTAGTATGAGCTAAGGATGTTTTTAAACAAGTCATTTGCAGGGATTGAAATCTTGTTTTGCGGACTCAATCTAGCGTTCTACCAGTATGCAAGCTCTCTGTCTTTCATTTTGATAAATTTTTGATTAATCGCCAACATCTTGGAGCGTCTAATTTCTGTATTTCGACTTTTTCAACTTGAGCACAGCAGCATTTTGGGTCTTAGGGATATAAACGGCAAAGCCACAAAATCATAATCTCAACAAGTCTTCTGCCATAATTTTGGACATAGGCGCGATAGTAGACTGAATTCTGTCTTTGTCCAAGATTATATGTCTTTTACCCAATTTTCTGCAAATAGGGGTAAATTCAATTAAAACATAAAAACGAGCGAGTTCGAATATCCATTTGTTTTTCAACAAATTTAAGTTATAAGAAGTTCATGTCTTGTTTACATATTCTAAATTTTTTATTGAAAATTCATCAGTTTCGTTGTCCTAATGGCATACTCTATATAGTAAAATGGCGACATATACCAAGTATTAAAATTTAGGTAAAATCGTCCAATTTACGAAGGAGTAAGATTCCAAAGAAGACTAATGGCGCATGTATTTCTTTTTCTAAAAGAATTAATGCACGTATATCGAATTTCTGCTTGGTTTCAAAACTTGTCCACATACCGTTGATATATCCGACTTCGTTTTCTTTAAGTGAGAATGACTGTTTCTGTTTCATCAAAGTTTTCTTTTTACCTTTAGGCCATTCATATAAAGTTTCTGTCAAACTTCCACTCAACATTTTGTAAAAACAGTGGGAATCGGAATGATCGTGTATTGAACTGGAAAGAGAAGAATAGAATAACTGAAATACGAAGGTCTTCAACTTGTGTGGCACGGCAGCACATTACAGTAGCATTCACTATACTTACAAGCATGCACATTACGTGAAGCGTAATTACAATTTAAAAATATTTCGTGCAACCCCAATCAGAAATTGAAGTTTGTCAAGCATGAGCCACAGATAGAGCTAGCTTAAGCAGCGCGATCCATCAGTGACTCATACTTGACAAAACATGTTGAAGCAGAATATTTCTGACTGGGATCGCAGGTAGAACCTACAAGTTGCAAGTCTCTCCTGAAACTCGTATGTATTAGGTTTAATGTGAGGAAAAGTCAGAAATCACTGAATAACTATGCTTTAACTACAAATTCCATCAGAAATTATGTTATTTCACGAATGAGACAAACAGGAATGCGTCTTGACAACGCTGTCGGTATTGCACATGTGACCTAAGTTCTTTTCTGGTTGCATGGGCGCTATGCGATTAACATCAATATGATATGAAATTTTTACGACAAAACAGAACATTTTTTGACGGAAATAATTAGATAATTTTTGCAAAAGTCAAAATCGTTGTTCGCGGATAGCAAGCATGAGACACGTTTTATGGCGTGTTTATAGTAACCCTCGGGCAAATTGTCGAACGAGAATCAACCTATAATAACCTCTCCCAAGGACAACCAAAATTTAACGTTCCGTGGTCCTGAAAATGGCGCCAAAGACGATGACTCAATGCCATGATATGAAGCTTGATTGGTGGAAATAAGGGGCGTTTACTCGAGAGAAAAAAGCTTGCGCAAGTATGGGCCGTAGATGAAATGCACTCTGCTTGATCAGAATTTTCCCCTCTAGATCGATCGATCGATCTAGATGAGACGCGGTGCATCTGTGGCCCATGTTTGACAAAATAACATTTCTGATTCGCCATTGATTGATCGTGTTGGGGAAACGCGGTCTATCTGTGGCTCTTGCTTGACGAAATCAAATGTCAAATTTGATGAACAGAATGAATGTGTTTTGCCAAACATAAGTAACTGATGTATCGCGCTGCCAAAAAGCGGTCCATTCTTGGTGTATGCTTGACAGAATAAAATTTTCTCGTTGAGACGTAATGCAGTCTATGCTTGACCGCATCCCTTTTACATAGAATTAGGAATTTTATTTCATGCATGTCGTTTAATTTAACTCAAGCCTAAGAACTAAACTTGTTCTGCGGTGGGGTTTTAATAGGAATTTACTGAAGTATCGTTACCGACTTAAAAATAATATGAATAGGGCCTAGTATTAAAAGAATGGGCGGTACTCACATCTTTCTCAATGTTTAAAGCAACAATATATTGGTAGGATTGGGCAATTCGACTCGGTGATTCGAATGAAGTCGAATCACAGCATTTCCGAATCAGTCGTGAATTGGTCACAGGAACGAAAGAATGTGTTGTCAAATATTGTTTATGAAATGCCGCTAATAATTAGCTTGAACATTTGATAATGTTGTTTTCGCGTTGGTAATTTAGGTTTTAATTATTCGTCGATCATACTCTTCATTCGCACTTTTTTTTCAACTTTTGCCGAGGCGCAAGCGCCTACGTGTTTGCTGTTTCCGGAAACCATACCAGCGATATCGATCCCCCTTTTCAAACTCGAGTTCCGAATTTCGATTGCAAATATTTTCATAAGTTTACGTATTAATTACGTGAAACTTTAAGCGGATATCACGTTCACTCGCTATCGCTCCGAGAATTTGCGTACGGTATCATGTAAACTCTGATGCATTTAAGATGTTTTCTTTAAACAATCTTTGTTTGTTTAAGTATTTCTGATTCGATTCTATTCAGAAAAAAATGATTCTGTTCAAATATGAATTCAACAGATTTTCGATTTTGACCACCCTTAGCGCCAGTCAGAAAAATCTTACACGAACATTTCAGGAACAATGTTGATCAAACATGTTTTGTTTAATGTGGGTCACTGACGGATCGCATCGCCGATAAGTTTTGGTGTAGCTCTCAGCCATGCAGGCTGGCTGTTAGTTGGCTCCTTTTAGGCGCGGCTCCAGGCCTTCCTAAAAGCGAACATCAATTTGGAAAAATCCAAGATACCTGGAAAATTTGCCCCATGGGGTGTTGTATTTTATTTACACAGAGGTCATTTGCCACTCATGATACGAGTGATTGTTATAATATAATGATCTAAATGGAAAATTGTGCGCGACCTGGGAAATAGATTGATCATGTGAAGCGCCAGAAGACACCAATTGATCAATTGAAGAAAATGGACAAAACGTTGTCATTCAAATGTATTTATCTTTGCGAAAATTAGTCGAGATACTAAGTTATACATTTTTATCATTTTAGTTTCATTAAATTTTAAAGGTTACGTTTCGTATTGGGCGCACATTTTTGGACTGGATTACCAATCTGAAAACATATTTTTCGTTTTAATTTTTAATAAATTTATTTTTCGAAAGACTACAATTTGATCAGAAGAATTTCCATTGCTATATAGTCACAAATGATGATAAATCGCGGGACTGGAATCACATTTAGTATTTTGTTAGGATCGCGAATTTTGCAAAGTGGGGATCGCATTTATGTATATTTTCCATTGCAAATGATATTTTGTCAAGTAAGAGCCACAGATAGACCGCGCTTTGGTGGAGCGATCCATCAGTGGCAATTAACAATTTTTTCAGTTGGATTATTATTTATATTTTCCACTGAATCTAACTACACTGTAACAAAAAATGAAGCACTGGTCTTTAACAGTAATTTTACTTGGCGGTATTGAAAAAAAATCAAGATTGACTTTTTTGTCCTAATGTGGGGTATCCCATAATGGGCATAAATATCATAAGCCTAACGTTTTTTTAACTTTGGAAATATGTAATTACTGCAAATCACAAGTAAATCTACTCCACTTTTGTTACAGTATACAAAATAAAAACAACAATAGTAACAACAAACTGAAACAAACAATTTTCTGGTCCGATGACACATTAGCATTACGTAGAGAATATGATTTATATGCGAAGGACTTTTTATTCCTCTAGACACTCCTTCATTTTGCAAAAATAGTTGCATCGATTCAACCTTGTCAAAATGTTACTCATATGCATTGCGTCATCAAAATGAAATTATACATGTATCAGAAAAAGTAGGTTTTTAGGTTAGAGGTGCAGCGGTACTTTATTAGTTATTAATAAGTAAGTATTCTAAGCAAACGATTGTGCAGCCGTAAACGAAAAAAGAGTCAAAGGCGAAATGCAGATCAGTAAGTCCCCCCATTCCCACTTACACTTGACAAAAATAAAATTCTGGTACGGATGACTGCTGGCTGATTCTATAAATATTTCCTTACTTTTTAATGACGGCCACAGATAGTCAATTATGATACAAGGCCATGCTATTTTGACCGTTTGATAAAGAATCTATGACCAATCGAAATTTGTCGATGTTCTACACATGATAAGTGAGTTTATTATCATGAGAGTGACACTATATTAGTAATATATCAGAATGAGGTGTCTGCGTTCACATTAACTATACATATTAAAATTTCAAGGAACTAATATAAAATTTGGTCTAGAATGGACCATCGATAAAGATTGGAATCGAGTCGAATCACAAAATATCCGAATCAGTCGGGAATTGGTCGCAGGAACAAAACCCGTGAAATAAATCGCAATTGTCATTTTTAAGATCCGCGAAAAAAAGAATAAGTGGGGTATATTTCGCGAGTTTTCGGGAAGCTGTATAACCAAGGATGTTACAAACCCTGTTAAAAAGCTTTTACCCAAACAAGTTTTAACAAGTATGAGTCACTGAATCGCGATGTCGAACCAAGGTTCAGTGTGAGCAGTGAGAAATGTTAAGAAGAATGTTTTGCCAAGTATTGTTTATGAAATGCCGCTAATAATTAGCTTTTGGTAACGTTGTTTTTACGTTGGTAATTTTAGTTTTAATTTTTCGTTGATCATACTCTTCATTCATACCTTTTTTCTCAACTTTTGTCGAGGCGCAAGCGCCTATGTGTTCGCTGTTTAGGGCAACCATACCAGCGATATCGATCTCATTTTTCAAACTCGAGTTCCAAATTAGGATTGCAAAGATTATTTTCATAAGTTTGTGTATTAATTTATTTTAACTAATGCAGCGTGGCACTTTAAGCGGAAATGACACGTTCACACACTAATAATCGTGTTCTGAGAAAAGTAAAGTAGTTAGTTTTTGACAAGATGAGTATCAACACTGCAGATAAGTGTTGGTGTTCATCACATATTGTTAAAATTTCGATGTGTGTAAGCTTCAATACGGTCAAATTACAAATTTTGGATTTCGTAGTCTGCGTCTTGAAAATGTGCCATTTTTATTTAATTTCAAAGAGAAATCTTTAAAACTAAATTGAAATAGAGCGGGTATATGTGAAACAATCACTCCGAGAATTTGCGTACGGCATCACCTTCAGCGAAGTTTCTGAAATCTCTATGATCAATGTCGTTCGAGAAATCAGGGATTTTGAACAGAGACAAACTTATCGGAACAAAATTCACCAACTCTTTCTAAAATGTGCCTTGAATTCGGGCAATATTTTCACATTGGGGAAGCTTGTCGGTTTTTCTACTTCGGATCGTTTAGAATTGATTTATACTGGCATGACGACCACTCAGTATATTATTATTACAATGGTTAAAAACACGGCTAAGTAATCTTCATAATCAGTAAATAAATTCTGCTCCATTATCTTTTGTTAAGCGTGGGCCATTGATGGATCGCGCCTCCTAGTCGCGGTTTATCTGTGGTTCACTCACTCTCGACAAAATAAAATGTCTTATAAAGATTACCGTAATATTGATTTGAAGATAACGCAACGCACAGGCCTGAAAAACGAGCTGTGAGGAAACGGTTTACATTTTTGAAAAACATTCTGAAATTTATTCCGGATATGAAATATCGAGTACATTGTCAATTCAGTCCTAATGTCCTATGATAAATAGCTTACAAATCTAGTATAGAAACTATCTTAATCATAAAATCTAGAAAACTGTGAATAAAGTCCACAATTTTCGCTATTTTATGTAAATGTATCAAGTTGAGGAGCACAAATGGAATTTTCAGCCTATTTTGTCTGCATTTATGCTATAAAAATAATATATGTGTGTTAGCTTTAATACGGTCAAATTACAAATTTTGGATTTCGTAGTCTGCGTCTTGAAAATGTGACATTTTTACTTAATTTCAAAGAAAAATCTTTAAAACTAAATTGAAATAGAGCGGGTATTTGTGAAACAATCACTCCGAGAATTTGCGTACGGTATCACCTTCAGCGAAGTTTCTGAAATCTCTATGATCAATGTTGTTCGAGAAATCAGGAATTTTGAACAAAGACAAAGTTATCGGAACAAAATTCACCAACTCTTCCTAAAATGCGTCTTGAATTCGGGCAATATTTTCACATTGGGGAAGCTTGTCGGTTTTTCTCCTTTAGAATTGTTCGTTTAGAATTGATTTATACTGGCATGACGACCACTCAGTATATTATTATTACAATGGTTAAAAACACGGCTAACCAATCTTCATAATCAGTAAATAAATTCTGCTCCATTATCTTTTGTTAAGCGTGGGCCATTGATGGATCGCGCCTCCTAGTCGCGGTTTATCTGTGGTTCACGCTCAACAAAATAAAATGTCTGATAAAGATGACCGTAATATTGATTTGAAGATAACGCAACGCACAGGCCTGAAAAACGAGCTGTGAGGAAACGGTTTACATTTTTGAAAAACATTCTGAAATTTATTCCGGATATGAAATATCGAGTACATTGTCAATTCAGTCCTAATGTCCTATGATAAATAGCTTACAAATCTAGTATAGAAACTATCTTAATCGTAAAATCTAGAAAACTGTGAATAAAGTCCACAATTTTCGCTATTTTATGTAAATGTATCAAGTTGGAGAGCAAAAATGGAGTTTTCAGCTTATTTTGTCTGCATTTATGCTATAAAAATAATACACTTTCGTAAGCAACTATTATAAAATATATCTAAAATTAAAGATTTTACTTTTTGACTCAAAGTTCGCTCTAAGCAAGGTTGTACGAGATATATCATACATGAAAGTATCTTGAAACCGCTAATGTGCAGAGAGCTACATAAATGCAAGGATGAAGGACGATTGAAGAATCTTCATCCTTAAAAGATATTTACTGATGCGAGTTATAAAGCCGTTCAAGTCAACTCAATCAGGAAAGCAAATTGAAGATACTGAATTAAAAGCATAAAAGTTCGAGAAAAAAAACTTGCGTAAAACAGTTTGAAACACTGCGGAACTTCCACGGTGGATGCGGAAAGGTAGACAAACACGTCTAATATATTCGAATATTCTATTCGCTTTGAACATCCCTGAAGGCACAATATACAAATTTTTATAATATTTTGGAGGAGTCGAAGTTTATTTATTCGATTTTGTCCACCTCTATTAATAAGTGAAGCCATCCGATGCCATAAAAGTTTAATTATATTTTCATCTTAATTTAATATACACTGTTCATCGAGTACGTACTTTATTTTAAATCGCCTACGGCCATGTATACCATGGGAACATACAAATTTAAATGCAAATATGCCAACGTCATCAATAAACCGTCCAAGGCGTTTTCAGAATCTTGACACAGTTTAGATATTTTGTATTAGAATCGACATTTATTGACTCGCCAATTATATATGGCCCTAGTTTGGCCTGTTCACAATATGTGATTTATTCGTGATTCGCGAACTAGTAATTTTTTCGATTTGATTTTTCATGCGATTCGAAATCAACAGATTCGAATAAGTTTGGAATTTTTTTAAAAATGAATGTTAACTCTCGTGCATTTGAGAGTTTTCTTGAAACAATCCTTCTTTTTTCAGGTATTTCTGATTCGATTCGGAAAAATGATTCGGTTCAAATCTGAATGCAACGTTTTTTCGATTCTACCATACCTTAGCGCCAGTCAGAAAAATCTTACACGAACATTTCCAGTCAGGAACAACTCCTTTTAGACGCGGCTCCAGGCCCTCCCTAAAGCGAACTTCAATTTTGAAAAAAATCCAAGGGACCAGGAAAATGTGCCACACAGAGTATGGTATTTTATTCACACAGAGGTCATTTGCCCTCCCATGATACGAGTGATTGCTATAATATGATGATCTAAATGACAAATTGTGCGCGACTTGGAAAATAAATTGATCCCGTGAAGCGCCAGAACACATCAATTGATCAATTGAAACTAATTACAACATTGTCATTTGAACGCAGTATTTTTGCGAAAATTAGTCGAAAATAAGATATTAAATTATACATTTTTATCATTTTAGTTTCATTGAATTTTGAGATTACATTTTCGTATTGGTTTGAGCACATTTTTAGACTCTATTACCAAGCTGAAAACAAATTTTTCGTTTTAATTTTTTTTAGGTTTTTAAAAGATTAAATTTTTAGTTAGATGAATTCCCGTTGATTTATAGTAAAAACGATGATAAATCGCGGGGCTTGATGCCACATTATATATTTTTTTAGGATCACGAAATTTGCAAAGTTTGGATAGCATGTATGTATATTTTCCATTGCAAATGATATTTTGCATGAGTATGGGCCACAGATATACCGCACATTGTCGGAACTATACGTAAGTGACATTTAACAATTTTTTTCCAGTTGGATTATACTTTATATTTTCCACCGAAAAGTTATTGTATCATGAATGACAAATCTATTGAAAACAACAATGGTGAAACAATTTTCTTGTCTGATGAGACACATCAGCATTACGTAGAGAATATGATTTATCTGCGAATGACTTATTATTCTTATAGATGATACTCATCCATTTTACAAAAATAGTTGCACCGATTCAACCTTGTCAAAATGCTCATATGCATTGTGTCATCAAAATGAAATGATACATGTATCAGAGGAAGTAGGTTTTAAAGTTATAGGTGTAGCAGTACTTTATTAATAAGTAAGTATTTATGTGCAAACGGTTATGTAGCCGAACAATTTTCCAAGTTAAATATATTATACTTGACAAAATTAAAATTCTGGTGACGTGGTACGGATGACTGTTGGTTAATTTGATAAATATTTCATAACTTTTTCAATTAGTCACAATTAGTCAATTATGATACTAAGGCTATTTTGACCGTTTGAAAAAATCTCTGACCATTTGATTTGTCGAGGTTTCACACATGATGAATGACGAGTTTATTATCACGAGAGTGACACTATATGAGTAGTATGTTTGAATGAAGTGTATGCGTTCACAATAGTTATGAATATTAAAATTTCAAGGCACTGATATAAAATTTGGTCAAGAATGGACCACCGATACAGATTGGCATTATGCGTGTATTTTAAATGACCTGTACAGAATGGCAACGACAAATATACATGATCATGTCAGACGTGTGTTTGTTCTACTTCAGGACGCGGTCGTGAAATATCATAGTCTACTGTTTCTCCAGACTCCATTGAACGACCAACGCCCACTACTAACTATCACACCCCCTTTCGCAATATGTTTGGCTTTTCGTTCTACTTCAGCGCACCGTCGAAAAATGTCCAGGTCAATTGTTTGTCCAGACACCATTAAACAGAAAAACGCCCTCTACTACCTACAACACCCCCATTTTGGGATGCATTTGGGATCAATTAATACTTGTCATTCACAAGCTTATACGGAATCGATTCTAAAAATAAAACGCGGCGATTTAGGGTAACTTGGATGACCACAACCCAATTAATAATCTTGAATAGATCTAAAATCGTCGTTCTAGTAGTTTAAAACCAACGCTGAGCAAAAACCGGTTACATATTTACAACAAGGGTATATAATTTTGAAACACGATGTACGTGTATTCCGAATTCGCATACCTGTTAAGATACAAGTAACCGGAAATTCTATACTAATGCCTTCGGGTACTGGCTAGGGCTTTCCAAAATATTCGATTCGATGAGTGATATAATTCGAAATCAACAAAATGATAATTTTAAGTTTTTTTTACAAATAAATGTAAATTTTCACGTAAATTATAAGTTGATAGAAAATATGTCTTTGTTTGTTTATTACATGTCTTCAGATTCGAATATTCGATTCGATTCGGGAAAAGTATTCGATTTGCAACTGAAATCAAATGATATTCGATTTTGCTCACCTTTAGTACTGACAATAAATAATATTAGACTAGGCGATGATGAGAAGCGAGTCTTTATATCCGGGAAAGGTGATAACAATGGGCCATAAGCTCATAAAATTTGCGCAATGTCAACAAAACGGCAGCTTCACGCGACGTACGTAATCACGTTCTATGCGTCTTAAAATCATTCAAAAGTATTTCCCTCGAGATTATGAAAATGTCGCGATGTGCGGTTAAAAAATCTGACATATTTTTAGAATATCATTTCCAAGGTTATCTATGCCAGCAATCTGATGAAAAATATTATTGCAAAAATGCCATAGCCCATTCATAGCATTTACACCCCTATCATGATTAAAGATGAAGCATAATATTATTAATTATAATAAATACCAATTAGATCATTACCTGCCGTGCCCTTCGCCCCAACATAACAAAATAAGATTGTATTTTCCGTTTCCAATATCTACAAGATTTCTTGTGTATCTGAACGAAAGGTACAAATAATTTAAATGGAATATATATATATTAATATACGTACTTTATTTTACAAGATAAAACTTGGCAAATTATCATGATTTTACTGCAAGTTCAATCAAGCTAAATTATTCGAAAAAAAATATTATTTTAATCGCTGTTCTGGAGCATCCAACTTTTCTGTCTACTAGACTTGGGCCTACGTCCAATCAGTAACTTTATTTTGTTATGCATGTGACATCGATGGACCGCGTCTCGTCGATGCGATCAATCACTTAACAAAATATGTATTTCCGTTGGGACAAACAATGTTTAAAAAAACAATTATTCATTTATTTAATACTTTATTAAATACGCTTCGCGTCTGGAAAATATTAATAGTTGAATAAATTAGATAAGGTGCTGAAATTTCAGAAATACCCTCATTAGCTAGATGAATAGACCATTGCAGATAGCCCAAATCTAGACGACACGATCTATTATTGGCCCATACTCTCAAATAGGATACGGGGTTTATCGTTCAAATTATAACACGAAAAAAGAAATTAGGCGAATAGTTTTTTGAAGGTGATGACATAACCAGTATTTTTCATGTTGTCTGGTGCCAGAGGCGATGTTAACGTGTTTGTTGCAATTTATACGCTGCAAATTCCATGCCCGAGTATGAAAAACCCAAGATTTATAACGCTTTTCATAGCTTTAATTTTAAAAAATGGTTTGACGTTTACAAGAGGTAGAGATCTATCTGTGACTTATACTTAAAACATATTTCTAACGGAGATACGTTATTAATTCTGTTCGACATCGCTTGGGTTATAACTCGGACAATCGAGACTTTTAGAGTTTGATTCCCGAATACAAAGCAGTAGAATCGTGATTTATGTCTAATTTGATTTACAGCGTAATATTTGATACATATACATCACAATTGTCTGCGCAGTCCTGTCGATTAGAATGGTAAATATATATTAAAAACTGTGGCTAGCTACAAATAAAAATAAAGATCATCATCGACCAATTTTTCGAAGAGAAAAATGTGTAACTACAAGCTGGGTTAACACGAAGCATTAAATCCACTTACTTATGTGCGTCGAATTTAGCAAACTTTTTCCAATCGGTCGGATTGCTTTTATATTCTGACATATACCGTTTTACTTCCTCAATATTGACGTGTTCATCTTCAAAAAGTATCTCAAGACCTTTGATCATTGAGTCAAGATCATTTGGTACTGGTAATTCAACATGTTTATTTTTCTTCGGATAAAACTTTCGCTCGTGGTGATCTGCCATCGTCATATCTGACATTCCTACTCCAAGCTGTGCCACATCCGTCGACATTTTGTGTCCGTTTTTGTTAGTATCTAATCTAAAAGTTATTCAAAACTGTGAATTAGAAAAGGTTTGCTGCAAAACGTTTTCGTCGAGTATTATCACAGACGAATAGCGCCGAGGCCAGTTTCATTGCGGTATACTGCTGGAAAAACGCTAACTTTTATAAACTGTGGTTGGACAGGTTTAATTTTTAATACACATTAGCTTAAATTAAGCGAACGGTCAAAATTATTCCAAACCCGAAACCGACGCTAAATTTTTTAAACTGGCGTTAGACAAGTTTAATTTTTATTACACATTAGCTTAAATAAGCCGAACGATCAAAATTACTCCAAGCCTGAAACCTATAGTTCTTAACAACTAATTTTACATTCCTGGAGCCCCAGAGGAATAAGTGAAAAATCGAATGTCGAGATTTGAAATCTTTACCGACTACTAACAATAAAATGGATACCGGTACAGGAAATCGAGCGTTCTGAATAGAGATTTGGTGAACTAACAAAATCAAACACGTTCAAGTTTGAACTCGGATTGTTAGGCACATAATTGATGGTAAGAGTAAAATATTATTAGTAACATTGTATGAAATAGATGCGCAATGAATACATTTCAATGTTTAAACAATTTCCACTCGACTGATCTCATACAAAAAATCCTATAACGAGCTTTTTGTTCCCATCTGGTTCAAAAATCAAGCGAATGTAAGTTCTCGTTTTCTTTGACAAAAATATTATGACGCAATTAGACGCAAGAAAAAGTTTCCATATTCTTTGACATGTGGCACTACCATTCTTTGGTGCTAACATTCAGAAAAAATGTCGTTAATCAAAATTTAATAAAACTGCCCGAAGAGCGTCTGATCAATTTTTCATTCCTCTTCTCTTTTCATTCCCTGTCACTAAGCAACGATTTGAAATAATAGTGTATCGTAATTTATCGATGAAACATATGACTATTTTCCTGCCAAAGATTTTCTAAAAACACTCGAGAAACGATTAGCTTTTAAGCGCATGTTTTTCAAAGAAATTTCAAACTAATAATTTCGATACACGTTGATAAGTGCTTACGTCAATCTGTCTAAAATTGAAATACCCGTACTTAGTTATAACACAAAAATTAAAGCACTTTTTATTAACGAGTGAGGCGCAAAGAAGTACGGTGACAATATGTCATATATTTAAAATCCTGTCATGCCTTCCAAACGAGTAATAGGGAACAGAATTAACAAGAAAATGTCCGCAAACCGAACTTAACTACGTCTAAACAAGAATGGAAGTGAACGCCATGCCTCGCTGCCTCGGGCCTATACTCTGCAACAAACGTGCAACAATCAAAGATAAAATCATAATTCCACATACCGTAGTTGATTTATGTATAATATTAAACGCCAAGTCAAATTGAAATGTAGTTGAATAAAACCAAGGTAAAGATTTTTAATTTATATGAATATTATTCTATAATAATAGCACTTCCTTCGCTAGTAGACCATAAGTCCTGAATCGATAGGACAGTCGCGTGAGCATTATTTATACGGCTCACTGATGGATAGCGCTATTAATCTATGCGGTGTCGCTATTGCTGGAAAAAGGCCTAGTCTATAAAGCTGGAAACCAGTAATAGTCACGTACATCAATCATTGCTTGATGTCCACCACACGTATATTTGAGAAAGAGTCATGCATAGCCTACATACGTAAAATAATTGCGTCATCCAAAAAGTTATTCACATGAGCACTTATGACCTGTTTCGAGTAGACTTAATCAAGCATGTCAGTTAGTTGGCAAATTCGGAAATCCACCATCAAAAAAATATTAATCATCAAACAAGTTGACAATAATATTCACAATATCGTACTAAAACAGGTGTTGATAAGCCATCAAGTTGAAATACAACTAGCCTAAATTTATATTCGAAATATTTAGCATATATATTTAAATATTTTCGTCACTGTTAAGAATATCCACTGCATAAAATACGCGAGGCTGTCTAACCATTCCAGGTTGACGGTCTATTAAATTTTCTTTAACCAGCAATGTAATATAAAGCTATTCCCTGATTACAGTCTGGGAATGAGACATTGCTCTGAGCTGCACAACGTGATGCTAACTATGATTAATCAACGTTCAAAATGTTATAACATACCTCCTTCAGTTCCGCCACTGTCAATCTAGCAGAAAGTTAGCAGAATATGCCAGAAAAAATTGTGATTTTTCCTACACGCGTAAAAGTGTTCCCATCTTCTTTTTGGACGACGTTAAGTCTTAACATACAAGACACACAGCAGGGTGGATGAAATTATCATATTAGGACCTATTGGAATTGTATCGTTGCAAAATATCAACTTCAATGGAATGTGAATAAGGAATTATTCAACTTTGAATATGGTTGAAAACGGTTGAATTTCGGTGGGTCGAGGGGATTTCAAAGCCGAATTTTACGAATATCCCTTTTTTCCGAGAAACTTCTCGAAAGAAGATTCGCATAAAATTTGTTATTATATATCACATCTGTAAATAATGTCACCAGCAGAATGGAAATAAAAGAAATATTCGACTTTGAAAGAGGGTCAAATTGATGATTTTGTTAATTTAGGAGGGTAGAGACGATTTCAAAATCCAATTTCATAAATATTCTTTTTTGCCGACAACTTTTGAAATTAGGTTCGCATAAAATTTATTATTATATATAACAAATATAAATAATAGTGCCACGGAATGCAAATAAAAGAAATATTAGTCTTCGAATATGGGTAAAATTGTCGAATTCACTCAATTCGGAGAGTAGAGGAGATTTCAAAGTCAAATTTTTCGAATATTCGCTTTTACCGACAACTTTTGAAAATAAGTTCGTATAAAACTTATTATTATAAATCACATTCGTAACTATTAGTACCAACAGAATGAAAAGAAAGGAAATATTAGACTTAGAATATAGTATAAATCGTCGATTTCGCACAATTCGGACGTAGGGGCGTTTTCAAAGTCGAATTTTACGAACATGATTTTCTGCCGACAACTTTTTAAAATAGGTTCATATAAAATTTTATATTACATCTGTAAATATTGCAACCAGCAGATTGAAACTAAAAGGATTTTTCAACTTTGGATATGGGTGAAAATGGCGGGTTCGCTAATATCGATGGGTAGAAAAGATTTTAAAGTCGAATTTAACGCATATTCTTTATTGCCGACAACTATTGAATTTTGTTTCGTATAAAACTTAATATTAAACATCAAAAATATGAATATTAGCACCAGCAGGATAAAAATAAATGAAATATTCAATTTCGAAAGATGGTCAGATTGGCGATTTCGCCAATTTAGGAGGATAGAGGAGATTTCAAAGTCTAATATTACGAATATTCATTTTTTGCCGAGAACTCTTGAAAAGAGATCAGTACAAAACTTATTATTATATATTACAGTAAAAAGTAGCACCAGCAAAATGAAAATTAAGAAAATATTCGAATCCGAATGAGGGCCAAATTGCCGATTGGCCAAATTGGCCAATTTTACTCATATTCGAGCTCGAATATATTCTTTATTCCCATCTACTGTTGTCAATTATTGATTTTTCAATATTTGTTCTTATATGCAAATTTACCCTGATAAGTTGTCGACTGAAACGTCTATTTCGTCTATTCCACTCTTATTCAAAGTTGAATATTTCCTCATTCACATTCAAGGTAATACTTTGCACAGATACAATTTCAGTAGGTTCTGATATAATAATTTGATCAATCTATCCCTCTGCGTATCTTGTATATCTTTAGTTAACCTAGTCCAAAAAGAATATGGGAACACTTTTAAGTGTGTAGGAAAAATCACAATTTTTTCTGTCAGCTTCTGCTAACATTCTGCTAGATTCGCAGTGGTTTAGTTCAACATGCCTCACTGCTTCTCACTTTACATAGAATACTCAAAAGTTTAACCGCCACCGTTAGTAAACTGAGCCTACTCCTCCTCTCATGTTATCATATTACGTGCATTCGAGCGTGCCCGACGCGCCTATATATTGACCAATCAACGCGCCTTGTTCGAACGACAACGCCCCCGTCGTTTTAATTTCATTTTTGACAAATCAATCAGTGATCCAAACACGGTGTCTTTAAATCAATTGATTGGTATATTCGACGTGGGATAGATAGGCCCAAAAGGATAACTATGTGTGCCGGAGGAACTGAAATCAAAATCCACAAGCTTTAGCGGCGAAAAAAGAACAACACCAAACAAATCGATTTACTTGCCTATGTTATTTATTTATTTTTTACTCATCATGCATGTACATCAAAATAATATCAATGTAAGATGGACACGTGGAAATTGAAAGGTCTGAAGCGACCATCATAAAGCGGTTATCAGGTGCATCGGAACCAGTGGCGTATTTGAAACTTCGAAAATGAGTGGGAGGCAAAATTAAATTCACCGAAATTTCGAAAAAGGCGATTTTTGAACCTAAAAGTGCGGAGCGCCAACCAGAGCACGACGAAGACGCATCAATGTTTTTTTTAATTTTACACGGTTTAAAGCACCATCTGAAATGTCATTTTGCGCTCGGTGAGGGAGGGCGAGGCACCATGCTCCTGTAACACACCAACGCTACGAAAGTCATAAAGTGCATTATTCAATTTGTGAAGGTCAAAATCCATCCTGAGCGAAACAAAGAAATCTTGCATTTGTATAATTTCAAATGTCAAATCAAAGTATTAATATCGTACAATACAATCGCTACAAACAGAGAATTTTATTAACTGACATATATACTGAGTAACAGGGACAGTAACATTAAATGATGGGTCTTCGAGCCTCAAATCCGATCCGTACACTACGCCCCGTCCCCTCGACGGCCAAAAAATGCATAATAGCCTTTTAAGTGATTATTTACTTACTCGGCTTTAAGCCTTAAAATACAAATTTTCCAAAATAAAATCTAGGTGACACTATTTTTCAGCGGCGCACATTGTGATGTCATAATTCGACCCCAATCATTTATAAATTTTCACAACCCCTTTTAAGGCCAGAAATGCATCAAATAGACATCAAATGCATCATTGCCAAGTGGGCAAATTTTTGCCATAAGTCTTCTTAATTTGAAAACAAAAACGTAGACACAAAAGCTCTTTGGATTACGCCCAATTACTTATGCTAGCAAGCAGAAATTTAAGTAATAACTGTGAGCATATTAAAGTTATAAATTATTTCTAACTGATTACTGCAGCTGGGAAATTATTCTTTAAAACAGAGCAATAACATTCAAGTAGCCTGCCTATGTGTTGGTTAAACTATTTGATAAAAATGAACTGATTTCCCTCCTGTGAACCTAGGCTGGCCTATTCGATTCGGTGAATCGAGTCGATTCTCAGCAAAAGTTATTCGAATGAATTGTTAATCATTCATAGGAACGTAAACTTCTAAATTACCTCGAATTCTTTAGTGTGAATTGGAGATACTTAAAAAGTAATCAATATCTGGATTTTTACAATGGAGGCAAATTGAAATAGTAAAATCGGATATTTGTTATTTACATAAAATTAGTGATTTGATCCGATTCGAAAAAAAACATTCGAATCAGATTCGATTATCTAATGATTATCCCTATATGGACCTAATGACATTTATATTATATAAGAAAAAAAATATTTCTCTTTCTTAATCTCTGGGTATTTCGTAATTATTATTGGAGTTTGAAATTCGATCAACATTTTATTTCTAAATATTCCATTTTGCCTGTCCTTTAATGCAGTGCAAATGCAGTTCAAGAAATATGGTTAAAGCCCTTGAAAGTCGTCAAATGTTATTCCAGTGGACACAATTGCAATGTACAGTTGTTTATGTTTTTTGATTTTTCAATAGTTTAAAAATTCGGATTCTCGTCGACGCGATCCATCAGCTAGGAATCTTATTTTTATCAACAATTCGTATAGATTAGTTTGCGATTCGGTAATTTTGCATCATTCTATTCCAGCAAACAAATTAAATTTTGCAGAATCATTATAATAATATATTTCATGAATTTCAGATTGGAGCAAAAAATAAAAACCTTCCCTATATTGACAATGAATTATGTGAAGCAATAGTTTCTTTCTAATTTATAAACTTTTCACCTTCGCAAACATTGCATAAATTATATATGAGACATTGAAATTATACCAGTGCGCTTCCATATAGAGACATTTTCATCTTTTTTGAAGTAAGTTTACAATTCGTTTACCCTCATTCAAACCGGACGAAAACGCCCCATCAACTGTGCCATATCGTGATACATCATATGTTTCCCCAGCAAACAGAACCCGGGGATTACCATCTACGCACAATGGTTCTCCAGCCTTCTTTTGATCTACTGGCGTTTGACCAATTGAAGGAAAAGAGAACGCTCCAAGAAAGTTTTCATTACTCTCCCATTCTGATATAATGATGTCATCGGGGGGTGCTATATCTGGGACGTTCAAAAACTTTCTCAGCAAATTCGTAACTGTTGCTTTAAGATCGTCAATCGATATGCCCCGAATCATCTTCGTTGTTTTTTCAGAAAGCCAAAGTGTTAAAAAGTGGTCTTCGTAACTGGTAATTTTGTACAAGTTTCGACACCAATGAGTTTTGTCGGTAAATTCATCAGGTTTTGCCATAATATCCTTACATGTATCCCAAAGAAGAAATGTTTCGCGGAATTCTTTCGGCCTCCAAAATGGCGTATCATAGAAAATGTGCATTTTGTTAATTGTACCAAAACCCATTTTTTCTATTGCGGTTTGTTTCTCAACTGGTAACAGAGGGTCAAAAAGGGTTTTGTGACACTTTTTGAGAACACCCAACGAAACTGTGACAAGAACATAATCAGCGTTCAGCACGTTGGTTTCGTGTTTTTCATTCAGAAAATTCACCAACATTCTGTCATCTTTTTCCTTTCCCCACTTAATAGTTTGTACTTTACTATTCAACTTGATTGTATTTGCTGGCAGATGTTTTCGCAGTTTTTCCAACAACGTTATGTATCCGTCAATAGCTATGGTGTCGTGGTCGCCATGTTCTTCATAATTACACCATGACAGACAGTTCAATTCATCGGGGTGAGCACCGAACTCGTCTTCGAATAAATGATATTTATACTGTAAAATTGCATCCGTCAATGACTTGTCTAGATTTAAGTTTTTTATTTTGTTTTTCCATATTCTCAGGGCCACTTCGCTGAGAGGAATTTTACATATCAATTCTTCATCCCCTTCTGAAGACTTATAGGTTTTTTCAATTTCCTCCATCATTTCGTCCAGAAAAGCTGGAAAGTGTTAAATAAAACGCCACATTACCTAAGCATATTAAAGATATAAGTAGAAAGAAAGAGGGTCGTTTGCTCTATTTTGAAATATGAAAACGTTCGGCCGAAATTCAGTGATTGTAAGTCGCGGCCCTCACCTTGCGGCCTTTAAGGAAATTCTCAAAAATTGAAAGATATTTTTATTATTCAATATTAGAGAGCGTGAATTTTTTTATTTGAAATTATGAATGCCTAAATTTGCCTACCATTTGGTCTAGAATTTAATATGACAACAGGATACCGATCGCATAACAAGCAACATGCGATGTGATAAAGATTTCAACTTCTGTGATATTCTTTCATTAATTACCTTAACTACCTATATAAGGCAATAGATATTATCAAAGTAAACTCGCTGTCTCGTCCACATTTTTTAAAATTGTTTAGTTTAGTTTTCATATTTGTTGAAAATGTTAATAAATTATTTTGCGCTATTCTAAAATTGTAAAAGCACACCCTTTAAGAAAAAGCTATTATTTACCTGAGGAATCCCAGAAAATATTTTCAACATCTTTCGTCACTAGTGTTCCACTATTGAATTGAAATCTTGCATCATCTGGAGGAAAGTAACGTTTCGCACTGACCATTTCAAGATTTGCATCTTCTGATAAATACTGTTAAACATAATTTTCATAATTATTCAGCAAATTCAGAATCAAATTCAGAAATTTTTCATAGGTTCGAAAGGTGATGGAGGTTAGTTGTACATAATTTGCTGAAAAGCAAACCTGAGCAACATACAGTTCGGCATCTATGGCCTCCCTCGAAATTTCGGTTCGTATTCTAAAGTCCCATTGTAATAGGTAAAATTCCGAGGGTCTTCGCAGCAAAATTGCTTTTGGTATATGTTTTGGAACCGAGAAGGGGGTACGTGTCTTTAAGTTTTGAGAAGGGAGGTTCCTTCTTAAGATTTCATATGATATTTTAAAATTTCATCATGATTGGCAAGATTTCCGGGACCGCGGGTCCAAATAATAAATAAAATAAAGAATTCGATCTTGATTCTTATGCCCCTCTCCTAGATTTGGGACTTCACGCCGCCACTAGCCTTGAGAGTGAAGAGAAATGAACAAATCGTAGAAAAAACTAATATACTAAATAATGTCGTATAAGGATCGAAAAATAAAATTGGAACTAACATCGTATACAATATTTCCTTCTCGACCATGAATCCATTGTGCACCTTGCTCAAACATGTGGCCTTTATGTTCCGCTGTCAATATTCGTCCTCCAACGCGATTGCTAGCTTCTAAAATGATTACTTCACACAAACCACTCTCACAAAGTATTCGGGCAGCAGAAAGACCACTGACTCCTGCTCCGACTATGACTACTTTTTTGACAGAATTCATTTTGAAATTTCTACGATAAAAGTAGATGACGTGATGTTTGTTTCAAACGAAGCGAATGTTTCCTACCTCATGGCTTTCTTACTGTCTTTAAATTTCTTACTGTCGAGATCTTGAGTTAATACTATTCATTAAGAACTTCACTGCCACTAGAACTGGCGGTGGAAGCGGAACGTCGAGGCATCAATGGCACACTTGCGACCCTTTAAATCCAAAAATATTATGATAAAATATATCGCAAAAGGCCCAAATTACCTTTTCCAAGCGTTTTGCGACCAAATTATATTATTACAATACTTTTTCAGCGAATAGCTTGTTGTGTGTCGCTAAATAGCTCGGGTCAACGGCTCGCGAACCCCCTCGATGCCGGAAATCTTCCCTGGCCGCTATGCAGAACAGTCAGTTGCGGCTTGATCGATTCTTTTCTTTAAGGCCATTCAATAAGTTTAAGTAAAGGTCCAACTTCAAAAGCCGAGGGATCCGAGAGTCTAGATTTCGGATATTCGAACATAACTCAGTCAAATGAACTTATTATACATTGTTCATGAGATGCACTACTTTTTTCAAACATTTTCTGATAAAGCTTTCTGAATATAAAAACAAAGCGTCGGCAAACTACATCGTTTTTGCTTAGGCTGATTGAGCTTTATTACCTGATGACAATCGTGCCCACTCCTAGTAAACTTAGGGTTGTTGATCACTTTCTTACAAAGCAACTTATTTATCTGAATACAATACCATCATCGCAGCCAACCTTACCATGTAAATAAAACACAACACACCTTTTACCGCCAGTTAGCTGTATTTGATTTTTACTTTGCATCAGTAAACAGTACGAACATATTTGTACTGGCACAATGCTATTTACTTTAGCAAAGCAGAAATAACTTGATTGGCTTTCACCCGCGTTAGCAAAGATAATCACGACCCGTTATTGATATTAATCTAATTGCTGCCGCTATGGTTTTAACAAATGGCGTTACCTTTCACATAAGATCGATGGAGTCAATCAGTTGCCAAAAAGTTCGCTAATTGTAACTTCCTTCCAGCGTAAACCGGAAGACACAGGTTGGTACATAGAGATAAACCAGAAAACACCCAAACTGATCAATCGAAAACACATTCCCAAAACTGCCTGACTGTTTTACAGCGTGATCCACACCATTCAGAAACCAATCTTTTAAACGAATGTATGATATTGATACTGTACAAAGATATAAAACACAGTCACAAACAATGTAGATTAAGGAATCCACAGCTTGAGAACGACAATACACAGATAGAAAATAACAGTGAGAATGAGAATGGCAGCCCAACAATAAGAAGGAGATTGTGAATGGGAACGGGAACGGTTTTCTGAAACAAAGTAACAAGTCTCAGAAGATTACCAAAATGCAATATTAAAAAACCACTTAAAACATAAACATGCACATACTGGTATTAATTTTCAACACCGGGTTAACAATGATCAGTAGAAATATATACGAATTGCATTTGAACCATAAAGACTTCTCAAAAAAGAAATATTATCTCAGAACAGACTATAAAGTCATTGAATATACAAAAACTTCCACATTATGTAAAAATAATTTTTATTACCAATTTATATCATCCCTTATTCGGAGAAAAGTTTGGATGGGGTGTAAATGAGCATCACTCAAGTAATACAAATATGCCAAATTTTCGTGTCGACGAATGCGAAGTGCCACTCGCAATGAAATCGTAATTGGAGGAAACTCTCGAAAACATCTGCCAGCAAATACAATCAAGTTGAATAGTAAAGTACAAACTATTAAGTGGGGAAAAGAAAAAGATGACAGAATGTCGGTGAATTTTCTGAATAAAAAACACGAAACTGACGTGCTGAATGCTGATTATGTTCTTGTCACAGTTTCGTTGGGTGTTCTCAAAAAGTTTCACAAAACCCTTTTTGACCCACTGTTACCAGTTGAGAAACAAATCGCAATAGAAAAAATGGGTTTTGGTACAATTAACAAAATGCACATTTCTATGATACGCCATTTTGGAGGCCGAAAGAATTCCGCGAACGTTTCTTCTTTGGGATACATGTAAAGATATTATAGCAAAACCTGATGAATTTACCGACAAAAATCATTGGTGACGAAACTTGTACAAAATTAACAGTTACGAAGACCACTTTTTAACACTTTGGCTTTATGTATAAGTAAAATTGGTGCATATAACAACAAAACTAGTCAACTATAAAGTTCTTTTAGTCAGTAGAACGTATTCCATAATTATCAATGGAACAATTTGGGAACGAACTAACAAGTCTTTTAATATCGGACGGGTACCTACGCAATTTCCGACGTTCGGAAAGTGGTTTCATTCATGGGGATATTTGTCACGTTTCATTATAAAATGGTCTACCCTTTCTGGTACCTGGCAATGATCACATAGGCCCGTAGAGTATAGTTTGATTCAAAATAAGGGGTAGTTAAGCTTACGATGTCCCGATTGAAATCTGAATAAAATGATGTCGTATTTTTTGGAAAAAAATATATAGTTTATACTTTGGTTGATATTTTTAGGTGAAATTCCTTGTAATTCTGAGCAGAATTCTTGGCTCCATAGTAGAGGACGGAAATTTATAATTAATCTACGAGTTTCTTTTTAGGAATGCATTAATCGAACAATCTTAGATCGATTCTGTATAGCTTTTTTAGTCAGTTTGTCTGCAGGCTCATCCCCGTCTATGTTTGAATGTCCTGGAATCCCTAAAAAATCTATTATTATATTTTGCCGAGCAAGGATTGACATGAAAGTATTATACGAAAAATTAGATTAGCTAACGAATTAGAGGATTCTTTTAATGAATGTAGAACGTTTAAGCAATCATTTAAAATAAGAACCTTTTTTGGACGAAAAATGTGTGTCCACTGTAAGCTAATAATAATAGCGTATAATTCAGGAGAGATGATGCTTCTGATATATTAAATGAAAAACTTTGTTCAATTGGATATTCGGGAATATAAAAAAGAACCATATCCCAGACACCCCATGTAGCCTTGGATGCATCGGTGAATATATGATTAAGTGATCAGGATAGTACGTGTTGACTTATTCTTTGCATGTATTGACTATTTCCTCTTGAGTATCAAATTTCACCAATCGATAGCTCAAGGATATATCGACTCGGATGCCCTGCATTGTTCATGGTGGTTCTGGAAAATATCGACTAACATATTTCAATATTTTCAAAAACATTTGAAGTAAATACAATACAGGTAATATAATTTGTAGCATCTGGAAATATTTTATGCCACGAACTGCAAGGATTTGTATGGATGAATCGGTTTCGAATTCAAGAACAACCTATAGAACAAAACACATTCGTTTATGGCTTAATTGTAGTGACATTGCATTAAACTTCTTCTCAGTATTCTAACGGATAAATAAATACACTACTGAATCGTGCTGCTGAAACGCGGTCCATCTGTGATTAATTGACAAATACTGAGTGCCGAATGGGATGTGTGCCAATTTCTAATCACTGTATCAGGATCTCAAATATTAGCCTTGGGGTACTTCTTCATTTTATTTTTTGCATCAGCCAGCGGTTCGGACAGATTACTTAGTGGCACGGAAATTCTGGCAGACGACACCACTTTACAATGGTGTCTACTCAAATATGCGGTGAGCAAATAAGAAACTTCCGTCACAATTGTAGATAATATGATTTTTCTTTTCTGTTTCAACTTCGGACAAATTTAACAATTTATCTTACAAAAGTACTAAATGTAACTTAAGAAAGCCTCGTACTGAATGTCACCTGGCGCCTTGTGTGTAGCTAATACGACAATATGGCTTCTTATAAAACTACATCAAAGAGGCATAAAAAGGCCATTTGCGATTGTTTACGTCGGCGATATGAAGGGGCTTGGTGCCTTCTCAGTACGCTAGTGGTGCACCTGTTTTTTGTGATGTTTTAGAGTCTGTAGGCTGTAGTAAACTGTACCAGTCTGGGCTGGACTTTAGATTGGGTTGTTTGTGCTTTTTGATGCTTGGCTGATCAGATGGAAATTTTTTGGACAAATTTTGCCGCATCGGTTGTTCATAATTTGATAGCTAGGATAGCACTTTCTTCCTGAAAATAAAGTAAAGCCGGTAATATATGCAATAACCAATGATGAATGATAACAGAATTGCATACAACGGGATGGCAGCCCGCAATGGAATTGAACAATGATAATTGTGCCTCCAGTGATATATGTACCCAGCGGAATTGTATTGGGTAAAATTACACCCCGGGGAATCGAACAGAGTAGAATTGTCCCACTTCAATTGCCCCCTTTAGAATTTCATCAAGTGGAATTGCACCCAGTTGAATGTATACATACAGTGCAGTTGCGCCCAATTAAAAAACTCTTCTGCCGCGTGCAAATACATCGAGTAGATAACTCTACGGAATACGATTCTATCAAGTGTAACCAGTTGCACCGAGAGCAATTCTATTGCGTACGGCAGTGTATTTCCACGGGATGCGATTGCTTGATACCATTCTACTTGAGGTACTTTACTGCACGCGATTCCAATGCCCAATTCACCCAAAATAGCGAATTATAATTTATTGGGCACGATAGCAATGGAACCGAAAATATAAAAATAACAGGATTTTCACGCACTAATGACTAGTTTCGAAGATTTTCCGACCTTTGCCATTATTTCACTTTTTTAAAACGCCAATTGTGATGGGTGAGAACTATCGTTGGATGTGGACAAAAAAATATTGGATTTCTGGATGCGTTCCGAGCTGGACAAGCACCAAGTAATCGATTTACCCAGCCAACCAATCTTCCTCAACTTAAACTATACCTATCCCTAACCCACTTCGATATTTCAGCGCTTGAAATTTTCGATTATTAATCAAATTGCGCTCACACCCGGAATCCTATTGGCGAAACCTGAGTTGTTTGGCCGTAGACGTAGCCAGATTTTTTCGATCAAATCGATCGATTAAATGTATCACGAAAGAACAGAATTTATCTGAGATGATTCGAATTAATTGTTTCAATATTAATAAATAACTACAAGATTAAACAATGTTTTTGTCCGGTAAATGCTAATGTTTTAGTCATAAATTGGTAATTATTTTGAGCCATCTGGTATTGAAAAGCAGAGTAGCAACAAAATGTATCAACTCTTGGATTCAAATCTTATGTAAATTTCGACTTCAAATGCCAAACGCCATAAATTAACATGACTTTTGAATGATGGGGTTTAAAAATAAACAGAACCATCGAGTAATTTGAGTTCCTGTATGCTATAGTTTGAGTTCTGGTATACTATGAACCGGCAAATAAGTAGTGAAAAATATACTGCGACCTGTTTAGGACAAGCTTCCGGGACGTGATTCATGTCTGATATCATAGTCAAAGAGTCGATGAAAAACATGTGCTGCCTACTTTTTGTACTTAGATCTTTGTTTACCAGATATAATCATTTAAAAAGTGACTACTGGTCTGTCGGAATCACATTCTTTGACGCAATAGTCACGTGGTTTGTGGGAGTGCAAAGAGTAGCTTCTGACATTCGGATTTGTGCTATTTATTGAAAGTATTGCATTAAATGACGATTTAAAGATCTTTGTGAAAGTTTGGTGGTTTCAACGATTTTTTCGAACCACGTTCAATACTTTTAAAACTCAATATCGTGTCTGTTCCGTACATGAACCGCACATATATTCATGAATCGACCCAAAAGCTTGGAAGTATATACTTTGAGACTGATTGGAAACAGTCCCGTTATAAGTGGATCTAAAATCATAGTCAAAAGGTCTGTACAAATGAAAATCTTGTTTCACATTTTTAATCTAGGCTTTCAAGTCTCTCCGATCCAGATTCTTAGATTTTCATCAAAATTCAATGCAAAAAGAATGGGATAAGCCTTTTGCTGAACAAGCTTCGGGAATGGGATTTATATCTTTGATGACAGTCAAAAACTCGAGGAAGAATTAATGTCGCTCAGATTCTTGATTTACATGTCTTTTCTTAGCATACATCGGCTCAAAACTTGTTAGCTTAAGAGCTATTTTTGACAGTATTTTATCAGTGGAGCTCCTGCCTGACCGTTTGGTCGTAGAAACTTCATGGCAATGTCATTGGTATCTTGGGTTTCTGTGTGATTACAGAGCTCAAATTCTTGGTGGTCCTGTCAACGTGTATGATTCATATATAATTTGGGATAAGATAGAATATCGTTTTTATCCTGCGGGGGAGGGAAAGCCGAGAATACAGCTCAACCATATGGCGAACCCATCCTATCGTGCAGATACCAGTTCCCAATCGGGGTGAAGGTTAGTGGAGGAAGCCGTAAGCAGCGTTTACGGGACAACATTGAAATGCCGAAGGGAATGACGGGAACAACGAGAAAAATACTAAAAAGCGGGAATCACAGAAACTACGGGAAATGTCGAATACTAAGAAGCGGGTGGACATGCTGCGAAAGGGAATCACACTAAAATGCGGGAATGACGGGAGATACCCTAAAAGGCGGGAAATATTTTTAAATGTGTGGATGACGAGAATTATACAAAAATGCGAAAGGAAAAAGGGATAGATGCACTATAATGCGGGAATAACGGGAACACACTAAAATGCAGGAAAGACGTGAGAAACCCCAAAATGCGGGAATTACAGGAAATACTTTAAAATGTTGGGATAACGGGAATTATACAAAAATATGAACGGCAGCAGGGATAAATGCACTAAAATGCGAGAATGAAGGGAAACACACTAAAATGTGGGAATGACGGAAAATACACTAAAATGCGGGGACAGCGGAAAATACTTTAGAATATGAGGATGAAATGAATTATACAAAAATGCCAACGGGGACAGGGATGAATGCACTGTAATACGGGAATTACGGAAAACACACTAAAATGCAGGAATGACGGGAACACACTAAAATGCGGGAATTACAGGGACACACTAAAATGCGGAAATAACGAGAAACACACTAAAATACGGGAATGACGAATATACCATAAGATTGCTGGAGGAGAATAACGAGTGGATCTCCGGTTCTTTGCACGTTTTTACGCATTTAGTTTTTCAAATAAGTAATCAATTTCTTTGCCTATGAGATGTGCATTGAAATAGCTTTCGAGAGGATCTAAACTGGGTACGACCGGGCAGATTATTTCAAAATTTAAAGCCCAAGCACAAAAATTTTTTGATGGCACAAACAAAAATAGGAAAATTGAATGAGGTAAATTAAACATATTTTCAATCGCCATTAAAAGTACCCTTTTCTTTTTACAAAAGTGAAATATTGAAACGGAATTATTATACCTATTGCATTAAAAAGGACAGATGGCAACGAAAAAAATAATTTTTTTTTTTTTAAATTATTATTAGATATCTATGAGAATTTTTTTTCAAAACAAAAACAGAATTTCCCATAAATGTACAAAAAAAAATTTTGATAACGAAAGGTCACCATATAGGTATTTTTAAACAACAAAACAGCAATTCAACTTTGTCGCATCAATACCAAGTAAATTCTGAAAAAACAAGTAAAAGTATTTCCAATTTTCCAACTTTTCCGCTAATCATATTGCAAACATTGAACAGTTATTGCAAAAAGATGGGCTCATTTTTCCATACATATTTTTTCCATTTAGTAGGAAAATCAATTTATCGACTCTTTACTGAACACACTCGTGCTATCAACTATGAATTTAAATACCAATATAAAAAAATGGAGTTTGATAATAATTGCAATATTCCTTTTGAAGTGCTAGTCATGGCAAAGCTATTTTAATGTAAAAGTAAATAACTTGACCGTCGATCTTGGATGTGCATTTAAATAATATATTAAAAATGGATACAGGAACTCAGCGTTCCTGTTCGCATTTTAGTATATTTCTCGTAATTGAAGAAGTGTTAGAATGGTTCTACTATCGCCCAGGGCAGATACCACCAATTACACTTTACACTAGTGGCTCAGTTTCGTTGGAGATGTTTTTCGCTTGGAGTGCAGTTGCTGGTAGTACATCATTTAGTAGCATTAGTGTGTTTCCCTTAATTTGCGGAATTTGCGGTGGTGCATTTATCCCTGTCTCCATTTCGCATTTTTGTATATTTCCCTTCATCCCCACATTTTAGAATATTTTTTGCATTATAGGTGATCTCCCGCCATTCTCACATTTCAGTGTGTTTCCCGTTCAGACCAGGTCGGGAATTCTTCTCTGTTCCCCTTTGCATTTTTATGTAATTCCCCTCATCCTCAACATTTTAAATTATATCCCACATTTAGGTGATCTCTCGTCATTTCCGCATGTTAGCCTGTTTTCCATGATTTCCGCATTTTAGTGTGTTCCCGTCATTTTTGCATTAGAGTACATTTATCCCTGTTTCCGTTCGCATTTTTGTAATTCCCCCCCTTTCCATATTTTGAAGTATTTCTTATAATTCCCACATTTTAGTGTGTTTCCGTTTGGATTTTTGTATTCCACACAATTTAGAATATTTTCCGCATTTTAGGGTATCTATCGTTATTCCCACTTTTGAGTGTTGCCCGCGTTTACGTTCGTGCACCGGGGAGGCGTCCAACAGACTCCCTCCCCTACATATAATCATCATCCCCCACGGAATTCACACAACAACAATTCGAATTTGCGTGATGACGATCGGAGTGATGCGTAGCTCACAGAGACGCTTACCTGTTGAGGTTACTGGGCACCTCAAGTCTTCACATCCAACATCATGTCTGTTTGACACATAGAAAAACACTTTTGCAACAGTGCATGTATATGCATATCGCATCATTTTGAATTAGTTCAATACCTACAATTTTGCCTGCATGGGAACCACATTGACGCCAAGTCGTCAACTTTTTTATGCTTATTGGGCGTGGCACATCAATGTTTTCCGTCTTCTGAAGGTAGGTCTAGCATTCTTTTCTTCTTCGTCATCATCATTATTTTTCCTATTATCTCCATTGGTCAATATAAACAAAAATAAATAAACATACATGCATAATGAGAAAAATGTTAGGCGAAAATTTTCTCCCCAATTCAAAACAGGTGCCTGTACGCGAGGTCGTGGTTTGCCATATAGTTAAGCCACATTCTCGGCTTCGTCACCCGAATCATAAGAATAAAACCATATTATATAAGCATATATTTTGTACACTTTGGCTTGATAGGCATCGTCCCGTTTTTACGAGATCTCAGTTTTTTAATAATGTGGCACTTTGGGCAAAATTTCGCCGCTCTGTACCTGGAACACTAGCTTGATATAGCATGGATACTTATTTTGATAACTTTCCGCACTCTATCACAACTAAATGCAGATGAAAAAAAATTAAATATGACGCGAAAATGATGAAAAAGCTTGCGGAAAAGTGTTGGCAAAAAGGCGCTATGTTTGTTGCGTCACCATGCGGAAACCACGGGGCGAAAAAGTGCTTGTTCTGAGTATCTAACGACATTTAGAGGCGGGGCTACGCACTTCGAGGTATTTGGCTTTAAGTGCAGAGTGTGAAGGTGTTCGAATATCGTAGGCGTGGAATACCGGCTTCTAGGTTCCTTGAACTAGGTTCTAGTTCAATCGGTGCCTACTGAATTTTTTGGCAAGCTTTCTTAGTCTGATAGAATCTAGTTCAAAAAGTCCTTGTGCCGTAAGACAACTTTTCTGTTTTAGAGCATATACAGTATATAGCACCAAGGTTACTCCAGCCCACAATTTCTCAGCCCACAATTCAGCGGTGGTCCACGAGTTAATCCTAACCATAAATGCTTGTGAGATGCATATTTCTGATACAGCATACTATACAAAGTTCAATAAATAATATAATGAAAGAAAAAAAACCCAATACTATCGGCAATTCAAGCCGGAATGCCCAAAGTGTGGGCTGGCGTAGCCGAATTGTGGGCTGGCGTACCCGAATTGTGGGCTGGCGTAGCCGAATTGTGGGCTGGCGTAGCCGAATTGTGGGCTGGCGTAACCATCACTCATACGTTAAATTTGCGAGTCTAATGATACTCTAAATACATTCCTGACTCATAAAACAAGCTGAACTACATAGATTGCAGGCAAAAATACATTATTACACTCAAATTCTGACACTGAATCTCCTCTTTCAAATTGTGGGCTGGGAAGCCATCGAAGAGTGAAAATATGATGCCAGATAATAGCGTACAAAATTTTTTTAAACGTGAGTAGCACACAAATTGAACGAAAAAATATCGAAATACAATTTCCAATATTTTGCATATTTACATAATACATTTTAACAACACAGAAAAATCTTGGAATTGAGCAAAAACATAAATATGTGTCTGCAAATAAAATTTGAAATATACATGGTCCGGCATGGGGATAAACTCCAAAACACAGCGCGAGAGCCGATACAATACCCCCCCCCCCCCCCCCCCCCCCCCCCCCCCCCCCCCCCGGGGCGAAATTTTGAAGCTAATTTCGAAATTATTTGTTTCGCAATAAATATCAGTCAAACAAAATTTTATTTGCTTCGATTAACGAGAGATTGTTATCACGATTGAATAGAAAATTATGGTCATAGAGACAACCAGTGATATTTTAAAAAATACCCCCGAAAACCATATTTTGTGGTCATCTGGACCGAGAATTCAAAGCAAATTTTCGGTTTTGAAAAAACATTTCCCACGTATTTCTTTATAATTTTTGAAAACTACATGGAAATGCCTTTCCATAAATATAAATATTTATAATGCCTGAATAGGGGGAAAGATATGAAAAATAAAACGCAAAATAAACCGGAAAATCGTATTTTGTGGTCATCTGGACCGAAAATTCAAATTAAATTTTTGGTTTTGAAAAATTGTTTCCCACGAACTTCCTTATAATTTTTGAAAACTACATAGAAATACCTTTCCATAAATATAAATATTATAATGCCTGAATAGGGGGAAAAGATATGAAAAATAAAACGCAAAATAAACCGGAAAATCGTATTTTGTGGTCATCTGGACCGAAAATTCCAAGCAAATTTTTGGTTTTGAAAAATTATTTCCCACGTATTTCCTTAAAATTTATAAAAAACTACATAGAAATACCTTTCCATAAATATAAATATTATAATGCCTGAATAGGGGGAAAGATATGAAAAATAAAACGCAAAATAAACCGGAAAATCGTATTTTGTGGTCATCTGGACCAAAAATTCAAATCAAATTTTTGGTTTTGAAAAATCCTTTCCCACGTACTTCTTTATGATTTTTGAAAACTACATAAAAATACCTTTCCATAAATATAAATATTATAATGCCTGAATAGGGGGAAAGATATGCAAAATAGGGCCCAAAAGAGACCCGAAAACCGTATTTTGTGGTCATATTGACCGAAAATCGCATTTTGTGGTCATTCGAACCGAAAATTCAAAGCAATTTCAGTTTTGAAAAATTATTTCCCACGTATTTCCTTATGATTTTTGAAAACTACATGGAAATACTTTACTATAAATATAAAAATTATATTGCCTGAATAGGGGGAAAGATATGAAAAATAAAACGCAAAATAAACCGGAAAATCGTATTTTGTGGTCATCTGGACCGAAAATTCCAAGCAAATTTTTGGTTTTGAAAAATTATTTCCCACGTATTTCCTTATAATTTATAAAAACTACATAGAAATACCTTTCCATAAATATAAATTTTATAATGCCTGAATAGGGGGAAAGATATGAAAAATAAAACGCAAAATAAACCGGAAAATCGTATTTTGTCGTCATCTGGACAAAAAATTCAAATCAAATTTTTGGTTTTGAAAAATCCTTTCCCACGTACTTCCTTATGATTTTTGAAAACTACATAAAAATACATTTCCATAAATATAAATATTATAATGCCTGAATAGGGGGAAAGATATGCAAAATAGGGCCCAAAAGAGACCCGAAAACCATATTTTGTGGTCATATTGACCGAAAATCGCATTTTGTGGTCATTCGAACCGAAAATTCAAAGCAATTTCAGTTTTGAAAAATTATTTCCCACGTATTTCCTTATGATTTTTGAAAACTACATGGAAATACTTTTCCATAAATATAAAAATTATATTGCCTGAATAGGGGGAAAGATATGAAAAATAAAACGCAAAATAAACCGGAAAATCGTATTTTGTGGTCATCTGGACCGAAAATTCAAATTAAATTTTTGATTTTTGAAAAATTGTTTCCCACGTACTTCCTTATAATTTTTGAAAACTACATAGAAATACCTTTCCATAAATATAAATATTATAATGCCTGAATAGGGGGAAAGATATGAAAAATAAAACGCAAAATAAACCGGAAAATCGTATTTTGTGGTCATCTGGACCGAAAATTCAAATCAAATTTTTTGGTTTTGAAAAATTATTTCCCACGTATTTCCTTATGATTTTTGAAAACTACATGGAAATACTTTTCCATAAATATAAAAAATTATATTGCCTGAATAGGGGGAAAGATATGAAAAAATAAAACGCAAAATTAACCGGAAAATCGTATTTTGTGGTCATCTGGACCGAAAATTCAAATTAAATTTTTGGTTTTGAAAAAATTGTTTCCCCACGTACTTCCTTATGATTTTTGAAAACTACACAGAAATACCTTTCCATAAATATAAATATTATAATGCCTGAATAGGGGGAAAGATATGCAAAATAGGGCCCAAAAGAGACCCGAAAACCGTATTTTGTGGTCATATTGACCGAAAATCGCATTTTGTGGTCATTCGAACCGAAAATTCAAAGCAATTTCAGTTTTGAAAAATTATTTCCCACGTATTTCCTTATGATTTTTGAAAACTACATGGAAATACTTTTCCATAAATATAAATATTATAATGCCTGAATAGGGGGAAAGATATGAAAAATAAAACGCAAAATAAACCGGAAAATCGTATTTTGTCGTCATCTGGACCAAAAATTCAAATCAAATTTTTGGTTTTGAAAAATTATTTCCCACGTATTTCCTTATAATTTATAAAAACTACATAGAAATACCTTTCCATAAATATAAAAATTATATTGCCTGAATAGGGGGAAAGATATGAAAAATAAAACGCAAAATAAACCGGAAAATCGTATTTTGTGGTCATCTGAACCGAAAATTCAAATTAAATTTTTGGTTTTAAAAAGTCATTTCCCACGTACTTCCTTATGATTTTTGAAAACTACATAGAAATACCTTTCCATAAATATAAATATTATAATGCCTGAATAGGGGGAAAGATATGCAAAATAGGGCCCAAAAGAGACCCGAAAACCGTATTTTGTGGTCATATTGACCGAAAATCGCATTTTGTGGTCATTCGAACCGAAAATTCAAAGCAATTTCAGTTTTGAAAAATTATTTCCCACGTATTTCCTTATGATTTTTGAAAACTACATGGAAATACTTTACTATAAATATAAAAATTATATTGCCTGAATAGGGGGAAAGATATGAAAAATAAAACGCAAAATAAACCGGAAAATCGTATTTTGTGGTCATCTGGACCGAAAATTCCAAGCAAATTTTTGGTTTTGAAAAATTATTTCCCACGTATTTCCTTATAATTTATAAAAACTACATAGAAATACCTTTCCCTAAATATAAAAATTATATTGCCTGAATAGGGGGAAAGATATGAAAAATAAAACGCAAAATAAACTGGAAAATCGTATTTTGTGGTCATCTGGACCGAAAATTCAAATTAAATTTTTGGTTTTGAAAAGTCATTTCCCGCGTACTTCCTTATGATTTTTGAAAACTACATAGAAATACCTTTCCATAAATATAAATATTATAATGCCTGAGTAGGGGGAAAGATATGCAAAATAGGGCCCAAAAAAGACCCGAAAACCGTATTTTGTGGTCGTATTGACCGAAAATCGCATTTTGTGGTCATTCGAACCGAATATTCAAAGCAATTTCAGTTTTGAAAAATTATTTCCCACGTATTTCCTTATGATTTTTGAAAACTACATGGAAATACTTTTCCATAAATATAAAAATTTTATTGCCTGAATAGGGGGAAAGATATGAAAAATAAAACGCAAAATAAACCGGAAAATCGTATTTTGTGGTCATCTGGACCAAAAATTCAAATCAAATTTTTGGTTTTTGAAAAAGTATTTCCCACGTATTTCCTTATAATTTATAAAAACTACATGGAAATACCTTTCCATAAATATAAATATTATATCGCCTGAATAGGGGAAAGATATGCAAAATAGGGCGGAAAATAGGCCCGAAAATCGAATTTTGTGGTCATCTGGACCGAAAATCGCATTTTGTGGTTCCGTTCCCCGCAGGTAGTCTCAAAAAATACGCCACTGTTTGAAATTTTGTAAAGAGCTCTTGGATCACATAAGATTACCAAAAAGTAGCCTCTAAAGACAGTTATGCCCCCGGCAAGCTATTTCTTGGTATAAAACTGTAATGCTTGTGTGTAGAGAAAAAGTACTGTACAAAAGCCTACTACTCCTACCAGTAAAGCACCTTTGCATTTCCAATTGAAAAAAAATATATGTCACTTTTCCCACTGTGCCCCGTGTTCCATCGTACCTTAAGATCCCGACAGAAGGCCTTCCCGGCGCACAGTGGGTCACGCAAGTAGTAATATTAGTTCATTCGTCATCCAGCCATTAACAAACGAAGCAAAAAAGTATTGAACATTCAATCAATACAATAAAACTCGACGTGTGAAATAGAAGGGTGATTGGAAACACCATACCGTGATCGAATAAATAAAACTCTCCCCGTTGGGAAGTATGACAAGTTAAGCGCTGCCTTTACGGCTTCTTCCACGAACACAAGAAAAAAAAATGAGAAACACACATAAAAATAATGTCACCAAAACATATAATTTTTTTCCTGAAAGGAGAAAAACATATAGGAAAAATATATCTTAGATTTGATTTCGTAATGACCGTTAAAATTTCACATTACTTCTGAATAATCATGTTAATGAATCCGGGAGCATCAAACCTGACTCCTCACCATCAACATTGCGCAATTTTGAACGCGTGCTGGAGAGATATAAAATACCTTCGCGTACATTAGTCGATCCATTTGCATCTATCTACCTCGGTGTTTCGGTGCCAGTGACTCATACGAACGTGCTTACGTCAACTTGCTTCATTGCCAAAAGACAACTCAAATAACTTCAAAACCAATCCAAAAATCAGGTAATCTAAGCCATAGTATTCCATAATCTGTTTTGAGTTTTAGGTATAACGATGAAGGGATTTCGAACTCGTCCAATCACGTACCTGAGAGGGGTTTCTGGGAAACAGACGGCATATCTGAAGGCGGAACTTGACGGAAGGCCTCGACTGCTGCTTCTGTCAGACAGCAATTCCAGGAATCTTGTGCTTCCTCGGGTAAGTGGATTCATGAATGATTATTTTAAAATGAGATCAAGGTGGTAATATGGGTACCTAAACCGCTAGGATTTTGATTTTTGTATGATAAGATAGCCTCGGAAGGATCATCAAAAAAAAAAATCAAAATAAAAAAACTAAGCTATAGGCTTAGGCGAAGGTAAGGTGCACCACTGTGCACAGTGAAAAAAGTGACAGTTTTCTTTCATTTGGCAATGCAGAGGCTCTTTCCTAGTAAGAATTCTTGTAATTTATTTGGTCTTTGTCTTATTCATTTTCTTTGTCATTCTGTACACTTCGATTCTTGCAGTAAGTACCGTGACCAAGTTTGAAAATTTTTTACGTTTTCTCTAAACGAAAGCATTACAGTTTATACCAAAAATCGATCGCCCGATGCAAAGCTATTCGTAGAGCCTAAATTTTTGTGAAGTTAGGTGTCACGCAACAGTTTTTTCAAAAAGAAGCGTATTATCCGAGGATACCTGTCGAAAACAGTTATATTATAAATTTCGGTGGGGCACATTAAAGAACACATACTGCCAAAAAATATAATACTTTAATTATGCTTTTAACCACACAACATGGAATTGTGTACGTATTGCTCTTGGTTTTGACAAGTTTAAATGTTATTTTTTAATTTCATTAAGGTTTTGAAAACTGGTTTGCGCTTCTGTTTCATTCTGCTCATATTTCAGTGTGCACAGTGGTATATGTGGCCACGATCTGGTCTACTCTTTACCAACAAAGATGGCCAATGCATCGTTTCCATTTTGCCCAGATTAGCTTGAACCATAACCTGCTTTTCAAATGATAGGATAGAATTCCACTGTTACTATGTGGGAGAGGAAAGCCGGGGATCAAGGTTTAGGAAACTTGCTTCTACAAATTTTTCTAGTGCGTGGACATGCTCGTTGGAGTAGCCGTAACTGTGCACGAGGTGTCCAGCAATGCTCTCGCGTGTATTCATCCCATATGATATATTGCAGACATCCGTGCTGTTACCTAATAGATGACCTTGCTTCTAAAATAGTAAAAAACTTATTACTCTTTGGTGTATCCGCCGCGGCGAAGCCAAGATTTTGTCATGATAGATCTTCGAAATACGTGTTTCAATGACTTCGTAGAGTGATATAATTTTAATTTATAAAATGAATTGGCATTTTGTTACAGGTAGTCGTTCCCTCTCTTTCGTGCCCATTCGCATTTTCTGCCATCTGCTTGCCGGGTGGGCAGATGTCGCATGGTGCATTGGAATTGAGGAAAACCACGCCTTTCCCAAGGGTCGATTACCTCGTAATTGCTCTTGGGACGAACGACATCGCCAACTACCGTGGAAGTGAGAAGGATTTCCCTTCTCACCTCCAGAGGTGCATCGAGACTCTGCTCAAAGAGTGTAAGAACGTTTATCTGGGATCCAAGGTAATAACTAATCTTTTATAACCAAAGTATTTTGATAGTATTTTGTTAGTATTTAGAAAATCCCTTACCTTTTTTCTGAATGTCGTAGAAAACGACTGAAAGGAGGCAAAGAACTGGTAGATGGTATTATAATCGCACAGGGCAGATACCTCTCACTGCATTTTACCTTGACGGTTCGGTTCCGTTCTGGATGTTTTCTGCTTAGAGTGCAGTGGTACTACATATTTTAGTAGCTCTTTTTTTAAGTGGCCTCTGAGACTAGGCAATTGTGTGAACTTTAACGGCCTAAAACACTAACAAGCACTTTGCGCTTCCCAATATTATTATTATGTAGGGCTTTCAAAAATACGGAAAACAATATTGATTGTCAAACAATATGGGAATAGATTTATTCCACTCCTCAATCTTGGTTCGATCCAGCTCACTCAACTAGTGTTTTAACATTTCTCCTCCAAAAAGAATTTCCTAACATTGATCTATTCACTTAAATCACAATTGAATTGTATCGTGAATCAAACCACCGAATGTACGGCGTTTTTACTAGTAAAATCTTTTTCTTTGTTATTTTAGATTTTGTTGGCGAAGATTTTGCCCCAGGCTGGACGTCACACTCTCGTCCATAGAGCCAATGCTTTCCTCTCGAGGATAGCATCTGCTGAATCTCTGCCTCTTCTGGATTTGGATGTCGGCAGCAACGCAGAGTATTGGAGTGATAGACTTCACCTTTAAGACGTAGGACTACAGAGATACATGCATCGTTTGGAGAGCTCAATGATCGACATCATGGCAAGTATATCGACAAGTGGAAAAAACAAAATCATTTTCGGATCTTTCTTTCCAGATACATCTCAAGAGAGTCAGGTGAAGGAAAAAGAGAGCCGCGAAAAGAAAAGAAAAAAGAAGAACAAAGATACAACGTCAAGGGTAAGCGAAAATAATGATAGTTTTTCTTCTATAAGGTTCTCCGTGGAATATGTAGCATCGCAGACGAGAAAAGGCGAGACTGTTTTGTCGAGGCGTCAGAAGAAGAGCCGGCAATCAAGAAGGAAGAAAAATGGAGATGCAGAACTCGGAAGAAGTGGTATGAAGAATACGCCTACAGTTCAGGTAAATAGGCCCATATCTAATTCGAACGATATTTCTTTTGAAGCAGGAAAAACGTCGGCATTTCCACCGAAAGAAAAGACCAGGAACATAAGAAGCAAGAGAGATACGAAAGAGCGAACGAAGTCGTCGAAGAGTAGACCCAGAATGGAGGTAACTAGGCTTAAAACTGAACCAGTTGATATTTTTGTTCCAGAAGGAAGCTTAAACAGAAAAAAGAATAAGAAGACTAAAAGCACTACGAAGAAAGTGGTGGGAAACGAAGAACGTTTTGCAGACTCTGTTCCAACTCCGAAGAGGAATAGTAGTAGACAGGTAATATCTAAGCCCAGTCATTCGAATATTGATAATCCTTTTTTACACATAGGTGAGGTTTTGAAGAGAAATGAAGAAGGCTCCAAACGTGGAATTGATGCTCCAACATCACGTGGGAAACGATTGGGAAACAACAACACTCTAATGCAGACTTGGAATCGGAGGTTGGTGAATATATTTATACGCACTATCTCGGCGCTAGATGTTACAATTATTTAGCGAATTCAATCCACGAAATACCATTTCTATAGCCACTTCTTGTAGTGGATCACCCTGCCCATGGCCTTGTACTAGCGACAACTTATAGATGGGCAGAGTTCGAATTATGGAAAGATGGGATCTTTTCCTGTTCGGCTCAGCCTACCCAAGTTAATACACCTTGGGTTGAGTGATGAGCATGGGTTAACGAGCCGGACTCGCCGGTACACGAACCCGAAATCTTGAACCAGCGACGCCAACATGTTTAACCGCCAGGCAGTCGCGCCCAGCAAAGCTATTTTTGCGTTTCTGTCACGATATTTAGCCATTTTATCTTGATGTACAATAAATACGTCATTTTGTAAGAAGTATATTTTGTTGAGGCGCCCTTATAGCGTCATAATTTGTTGTGGAAAATTTTAAAAAATTTTTTCTGTCCTTTTCAAGATTCTGAATGCGTATACTATCCGAACATAAAGTTTCAAACCTTACGTCGCATAGTTTTGAAAATTATACTAGTTTACTGAAAACAATGCGTTATGATATTTTGCTCCAGGTTACCGAAGCAGATTGTGGAATCTCAAAAAGCAATTCATCAATGGGGGGGGCGGAAGAGGTCAACAAAAAAGGGTAATTACGGTTGATTTATTTGTGGAGGCGTCTTTAATGATACCGAATTTTAACTGTGATTGTTACGAGTCATGGCGCCAATTAATGTCAAAAATATATACGAAAAAAATATCTAAATTAGAAACATCTCAAAAAATCAGAGAATTAAAAACGTTTTACAGTGATAATAACGCTGACATACTCCGGTTAAGATCGAAAATTAATTCCGATACAACCACTCCACAGCGCCATAGTAACGGAGAAAATAGTCGTTCTGAAATAGCTAGGACTCCATGTGATACGTCCATTTGCGCGTCTGTTCCAGATGACAACACTCAACGTAGTGTTGACGCGTATGAAAATAAAAAAAAAATGCGAAATATGAATGTAAATATCTGCGTTATGAATGCCCCAAGTATAAATATAGATGCAAATATAAGTACAAATATATAGCAGCCGTTTTTTCCGCTTCAAAACATAATCATACCACGTCGCGCAATACCAAAAACCCGATCGAATCGCCAACTCAATCTGGCAAAAAAGGCTACGATGCGAAATCTTTGTCGGAAAATTCTAATGTAGCCCCGAGTATTCAAACTCAAGAATGTCTTTCAGATACTTCATTACAATTTGAAGGTACTGATTACAAAAAAAACTTGCAATATCGCCCGTAAATTCTACGAAGAACATTCTACGGATTCGGAATGTGATCCGCAAAACAAAACAGATTCGCATTCAGATAGGCAAATAGTGGAAGATTCGGACTGTTTGGCTGATGATTTGTCTCACGCAAATTGCGCGGAACCAAGTACCCCAGAACCAAAAGACTTAGAACCCAGCCAAACCGAGCTAATAAACAAATCAAAAAGAAATATCGCTGAAAGCCTAAAATCCGGTTCTGAAAGCGATAGCTCTGCGCACTCGTTCAGACCACAATCCAACACGAACCAATCCGATTCTGACGACAGTGATTTTACGCCACAGGGTAGGAAAAAATCTTATCGAATCAGTTGTGATACTTGGAAACCAGGCGAAAATATGGAAACTAGCGCTCAGTTTATCATTTCGGAAAAGGATTGGGACTGTATTTCAAAATCAGTGGTAAACCGAGCAATTAATTACAAAGACTGGGGAGATAAAAAATGAGGGAAGGTATAAAAAACAATCCAATCCGTATTGCTCATTTGCATTTCGTCGCCACACATTCAACAATAAACGCGGTTCGCGGGTTTTTCACTGCACAGGATACTGTCGCTTTACGGGATGCGGTCGGCAATTCAGTATCACGTCGTACCGAAAAGATCGCAGAACGATGTACGTTAAATACGACGGGGAAATTGCGCACAACAAAAATATTTTGGTTTCCGCCCACCTTAAAGGAGAACGTCGCCAAAACGCTCAGGAAATGTTAAAGAATATTAAACCGCGCGAAAACTATTTAGACAACTTGAACAAAATACCCACTGACGTTTATCAATCTGGGAATAGAGACAATGCACCATCCGTCAGTGTCTTAAAAAAAGCTCGTTTGGAAGCAAGAAAAATACCAAATTTGGGATCAAATCAATGGCAATCTTTGGAGGTAATAAAGAAAATACAATTAGAAAATGATTTGAATTCAGAAAAAAAAATTCGTGGAACTTTGCAACAAGTATCGCAATTGCCCGCTGGTATTATGATGTGGTCCCAGGATACCATTGACATTGTGCAAGAAATTGGGAATAAGGACATAATATAATATAGATGCGACGGGTAGTATATTGAAGTCCTTTGAAAATAAGAAGCCATTTTACATTTACGAGATAGTGGTTCGTCATCCAGTTGAGGGAAAGTCCCCTTTAGCGGTAGCTTCATATGTAACAAATGAACATCATACGGCGTCAATAACCGATTTTATCACGCGTTTTCGCAGAGATCAGAGTCGTTGCTACGCAAATCCTTCGGGTCGTTTAATTGTGTGCGATGGAAGTATAGCTTTAATCAATGCGGTTTTTACAGGCCTTTATGCGGGAGGGGTCAACAGAATACATAAATCGTTGCCACCAAGTTGTTTCAGGAAATGCTACGGAGGAAATGATTCAAAAACCATTTTTGCGTTTATGCGCCAGCCATGTTATGAAAAATTTTCAGCAAACTCTGCACGCAACTGAGCTGGAAAAGTGAGGCTATGTTCGTTTTAGGTCTTATAGTCTCATCTGGTGACTACGACGAGATAAAAAAAATTGTATATCATTTTTGTATAATTCTGTTGTCTAAGGATCTAAAATTGGCACAGACAAGCTGGGAATATTTGAAATCAAAAATCAATCGTGACAGCACGGATAATTTTTTCTGCGCTGGAAGAAAACGATGATGAAATAGATGAATGGTTACCCAATTCTAATCCCTTTGAAAAAGATATATCGGAAATTATTAAAGAGGCTGGTTCCACAATTAAAAATAACGGGGTTGGCCAATTGAATCCTTGTTACAACCCAAAACTTCTGCTCTCGCTTCGAAAATATTATTTCCTTAAAATCCCTTTGTGGAGCAGTCTTCTGATAGGTAATCTCGGTCGCCACGGAAAATCCGATGTTTACACAAAAGTGGCGAAAACATATAGCAAATTAGAACGCTCTGTTGAGCAAAACTTGACACAAAACATAACCGTACGCAAGGAATTATGGAAAAAAGTCAACAAGAATTGAAAAGAACACGCCTTAGAAACCGAAAATACACCCGTCTCGATGAAATCGCAACGGTTTACGACAATTTACATTCGGCGCTAATCCGCGAATTTAATGACAATCGGGTTTTGAGAAGCCGAAAGAGAAAACTGCATATGTCACCACACGAAGAGGTCGAAAATTGGTCGAAGAAAGCAAAACGAGATTTTGGTGGGGACACGTCTATAGGCAAATACTTTCAAACGCCAAAAAAGCCACTTAAAGATCTATCAAGTATTAAAGTAAAGGACCCATGCTCAGAACTTTCATTAAGTGTTCCTATGTATATCACGCTATCGCAGTCTAGCCCAACAAAAAATAGAATCGCGGATGAGAAACAAATCGAACGAATCCCAGCAAACGTTGGGGCTACGTCGCTGTCACCACCACCATTTCCAAGACAATCGACGCCAGTCAAATCGAAAAAAGAAAGAGAGGTAGAATGTCGACAGCACGTACGGGTAGTTGATGATATCTGTATTACGAAAAAAATTCTCCCGTCCGCATTAGTACACCGCCTAAAAATAGAAAAACACAATCTACGTCGGCAGGTTCATTATACCCAACAAATGCGGCAGAATTTAAGAAACCCCCGAGAAGGACTTGTCAATGATCAAATTGATAAGTGTTCTCTCATTTTAGCCACTCAATTTCCAGATATCGATGGCTTCCAGAGTACAGTGAAATATGATGTGCGGTCGGGACCAGCGTATATACCACGGAAGCCATTTGTCCAAATAATTCACGTTCACACTCGCAACGAATTTAGTCAGCATTGGGTGGCGGTTTCCAATATATTTTGTACAGAACCTGATACGGTATTCGTGTATGATAGCCTTCTATGCCAAGACTCTTACGACGATATTGACAAGTACAACTTATCTAAAATTGCTGTACCCAAGCGGAAATAACATTCGCGTCGAATTCCCCAAAGTTCAACAACAAGTATCCGGTCCCCATTGCGGTGTTTTTCGCTATTGCTTATTGTATCGCCTTGTGTTTTAGAGATCGGCCGGAACATATTTCATTTTCTGAAGCTAAATTACGGAATGATGTCGTATCTATGATAGACGCGTGTAAGTTTTCCAGGTTTTATAAGACCATTCGCCGCAGACCTATTTCGCGATATCCGTTGACTATTCCAGTGTTCTGCCATTGCAAACTCGCGTATTCGAATATTAAACTCATGGTAGAATGCACTCACTGCTACAGTTGGTACCACGAAGAATGCGTCCCTGTGGTCGTTTCGGCCGAGGCTATAGAGGATTTAGAAAAGTCGTGGCGATGCGATATCTGCACTAAAAAAACATGAATAAATCTTGGCGTAATAATTTATTTGCGTTTTCGTCCCCTCCCTTCCTTTCCTTTATTTAACTTTCCTTGCCTTTTTAATTGCATATTCTGTATATTAATAATTTTTATATTCAATAGTGTTTTTGACGAATAGGTTTTTTAAAATGATAACTCGATAAACCTTCCACCATACACACCAGAAAGAGGTAAGTAGCGACCCGTTACGTTTTGCTACATTTTGATGTTTTATTATTGAATGTTCAGTATTATTTCTTTTGAAATATCAGGTGAGTCCTACTTATCTTACTTTCATAATTTTGGGATTTAATAGTTACTATATATTATGCTGCAGAATGAAGAGCGTTCATCTTCAAACTTTATAATCTCATAAAAATAAAACGTCTACACCGCGAAATCAAATTTGATACATAATTTCGTTTGTTCATTCCATTCCATCCAATAGTAAAATTTGTCCTTAAAAGTGCAGAACTTTTATCGCATATTTCCCACTAAATGATGACTTATTTCCTGAATTTGGAAAGTGCTCCAACTAATTTACATTTGCATCAAACATGGATACAGACATCATCGTAATCAATTCTATTTTTCTTTGAATACCCAGGTCAATTCCGATCTCGAAGTATTAACCCACATCATCAAGAGTGAATTTAATTAGTTTGATTATGGTGCAATAAGTTTAATTTTTCTAAAAAATAGTGACGATATTGAATATTCTAAATTTCTTATATTCCATGCCGGTGTGATGGAGAGATTTGGTAAGAGAGGTGTTGGGTGATGGAAATACTGCAATAGAGAGACCAAATGGTCCTATAACGAAATTATCTGTCGTATTTCAATTTTTAATTGACGCTGAATTCTTTTGTGCTATTTTGAAATATCTGGATATCGTGTTTATCCGAAGTTTAAATTAGGTGCAAATTTTATAATTTACATACAAGGCCGATCCTACTTTAGCATTGTATTGACATCTGCGCCAAATGAAGGCATGGCATGGATATAAAAGATGTTGCATTTGGACGAAATAATGAAAAATATCTTATTGCAAATACCTTTATTTTCCGTTCATGAGCTTGTTGTTATTTGATATGTATTTGCTGATCAATAAATAAAATGTAAAGAGTAAACAGGATCTATTTTTTAAACGTAGGGATAATTGTAGGCAATGAATATAAATAGAACCATATACCACTCAAGATCCTCTGTTTCATTTTACTCCCCTTTCACGCAGGCCCGAAACCTGGGGCAAATCCTTCTTCCTATACTGAAAATATCTTCACTTCATTCCAGAATATTAGTAAGAAGGCAATTTTTTCAGAATAATTCTGACAGCTCCTGAATGTAAAATGTGCTACCGCCTCCGACCTATCGCCTTTTCTTTACTTTCAGACAAAATATTCATCATAATAGGGTTTCAATGTAATTTTTTTTATCCCTTATGACAAATAAACACAGAAAATTTTGCGGGTATAGAGTGCCAATTTTTGTGTCAACTGGGAGCCGGACCTCACAATGTTGGAGATCGTCCACAACCGCTGGTTTTCCGCGCCGTAGACCCGAGAAAAAGTGCCAAAGCTTCTCTGAAAAATAGTCCGTGTATGGAGAACGCATAAAAATAAAAAAGAAAAAATAGTAATTTTTGAATGATTATTTAAGTGAAATTTTTTACAAGCTTATGTGTTCCACCATATTAGGTTCTTGAAAGTGAGAATTATGCTGCCATAAGATAAGATGTCAATAAGAATGAATAATTTGACTGTTGACAAAAATTATTGTTCTTTAAAAATATTTTGAGATCCGCTATTTGTTCCACAGAATAAGAATAGAAGAAGCATTTGTACAATTCATTAAGAGCATCCCAAAAGTTTGATTTTTGCTACATTTTCGCCTATTCTTTGTAAAAATCACAAGCAAATACGTGGGAAATGTTTTTTCAAAACCAAAAATTTGCTTGGAATTTTCGGTCCAGATGACAACAAAATACGATTTTCCAGTTTATTTTGCGTTTTATTTTTCATATCTTTCCCCCTATTCAGGCATTATAATATTTATATTTATGGAAAGGTATTTCTATGTAGTTTTTATAAATTATAAGGAAATACGTGGGAAATAATTTTTCAAAACCAAAAATTTGCTTGGAATTTTCGGTCCAGATGACCACAAAATACGATTTTCCGGTTTATTTTGCGTTTTATTTTTCATATCTTTCCCCCTATTCAGGCAATATAATTTTTATATTTATGGAAAGGTATTTTTATGTAGTTTTCAAAAATCATAAGGAAGTACGTGGGAAAGGATTTTTCAAAACCAAAAATTTGCTTGGAATTTTCGGTCCAGATGACCACAAAATACGATTTTCCGGTTTATTTTGCGTTTCATTTTTCATATCTTTCCCCCTATTCAGGCAATATAATTTTTATATTTATGGAAAAGTATTTTCATGTAGTTTTCAAAAATCATAAGGAAATACGTGGGAAATAATTTTTCAAAACCAAAAATTTGCTTGGAATTTTCGGTCCAGATGACCACAAAATACGATTTTCCGGTTTATTTTGCGTTTTATTTTTCATATCTTTCCCCCTATTCAGGCATTATAATATTTATATTTATGGAAAGGTATTTCTATGTAGTTTTCAAAAATCATAAGGAAGTACGTGGGAAATGACTTTTTAAAACCAAAAATTTAATTTGAATTTTCGGTTCAGATGACCACAAAATACGATTTTCCGGTTTATTTTGCGTTTTATTTTTCATATCTTTCCCCCTATTCAGGCATTATAATATTTATATTTATGGAAAGGTATTTCTATGTAGTTTTCAAAAATTATAAGGAAGTACGTGGGAAACAATTTTTCAAAAACCAAAAATTTGATTTGAATTTTCGGTCCAGATGACCACAAAATACGATTTTCCGGTTTATTTTGCGTTTTATTTTTCATATCTTTCCCCCTATTCAGGCATTATAATATTTATATTTATGGAAAGGTATTTTTATGTAGTTTTCAAAAATCATAAGGAAGTACGTGGGAAAGGATTTTTCAAAACCAAAAATTTGATTTGAATTTTTGGTCCAGATGACCACAAAATACGATTTTCCGGTTTATTTTGCGTTTTATTTTTCATATCTTTCCCCCTATTCAGGCATTATAATATTTATATTTATGGAAAGGTATTTTCTATGTAGTTTTTTATAAATTATAAGGAAATACGTGGGAAATAATTTTTCAAAACCAAAAATTTGCTTTAAATTTTCGGTCCAGATGACCACAAAATACGATTTTCCGGTTTATTTTGCGTTTTATTTTTCATATCTTTCCCCCTATTCAGGCAATATAATTTTTATATTTATGGAAAAGTATTTCCATGTAGTTTTCAAAAATCATAAGGAAATACGTGGGAAAATAATTTTTCAAAACTGAAATTGCTTTGAATTTTCGGTTCGAATGACCACAAAATGCGATTTTCGGTCAATATGACCACCACAAAATACGGTTTTTCGGGTCTCTTTTGGGGCCCTATTTTGCATATCTTTCCCCCTATTCAGGCATTATAATATTTATATTTATGGAAAGGTATTTTTATGTAGTTTTCAAAAATCATAAGGAAGTACGTGGGAAAGGATTTTTCAAAACCAAAAATTTGCTAGGAATTTTCGGTCCAGATGACCGCAAAATACGATTTTCCGGTTTATTTTGCGTTTTATTTTTCATATCTTTCCCCCTATTCAGGCATTATAATATTTATATTTATGGAAAGGTATTTCTATGTAGTTTTCAAAAATCATAAGGAAGTACGTGGGAAATGACTTTTTAAAACCAAAAATTTAATTTGAATTTTTGGTCCAGATGACCACAAAATACGATTTTCCGGTTTATTTTGCGTTTTATTTTTCATATCTTTCCCCCTATTCAGGCATTATAATATTTATATTTATGGAAAGGTATTTCTATGTAGTTTTCCGATTTTCCGGTTTATTTTGCGTTTTATTTTTCATATCTTTCCCCCTATTCAGGCATTATAATATTTATATTTATGGAAAGGTATTTCTATGTAGTTTTTATAAATTATAAGGAAATACGTGGGAAATAATTTTTCAAAACCAAAAATTTGCTTGGAATTTTCGGTCCAGATGACCACAAAATACGATTTTCCGGTTTATTTTGCGTTTTATTTTTCATATCTTTCCCCCTATTCAGGCAATATAATTTATTTATATTTATGGAAAAGTATTTCCATGTAGTTTTCAAAAATCATAAGGAAATACGTGGGAAATAATTTTTCAAAACTGAAATTGCTTTGAATTTTCGGTTCGAATGACCACAAAATGCGATTTTCGGTCAATATGACCACAAAATACGGTTTTCGGGTCTCTTTTGGGCCCTATTTTGCATATCTTTCCCCCTATTCAGGCATTATAATATTTATATTTATGGAAAGGTATTTTTATGTAGTTTTCAAAAATCATAAGGAAGTACGTGGGAAACAATTTTTCAAAACCAAAAATTTAATTTGAATTTTCGGTCCAGATGACCACAAAATACGATTTTCCGGTTTATTTTGCGTTTTATTTTTCATATCTTTCCCCCTATTCAGGCATTATAATATTTATATTTATGGAAAGGTATTTCTATGTAGTTTTCAAAAATTATAAGGAAGTACGTGGGAAACAATTTTTCAAAAACCAAAAATTTGATTTGAATTTTCGGTCCAGATGACCACAAAATACGATTTTCCGGTTTATTTTGCGTTTTATTTTTCATATCTTTCCCCCTATTCAGGCATTATAATATTTTATATTTATGGAAAGGTATTTCTATGTAGTTTTCAAAAATCATAAGGAAGTACGTGGGAAATGACTTTTTAAAACCAAAAATTTTAATTTGAATTTTCGGTTCAGATGACCACAAAAATACGATTTTTCCGGTTTATTTTGCGTTTTATTTTTCATATCTTTCCCCCTATTCAGGCATTATAATATTTATATTTATGGAAAGGTATTTCTATGTAGTTTTCAAAAATTATAAGGAAGTACGTGGGAAACAATTTTTCAAAAACCAAAAATTTGATTTGAATTTTCGGTCCAGATGACCACAAAATACGATTTTCCGGTTTATTTTGCGTTTTATTTTTCATATCTTTCCCCCTATTCAGGCATTATAATATTTATATTTATGGAAAGGTATTTTTATGTAGTTTTCAAAAATCATAAGGAAGTACGTGGGAAAGGATTTTTCAAAACCAAAAATTTGATTTGAATTTTTGGTCCAGATGACCACAAAATATGGTTTTCGGGGGTATTTTTAAAATATCACTGGTTGTCTCTAGATGACCATAATTTTCTATTCAATCGTGATAACAATCTCTCGTTAATCGAAGCAAATAAAATTTTGTTTGAATGATATTTATTGCGAAACAAATAATTTCGAAATTAGCTTCAAAATTTCGCCCCGGGGGGGGGGAGGGGTGGGGGGGGGTATTGTATCGGCTCTCGCGCTGTGTTCTGGAGTTTATCCCCATGCCGGACCATGTATATTCAAATTTTATTTGCAGACACATATTTATGTTTTTGCTCAATTCCAAGGTTTTTCTGTGTTGTTAAAATGTATTATGTAAATATGCAAAATATTGGAAATTGTATTTCGATATTTTTTCGTTCAATTTGTGTGCTACTCATGTTTAAAAAAAATTTGTACGCTATTATCTGGCATCATATTTCCACTCTTCGATGGCTTCCCAGCCCACAATTTGAAAGAGGAGATTCAGTGTCAGAATTTGAGTGTAATAATGTATTTTTGCCTGCAATCTATGTAGTTCAGCTTGTTTTATGAGTCAGGAATGTATTTAGAGTATCATTAGACTCGTAAATTTAACGTATGAGTGATGGTTACGCCAGCCCACAATTCGGCTACGCCAGCCCACAATTCGGCTACGCCAGCCCACAATTCGGGTACGCCAGCCCACACTTTGGGCATTCCGGCTCGAATTGCCGATAGTATTGGGTTTTTTTTCTTTCATTATATTATTTATTGAACTTTGTATAGTATGCTGTATCAGAAATATGCATCTCACAAGCATTTATGGTTAGGATTAACTCGTGGACCACCGCTGAATTGTGGGCTGAGAAATTGTGGGCTGGAGTAACCTTGGTAATTGTGGGCTGGCGTACCCGAATTGTGGGCTGGCGTAGCCGAATTGTGGGCTGGCGTAGCCGAATTGTGGGCTGGCGTAACCATCACTCATACGTTAAATTTACGAGTCTAATGATACTCTAAATACACTCCTGACTCATAAAACAAGCTGAACTACATAGATTGCAGGCAAAAATACATTATTACACTCAAATTCTGACACTGAATCTCCTCTTTCAAATTGTGGGCTGGGAAGCCATCGAAGAGTGGAAATATGATGCCAGATAATAGCGTACAAATTTTTTTTAAACATGAGTAGCACACAAATTGAACGAAAAAATATCGAAATACAATTTCCAATATTTTGCATATTTACATAATACATTTTAACAACACAGAAAAATCTTGGAATTGAGCAAAAACATAAATATGTGTCTGCAAATAAAATTTGAATATACATGGTCCGGCATGGGGATAAACTCCAAAAGACAGCGCGAGAGCCGATACAATACCCCCCCCCCCCCCCCCCCCCGGGGCGAAATTTTGAAGCTAATTTCGAAATTATTTGTTTCGCAATAAATATCATTCAAACAAAATTTTATTTGCTTCGATTAACGAGAGATTGTTATCACGATTGAATAGAAAATTATGGTCATCTAGAGACAACCAGTGATATTTTAAAAATATCCCCGAAAACCATATTTTGTGGTCATCTTGACCAAAAATTCAAATCAAATTTTTGGTTTTGAAAAATCCTTTCCCACGTACTTCCTTATGATTTTTGAAAACTACATAAAAATACCTTTCCATAAATATAAATATTATAATGCCTGAATAGGGGGAAAGATATGCAAAATAGGGCCCAAAAGAGACCCGAAAACCGTATTTTGTGGTCATATTGACCAAAAATCGCATTTTGTGGTCATTCGAACCGAAAATTCAAAGCAATTTCAGTTTTGAAAAATTATTTCCCACGTATTTCCTTATGATTTTTGAAAACTACATAGAAATACCTTTCCATAAATATAAATATTATAATGCCTGAATAGGGGAAAGATATGAAAAATAAAACGCAAAATAAACCGGAAAATCGTATTTTGTGGTCATCTGGACCGAAAATTCAAATCAAATTTTTGTGTTTGAAAAATTATTTCCCACGTATTTCCTTATGATTTTTGAAAACTACATGGAAATACTTTTCCATAAATATAAAAATTATATTGCCTGAATAGGGGGAAAGATATGAAAAATAAAACGCAAAATAAACCGGAAAATCGTATTTTGTGGTCATCTGAACCGAAAATTCAAATTAAAATTTTGATTTTGAAAAATTGTTTCCCACGTACTTCGTTTTCGGTCAATATGACCACAAAATACGGTTTTCGGGTCTCTTTTGGGCCCTATTTTGCATATCTTTCCCCCTATTCAGGCATTATAATATTTATATTTATGGAAAGGTATTTCTATGTAGTTTTCAGAAATTATAAGGAAGTACGTGGGAAATGACTTTTCAAAACCAAAAATTTAATTTGAATTTTCGGTCCAGATGACCACAAAATACGATTTTCCGGTTTATTTTGCGTTTTATTTTTCATATCTTTCCCCCTATTCAGGCAATATAATTTTTATATTTATGGAAAAGTATTTCCATGTAGTTTTCAAAAATCATAAGGAAATACGTGGGAAATAATTTTTCAAAACTGAAATTGCTTTGAATTTTCGGTCCAGATGACTACAAAATACGATTTTCCGGTTTATTTTGCGTTTTATTTTTCATATCTTTCCCCCTATTCAGGCATTATAATATTTATATTTATGGAAAGGTATTTCTATGTAGTTTTCAAAAATTATAAGGAAGTACGTGGGAAACAATTTTTCAAAATCAAAATTTTAATTTGAATTTTCGGTCCAGATGACCACAAAATACGATTTTCCGGTTTATTTTGCGTTTTATTTTTCATATCTTTCCCCCTATTCAGGCAATATAATTTTTATATTTATGGAAAAGTATTTCCATGTAGTTTTCAAAAATCATAAGGAAATACGTGGGAAATAATTTTTCAAAACTGAAATTGCTTTGAATTTTCGGTTCGAATGACCACAAAATGCGATTTTCGGTCAATATGACCACAAAATACGGTTTTCGGGTCTCTTTTGGGCCCTATTTTGCATATCTTTCCCCCTATTCAGGCATTATAATATTTATATTTATGGAAAGGTATTTTTATGTAGTTTTCAAAAATCATAAGGAAGTACGTGGGAAAGGATTTTTCAAAACCAAAAATTTGATTTGAATTTTTGGTCAAGATGACCACAAAATACGATTTTCCGGTTTATTTTGCGTTTTATTTTTCATATCTTTCCCCCTATTCAGGCATTATAATATTTATATTTATGGAAAGGTATTTCTATGTAGTTTTCAAAAATTATAAGGAAGTACGTGGGAAACAATTTTTCAAAATCAAAATTTTAATTTGAATTTTCGGTTCAGATGACCACAAAATACGATTTTCCGGTTTATTTTGCGTTTTATTTTTCATATCTTTCCCCCTATTCAGGCAATATAATTTTTATATTTATGGAAAAGTATTTCCATGTAGTTTTCAAAAATCATAAGGAAATACGTGGGAAATAATTTTTCAAAACCAAAAATTTGATTTGAATTTTCGGTCCAGATGACCACAAAATACGATTTTCCGGTTTATTTTGCGTTTTATTTTTCATATCTTTCCCCCTATTCAGGCATTATAATATTTATATTTATGGAAAGGTATTTCTATGTAGTTTTCAGAAATTATAAGGAAGTACGTGGGAAATGACTTTTCAAAACCAAAAATTTAATTTGAATTTTCGGTCCAGATGACCACAAAATACGATTTTCCGGTTTATTTTGCGTTTTATTTTTCATATCTTTCCCCCTATTCAGGCAATATAATTTTTATATTTATGGAAAAGTATTTCCATGTAGTTTTCAAAAATCATAAGGAAATACGTGGGAAATAATTTTTCAAAACTGAAATTGCTTTGAATTTTCGGTCCAGATGACCACAAAATACGATTTTCCGGTTTATTTTGCGTTTTATTTTTCATATCTTTCCCCCTATTCAGGCAATATAATTTTTATATTTATGGAAAGGTATTTCTATGCAGTTTTCAAAAATCATAAGGAAATACGTGGGAAATAATTTTTCAAAACTGAAATTGCTTTGAATTTTCGGTTCGAATGACCACAAAATGCGATTTTCGGTCAATATGACCACAAAATACGGTTTTCGGGTCTCTTTTGGGCCCTATTTTGCATATCTTTCCCCCTATTCAGGCATTATAATATTTATATTTATGGAAAGGTATTTCTATGTAGTTTTCAGAAATTATAAGGAAGTACGTGGGAAATGACTTTTCAAAACCAAAAATTTAATTTGAATTTTCGGTCCAGATGACCACAAAATACGATTTTCCGGTTTATTTTGCGTTTTATTTTTCATATCTTTCCCCCTATTCAGGCAATATAATTTTTATATTTATGGAAAAGTATTTCCATGTAGTTTTCAAAAATCATAAGGAAATACGTGGGAAATAATTTTTCAAAACTGAAATTGCTTTGAATTTTCGGTCCAGATGACCACAAAATACGATTTTCCGGTTTATTTTGCGTTTTATTTTTCATATCTTTCCCCCTATTCAGGCAATATAATTTTTATATTTATGGAAAGGTATTTCTATGCAGTTTTCAAAAATCATAAGGAAATACGTGGGAAATAATTTTTCAAAACTGAAATTGCTTTGAATTTTCGGTTCGAATGACCACAAAATGCGATTTTCGGTCAATATGACCACAAAATACGGTTTTCGGGTCTCTTTTGGGCCCTATTTTGCATATCTTTCCCCCTATTCAGGCATTATAATATTTATATTTATGGAAAGGTATTTCTATGTAGTTTTCAGAAATTATAAGGAAGTACGTGGGAAATGACTTTTCAAAACCAAAAATTTAATTTGAATTTTCGGTCCAGATGACCACAAAATACGATTTTTCCGGTTTATTTTGCGTTTTATTTTTCATATCTTTCCCCCTATTCAGGCAATATAATTTTTATATTTATGGAAAAGTATTTCCATGTAGTTTTCAAAAATCATAAGGAAATACGTGGGAAATAATTTTTCAAAACTGAAATTGCTTTGAATTTTCGGTCCAGATGACCACAAAATACGATTTTCCGGTTTATTTTGCGTTTTATTTTTCATATCTTTCCCCCTATTCAGGCAATATAATTTTTATATTTATGGAAAAGTATTTCCATGTAGTTTTCAAAAATCATAAGGAAATACGTGGGGGAAATAATTTTTCAAAACTGAAATTGCTTTGAATTTTCGGTTCGAATGACCACAAAATGCGATTTTCGGTCAATATGACCACAAAATACGGTTTTCGGGTCTCTTTTGGGCCCTATTTTGCATATCTTTCCCCCTATTCAGGCATTATAATATTTATATTTATGGAAAGGTATTTTTATGTAGTTTTCAAAAATCATAAGGAAGTACGTGGGAAAGGATTTTTCAAAACCAAAAATTTGCTTTGAATTTTTGGTCCAGATGACCACAAAATATGGTTTTCGGGGATATTTTTAAAAATATCACTGGTTGTCTCTAGATGACCATAATTTTCTATTCAATCGTGATAACAATCTCTCGTTAATCGAAGCAAATAAAATTTTGTTTGAATGATATTTATTGCGAAACAAATAATTTCGAAATTAGCTTCAAAATTTCGCCCCGGGGGGGGGGGGGGGGGGGGGGGGGGGGGGGGGGGGGGGGTATTGTATCGGCTCTCGCGCTGTCTTTTGGAGTTTATCCCCATGCCGGACCATGTATATTCAAATTTTATTTGCAGACACATATTTATGTTTTTGCTCAATTCCAAGATTTTTCTGTGTTGTTAAAATGTATTATGTAAATATGCAAAATATTGGAAATTGTATTTCGATATTTTTTCGTTCAATTTGTGTGCTACTCACGTTTAAAAAAATTTTGTACGCTATTATCTGGCATCATATTTTCACTCTTCGATGGCTTCCCAGCCCACAATTTGAAAAAGGAGATTCAGTGTCAGAATTTGAGTGTAATAATGTATTTTTGCCTGCAATCTATGTAGTTCAGCTTGTTTTATGAGTCAGGAATGTATTTAGAGTATCATTAGACTCGTAAATTTTAACGTATGAGTGATGGTTACGCCAGCCCACAATTCGGCTACGCCAGCCCACAATTCGGCTACGCCAGCCCACAATTCGGGTACGCCAGCCCACAATTCGGGTACGCCAGCCCACAATTCGGCTACGCCAGCCCACACTTTGGGCATTCCGGCTCGAATTGCCGATAGTATTGGGTTTTTTTTCTTTTCATTATATTATTTTATTGAACTTTGTATAGTATGCTGTATCAGAAATATGCATCTCACAAGCATTTATGGTTAGGATTAACTCGTGGACCACCGCTGAATTGTGGGCTGAGAAATTGTGGGCTAGAGTAACCTTGGTCCCACAATTCGGGTACGCCAGCCCACAATTCGGCTACGCCAGCCCACACTTTGGGCATTCCTGCTCGATTGCCGATAGTATTGGGGTTTTTTTCTTTCATTATATTATTTATTGAACTTTGTATAGTATGCTGTATCAGAAATATGCATCTCACAAGCATTTATGGTTAGGATTAACTCGTGGACCACCGCTGAATTGTGGGCTGAGAAATCGTGGGCTGGAGTAACCTTGGTGTATATAGCTAAGTTACCGGTACCCATGCTGGAAATATACTGATGACAGTGTTTAGCATGGCCAGGCAAAAGCCTTCGTAGTACCGTGTATGCAGCGAAGTGTTCCCATTCAGCATTCACTGAAATTTTGGGAACCCCCAAAAGTAAATTCATTTGGATTGCCGATTTCTGATGTGAATAATTCTCAACAGACATAGATATAACGTTAGTTTGTTTCGACACTGTATCACACAAAAGGCGATACAAATAAAGATAAGTTACCGTATCATATTACAGAGTTATCAGGAAAGCAAACAAAACCTAAAAAAAAGTTTAAAAACATGCCAGGGAATAAGTTTCAAAGAAACATTAGAAGAAAGTAACGCATGAATCGATTTTGAGCCAAGTTTTGACTCAACTTTTTGCGCTCCACCCTCTTGACAACCTAAAAAATAGGAGACTCCAATATTTTATTGTTCTGCTGCTATAAATTTGAAATGTGATACCAGTACCTTTCTGTTATGAAATTTGTGGTACACTGGTACCGGTACAGTATTCTGGTAGCAACTGGGGACGCAAGTCTATGCTCATTTTTATTTATTTTATGTGATTTTGTTAAGAACTTTTGGATATGGTGGGGTACCGATGTTCTACAAACGCTATGCTATATTTATTCTTTCATTGACCAGAAAATATGAGCCGAACACAGTCAGTAGTGATGAGTAGCTCAAAGCATATTCCCAGCGCTTTACCGATTGAGCAAACCGAGCATCCCCATACTGCATAATAAAGGTTCAACCTGTGCTATGTCATTTTTTAACTTGAAGAGCTAGCATTCATATTCTGTACTCATTTACTGTTTAATAATTACTTATACTGACATACACCGAAATTCAATATTCAGATACTCTTCTCCTCTTCTTTAGCTACCTACTTTCTGTCTTTTTCAGTGTTTACCGATAATCAACGCCCCCAGTTCAAATCTGCGATATATTTTGGCACATAAACCCTATAAGTTCAGAGTTAAAATGTTATAGTAATGACCTATTTTTCATGTTTCTAGTTGCCTTATCTACACTTTTCGTTGGGCACTGTGCTCAACACCGTCATACCTCACTGAGACATAGTCAACACAATGGATGTGACTCAGCAATTCTTCAAAACGGTTATAGCTGATGAAAGGTACATATTGGGGAGCTGTTTTGGATCATTTTTGCTCTTTGCAGCATACTTGAGATATAAAGGTATCGAGTACATCTTGATTCACTATCGATGGGTGTTCGTTTGCTTCTTACTCCTGCCTGCTTCATTCATCTTTGATATATTCATGTACATGCGGTCCTGGATCATTTTTCGCCTTAATAGTGCACCAAAAAAACATGATGCCAGAGTGGAAGATGTACAAAACCAGGTTCGAGAATGGCAAAAAACTGGAGGTGGGAAAACAATGTGTACTGCGCGGCCTGGATGGTCCACTATATCGGTGAGATTGAGCAAGTATAAGGAAGGTATGAAGAAGATTCGGGTGAATTTGATGGATATTCTAGAGGTTGACAAGCAACGAAAAGTTGTACGTACCGAGCCTTTAGTCACAATGGGTCAAATTTCTTCATTGTTATTACCACAAGGATGGACTTTGCCTGTTTTGCCCGAGATGGATGACTTGACTGTAGGAGGCTTGATCATGGGTACGGGTGTTGAAACATCATCTCACAAATATGGTCTCATGCAGCATGTATGTGTTGCATATGAATTAGTTCTTGCAGATGGAAGTTTTGTTCGATGCTCCAAAGATGAAAATCCAGATTTATTTTATGCCGTTCCTTGGTCATATGGTACCCTGGGATTCCTAGTTGCAGCTGAAATACGAATCGTTCCTGCGAAACCATATGTTCGAATCAAGTATCAACCTGTCCACTCATTCAAAGAGGTTACTGAGACGTTTGCCGCTGAATCTTATAAGACAGCTGAAAATGATTTTGTTGAAGGTATAGCGTATTCAAAAAAAAGCGCTGTTATAATGACGGGAAACATGGTCGACACATATGAGACAGGAAAACTGAATTGTATCGGGCGCTGGTATAAACCATGGTTTTTCAAACATGTTGAAAAATTTTTATCAGAAGGAGAAACTGTGGAATACATCCCTACTCGTGACTATTATCATCGACACACAAGAAGTATATTTTGGGAGCTGCAGGATATTATTCCTTTCGGAAACAATCCTGTTTTTCGTTTTCTATTCGGATGGCTTGTTCCACCAAAAGTGTCTCTTTTGAAACTTACACAAGGCAAGACAATAAAACGTCTTTACGAAGAACATCAGGTCATCCAAGATGTGCTTTTGCCAATTGAAAAATTAGGAGATTGCTTGAGCACTTTTGATAAGGAAATTAAAATGTATCCACTTTGGTTATGTCCTTTCAAACTTCCAAATGACCCAGGCATGGTTCACCCAAAAACTGGCAAAGAAGAAATGTATGTGGATGTAGGTGCTTATGGCGAACCAAAAGCTCCAGGATTTCACAATGTGAAAACCACTCGTCGTCTTGAAAAGGCCACAAAAGAATTTGGCGGATTTCAGATGCTTTATGCTGATAGTTACCTGACAAGGGAAGAGTTTTATGATATGTTCGATCACACTCTTTACAACAAAATACGCAAATCTCTTCCGCTCTGTGAAAAAGCTTTGCCTGAAGTCTACGACAAGGTCCACAAAGAAAAGTAATTAATTATTCCTAATCACATCAAGCCAACCAGAAAAGTTATATTGCTATTGAAGCATAATATTTTAGAAAGCTTTGAAAAAAATTGTATACAATCAAACAAGCCTAAGTCACATATAGATTGTACTTGAAATATGGATCCATATATATCTGAGATTTTTACTTTCAGCTAAATGTTAAGTGTCAAGAATTTTTATTTTAAATAGATGCAAAGTTTTATTTAAATTCATTTTAGAGAAAAAAGATTTTCCAGTAATAATTTTTGTATTGTGAATAATTTGTGTCAAAACTAAGGATTATCGTATGATGCCAGCAAGTTAGGTTCTTATCTGAATACGGTAAATAAGAATTCTGCATGAAAATGAATATTACCTTATTTGATTATTCTAATTGAGTCATTATGCCACCTTTTACTTGTAAATTTTGAACATAAAAAGTATTTTTTCTGTATTTTGAACCACATTATATGCTAAAAAAAGTGCCTATTCATATTTTTTTCACAAGATTCTCTTGATTTGGGATAACCAAAATTTTTTTAGTTCATTTCTCATTTTCTGCAACAAAATTTATGCCAGTGCTTACTTTATAGTCATTATAAATTTCTGCATAAAATTATCCTAAAAAAGATATTTTAATTAATTCTAAAATACTGAACCATTTGGATAAGGTCATACAAGGTCAAAATTATAATCATATAATTGCATGAATATGTCATGATACTCTATGAAAAATTTTGAAACAAACCTATGACCGAAACAATTTTTTTAAAAATGTATAACAAAAATAAAAGTTGATTAGTTTTTTTTAGATTGAAATATATCATCCAGTTAGGTATGCTACGTTAATATTTAAAATTCAAATCTATTTTGATATAGGTGTTTCAGATACGCATTTCTGTGATTTGGCATAATTTGAAAAACTTTTTTTACCAATCACAAATCTTATTTTGTCAATCCTGATTTGGACCGATTTCTGTAGAAATTTTCAGGTTAAATATTTTTTTCAAAAATTTCCACTTATATAATGAAAAGAATGATATTGATTATCATTGATTTTTTAAACAAAATCAGATTTGGAGAGCTTAGATTTAATGTTTTAATTCAATTTCGGAAATAATTGTATCGTATGTGAAAGTGGCAACCCTATAGTATTTACTTCCATTTCTTACACATAGATTCACAGTGATTTATTTTTATGCATAATTTAGTTCCAGTTCAGTTTTGCAGCAATTGAAGTTTTCAGGTTTCGAAGCGTAATTCAAAAACCATAATAATTTTTTATACATATATATTTATGCAGCAACTCGCTTAGCATTAACAATTTTTATTAACTTTGACGTACTTGAAATTATCACGTAATTCGAGATTTTTCGTCCAGAACAATTTATGCACTATGTCACTTATTATTTATATTCCAACAACCAAACAAGGTTTTTATTGATTAATTGGTGTGGCTACCTGTGATTTATTCTTATTTGTCTGTATATAAATTATTTCCATCTGTAGCAATATATCCTATGAAGCTGTTTCCCAAGCTGAGGTAATTTCAGTTTATGTTTGAAGTGATATGTTTTGTTGTTTATGCATATATATTTTCTCATGTTTTGTTATGTAACCCAGTCCGAAAACTTGTACCCAGCATGTTTTATTAAGTATGTGTCATTGATGGATCGCGCCGCCAAGGCGCGGTCCATCTGTGGCACATGCTCAACAAAATAAAATTTTGAATATTGTAATGATCCCTAGTCAGTGTACAACACCGAAAGCCAGAAAACACTCGAGCGAAACATCTTTTCTTGGTATCTACCATTAACAATATGTGCCAAGAACTATCCACAATGACAAGGCTCGAAATGCTGTAAGGTTTAACACACTGGATCTATTCTGGATATATTGCTATGAAGTAAGCAAAACACAGGATTTTTTTATGGAAATCTGGGCATCAATTAGTATACCCAAATTCTTAAGCAAATTGAATCTTTTTGACTTCCATGCGTTCACGCACCACCGGTCGAGTATGAGATCTTTTTCTTTTGACTATATTATTTTTGAAATTCAACCTAGTACTTTTGGGTTAAGGTAATATTTATTTTTAAAAATTTAATACATTCACAAGTCGAACTTTAAAAATCAAATTTGCAGACGATCAATTGCCTATGAAGTTTTATTTTATATTACTGAGGTTGTTCTTGTTATATAAATATTTAACAGGATAATAATTGCCAATGACGTATTTATATAACTGAGGTTTTTCCTGTGCCATTAAATATTTAATAGAAGAATTTGTACATATATTTTATATCCTCTGAAATTTCAACTGTACATTTTTAGAAATTGGATGGCATGACAAACATTTTCACCAGTAGAATCAATAATGGCAATCAATTCAATTTTCTCATTCATTCTTTTCTAAATTGATTTGTTACAAATCAATACGTGAAGTAAATACAAATGTGTCTGAAAGAAGTAGCCCTGTTTACAGATATATATCATTATTTTGAAATTATAGGATTAATATAATGAAGCAAGTTTTAATTGTTATTATGCATGATTGAATTTATCAAAGTGTATTAAAATTTATTTGGCTTTGGTCATATTATTAAATTTTATAGTTTTAAAAATTGTAAGTCAATGTATCTATTGTGGTACGATATGGTATAAAATTTGTACAAAAATGCTTAAATTTCAATATATTTTGTTGCCATCAAAACCTTTTGTAGAAATCTTCAAAATTAGGTAATATGATTATTCTCTTCATTGGGTTAATGCGGGGTCAACTGCTTATCCTTCTTTATGCATGCCATGAGAGTGGATCCGTATGCTTCAAGAATTTTATTTCTGTAACGTCTCGTCTGGCCATGGTCAGATTTCCTTGGACGAGCATTTTCAACAATATTGATTGTTGAAAATGCTTGTACGAGGAAGTGTGACCTTGGTCAGATGAGACGTTATAGAAAGAAATATGTGTATGTGTGGGCTTTTGAACACGAATTATTGTTTTGGTCTAATTATGTTATAAAATTCTTCAGTCCGATATCATTTTGTTCTTACCACCACTTTGATTTAATATACTTTTTTAATATGGTCTATTTTCCGTTCTGTACTACCTAGGAGATTCAATACTACATTGTGTGACTTATTAATAATCAATATTTCGAATATTAATGAATGGTCAGTATTAAATCTTGTTTAAAGGGGGTTTGGAGAAAGGGAAGGCCTTTGTATCAGAAGTCATTATATCAAAGGTGTGTAGTGATATCAGTCGGTTGGTTATCTGCAGGTTGTAAATATTAAAGAATACTTACCACAATGAAGCTTGTTTGAAGGGGACTTAGGAAAGTATTTGCGCATGAAGGTACGTTGCAAGTTATATTCTATTTTGGGTCGCCAGTGGATGCATCGGCAGTGGTCCTTAGCCACACAAATCAGATGTGATACCTTTTTACTAATGATAGCTTGACGAGTAGGTAAACATAAAATCTATAAATACGACAATTTGAACTCGGCCAGGAGAGGCGAGACCTTCCAACAGACTAGCAGAATGACAGCTACTCTTACGTCGGAAGAAAATGGCTGCTATGATAAGAAAATTTTGCGAATGCGTAACATTTCATGGTAAATATTTTTGCTAGATGATCGAAATCTATCTTTTCGAGTCTGGTACCAACCGAACTACTACAAAATATGTCTTTTTGAGTCTGGCACCAACCAGACTACAGGAAAAGGTTCAAAATCAACAATACTCAATACATCAAATAGCAGTGTAAGTAGTTTCGAAGTCTTTCTATCCATTCGAAGAAAATGACATTTCAGGTACTCGAATAAAAACAAGATTCTGTCACCCTGCCTGCGAAGTACCACCTAGTCAACTGACATTTTGCACCTCTTTTTAAGCAGAACACTTGCCTTCAACATAGTTCATTTCACATGGAGTTTCAACAAGTTAAAGACCACTATTATACTTCCTACTATCGCTAGAACATCTAACACAAGCCCGCCAATATGTTTTTATCTATATCCCCTTTGGTGTGGAAATATACGTAAAAATACAAAGCAAACAGTGACACAAAATTGAGAACATATACTATGTTTATTTTAAGATACGACATGAAAACATTTCACACGATGTGAAAGAGCAAAAAAAATTTTTAATCAACAACATGGTTATGTCATATCATTATTTTGTCCAATTACATACAATTGGGGAAAACAAGCCGACGATTTTGATTTGTTTAATTTCGATAACATAAAAATCAGGAAAAACTGACTAACTGGGGATATGGTATAGTATTCAATGCACCCCCTATTAATAACGATTCCAAACTAAGAAAAACAGACAGAAAAATATAGTGCCGAAAATTTGAAAGAAAAATAAAATAGACTAAACACAGACAGTAAAATGACAGTAAATATCAAAGGCAGAAAAATTGTGTTGATTCAACGTTAAATATGTTACTGAAAAGCGGTATCATAGGACTACACATAAAACTACACACCTTATGTGTGTGGTTGTGCCTAATTTTATTATACCAATTTATCAAATCTGGAAGTAACATTTACGCCGCCGACTGAGAAGGTTTTGTTGCGATAATTTCTGCCTCATTCGCTCTCTTGTCATACAATTTTTTTCCACCTCTCCGCCGGCCAGTTGCCCCTCTTCTTGGTTCTGTGCCTTTCTGACCACCTAATGACTGGGGTTCAGCAAAAGCTGGAGACGTTCGGCCTCCAGCAGACGTCAATAGTTGCTGAGAATGTGTTGTTGTGCAAGTGCCGGATGATGTCGAGGGCTGTTGAAGATTTCGATGTAAAGCCATCTGCCGAGCGTTTTTAGATGCCTTTAGGTGACTCTGATACGCAAGAGCATCATATTTGAGCTGAAAGACACAAGTGATTGAATTTAGTGACGATAGTGAAAATTTCCAGGATTGCGTCTTTTGAGAAATTTATTTTCGAAGGGAATGTTGAGTAAAAAAACTATGAACCGAATCTTTCTGATCCAATTGCAAAATCAACAAGTGGTCAATTTATTCCTTGGATGAAAAAAAAATATGTACCGGTATAGGTAATATTTATAAAAAAAATTTGATGAAAAATAATCTACCTATACGAATTAAGCAAAATTGCTCATAAAGCATTTGTTGAATAATATAAATGAGTATTCGAACCATCTACATTGATTTGAATCTGTTTTGTCGATTTTCAAATGGCTCTATTAAATAGTGTAATCGGGTAGCCAGGTAAATTGAGTGGCGACCCAACCAGGGGTTGAGAATGATGGATTTACGGTAACTTTTACCGAACAGTATAAGAATTACCTCGGTAATTGTCCCCACTGCTTTCGTTCTTCCTTCCCTGAAAACAAATCTTTGACCCACTCTGAGAAATTCTGGATTTTTGAGGAATCTGAAGTTAATAGATGCTTTGTCTCCCGTCCTTAGATGATTGTGATTCATTTGCAATATGGTTGCAGTTTGCCTTATGCTTCCACAGTGAACTGGAAGAAGAGTTCAGTATAAAAAGTACAACAAAACAAGATAGTAGACTTCTCAACTACATGGGAAAAACTGATATTCTAACTATATCACATGCAATAGAGTTGAAATGCCTCAGTTCGGTGTCTGACAGCACCACCGATTTGTTGTGGGTTTGTTGAAGAAGTCCTGGACTAGTGATGGCACGAACCATCAGTGACTCATACTTAACAGATATGTACCAGAAGCGAAAAAGATTTTCTGACTGGGAAAGAGCTCAATGGCATGATCTGTCAAAGATCCTCAATGGTAATTAACTATTTATTGAAATATCGTAATGTCATGCACTTGCCATTGAGGTCAATGTGTTAATTCCTCAAGAATCGTTTGTTGACTTATTGACTTATTGACATATTGTCATCATGAATCAATCGAATATATCTTCTAATAAATAATAGATATTTGAAAAGAATCACAGTAGGAAACGGATAGTATTGATTGATTTAATCCGAACCCAGAAATCAATATTGTTTTATCAATATTATCAGATCCCTATGACCAGATTAGCAATGGGTTCCAAATGAGGGAAATTTATCAAATGGGCAATATTTCACGATAATCTATGGCTAGAAGATTGAAATTTCTCTTTTTGAGTTTCTGGCATTAAAAAAAAACTGTGGATGAAAGTTTGAAAACACAATATTGGTATGAAATGGCAGTGTCAATGGCTTTTACAAGCTTTTCCATCCATCAAAAGAAAACAATATGAACATGTCGGGAACACAAAGAAAAACGAAACTGTCACCCTGGAGCATTCCATGCAAATGGGTTTTAAGTCATTACACTGTTTTGTGTGATTTCTTCCTTGACTTACCCATTGCTTGATATCTCGCACTTATCGTAGTGGGATGATGTAGAACCAATACATCACCACTGAACTCCCAGACAGCTTTTGGATTTGATTTCAGGTGGACCATAACCATCCCTTTGCGAATGCTTGCTCTTTTGATCTGAAAAAATACAACAAAACATTAAGTCATCTACTGTATTTATAATCATACTTTTGATTGAAAATTCTGAATTTTTTTTATTTAAGAATTTCTAAAACCTACATTATTATGAAGGTGAGGCTACTAAATCAACCAAGGCTGCACAGACTTTTTCTTGATTCTTAAGATCAACATTGGCGTGCAATGGTCTAATGATTACTATATCAGATGTTAAAGACCTCGGTTCAAGTCCTTAATAGTTTATCTGATACATCCATGAACACCGATCAACTCAAATTCTTGATGTTTTATTTGGAGTCCTCGAGTCTAACTATACTGTTCACTTTTTCGATCCTATTCTTTATTTTTTATATTAAAAAAAAAACTTCGCTCAATGAGTCCAACAGTGGCTTACGTTTGTGTTATTATAAATGAGTATATGGGAGCCAAGGAATCGGAAACGCCAAAAATATAAAGGTAGTAGTCAGAGCCTAAGGGTTTTAACACCGGCTCCTGAAATAACTTAGATCGGCCCATACATACCAGAAATGAATCCAATTCCACCAGAACTGACAAGATAATTCAGAGCGACGAAATTGAATCCATGATTGTACAAAAATATAGCCATGGTATGCTTTATATTACATAGCAATCAAAAATAATACATTCTACAGAATTCTGTTAATATCTATATTGTTTTTTTCCAATAATTCTCACCTTTTTGAGCGCTAGTGCCGCTGACTGCCCCGCTCTCACTTCTCTGACAGGCATTCGTTTTCGGTGTATACTTTTGATTTGGATTGGCTCAAATTTTCCGAGAGCATCAGGCCCCAGTAATAACGTGTCCCCTGCTTTAATTAGACCTTGTAATACAGTTCCAGAAACTACGGTTCCGACGCCCTGTAATTGATTACAGATGAATATTTGCAAAGTCCATAACCTGGCTGGCAGCAGGGCAAAAATCATGGTTTGCCTTCAGGTCCCTACAGCTCTTTATTTATTCATTTTCTTCGAATGAAAAGGAACGGAACAGCATCGGAACACTGAAAGAGAGACATTTCAGCCTTCTATGATCTATGATTTATCATAAAATGATGCTTATCAGAGGTTACTTATCTTGTGCAGGTGTCTTAGTTACAGAGTCGCTGACATGCTGCCAGTCTTCCAGGCATCAATAACATTCACTTTTAATATTTCCTTAATTAACATCAGGCAGATGAACGTATTTAATTACACAAATATACAAAAAAGCCTTATGACAAGTGAGAAATAAATTTGAACATTCTGTTATGCAGTTTGATCTAAATATTCTAATAACATCCCAATTTCAGAAAACAAAATTCTAGAAAGTTGATGGTTCTTTTTAAAAGGTAATGCTAACTATGCTTTTACAACTATTCAAACAACAGTAACAGTCAAAAAAAAAATTTATGTTAATATGTTGGTACTCACAGGTACAGAAAAAGTGTCATCGATCAGTAACTGTGGTTTTTCCTTGTCGTTGAATTTCGTTCGACAATTTAATAAATTCAAAAACATTTTAAGTAGATCAAGATTCAACCCAGTGACGTTACTGATTTGAAAAATTGGGCAGACTCTGTTGATAGAAGAGTAAGTAAATTTATTATGATTAGTGGTAAAGCTTTCAGCATCGAATGTATTTCGTGCTGGCCATATATTGTGCCTTTTTATAACATATCTGAACTTAGTTAGGGCATACTCTGAATAGGAATCTGAGAATATTGCTAGCAGGTGTGTCCATAACAATAGAATATTCAAATTCATTCAGAAATGAACATGTTCTATATAGAAAAATTCTTGATTTTTAGATATATTTCCGAACAGCGTCATTGTCAATTTTATCTCTGTTATTGCATGAACCAACTTTTGCTCTCCAAACTTATATGGTTTCATAAAATAAATCATAATCATGATTCTCCAGATCATTTAATTAATATTTTTACTTAAAATAGTTGCCGAAGCTGTTTTTCTTTGAAAACTTGGTAGAATTCAGAATGTATTCATTACTTAAAATATTTTTTCAGAAAATATTAGAAATAGTAGATTATTCGGTTTCGGCCACCTCTGATTGTTAGCATTATCTTAAAAAGCAGGTGGTGTGGGCCATTTATTCCATCATGACGCACACCATAACTCAAAGTGAATAAGTCGTGGGAGTTCTGGGTGACATACTCAGATGAGAAATGTCAATGTGCTACCATTGACATCTAATGGTATTGCAACAAATCGGCCTTACACGGATGAAAGTGTATTATAAAAAAGAGACACTGATAACTAGTGCTTGGACGGGTCTACTGTCCAGTACTAAGTAGTGGTCTACCATCTCCCTGGGAGGATACCACTACTACTGTACTTTAGTGGTACAGTTCTGTTTGGGATGTTTCTGCTTAGAGTGCAGTTACTGGCTGGCAGTACATTTTTTAATAGCTCTCTGCCATTGAGTGGCCACCAGTCAGTACCTTGCAGGTGCTGCTTCCAGTCTCAGAGCGAACTTCAATCAAAAATAAAAAAGGTTTGCTAAAGTGGATGAACCGAAATCTATGAAAACTGAAATCACAAACCTTTCAGATGTGAAATTGGTCGCAGTGACAATTACATCGTCTTTATTTGATACAAGAACAGGAATTTTCCGACATCCTGGAGATTTTAATATTTTTACGAGAAGCTTCAGCGTTTCCTGCAACAAAAATTTATGGTAATGAGCAATGAAAATTATGTGCAAACAAGGTAGTTGATCAAAACAATTTATCAGTATATGCATACCATACCTGTAACACATTAGGTGGACACATATCAATTTTGGTTACAACGACAAACACAGGAACGTTTAATGCGAGTGCAAGACCCAAATGCTCCTTTGTCATTCCTACAATACCAGCGTTACTCCCGACCTGTAATAAAATTCAACTTTGTAAATAAAACTCTTGTTTTTCCTCACACAACTAGAAAATTTCATTGTACTTTTTTGGACGGATCAAAAATCTTCAAAGCAATCAACACTGCTGTTTTGAAACTAGAGTTAGAGTTTTTTTTATTTGAAATTGCTCAGAGCAAGGTGTTAGGAGACTTTTTTTTATAATAAGAGTCACTCAAAAAAACTCTTATGCAAAGAGCTACACGAGGGCAGAAATGAAGGCTGAAGATCCTTCGTTCCCAAAAGCCAGCAAATCCACACGATCGAGAAAGCAGTGTGGCATAGAATTGCCTGTGACACTGTGGAATTTTGTTCGGAAAAACGAGAGCAGAAAGCTCTTTCGAACAAAGGTCGTTATAATATCGAAAAAAAACAAAGTGAGGCATCATTATAACGATGCGACAAGAAATGTTTTGATCCAAAAAGTAAGGTATTCTAGAATTTTCAATAAAAGTAATTTGGTTTTTCGATTCAATGTAAATTGATTCATTTTGCAGTGAAATTATAATGTATGCCAAATTTTACATTGTAAATTTTACATAAATTGTGACTTTGCTGCAAAATGGGCAAAATACGGTCAAATATCAGCAATACCTGGTATATTGGCAGATTGCAGAGCATGAAAGTGGTCGATAATATCGGCCAATCGAAATACACAATGAGTGTGTGCAATTCTTTTAAAATGACACGTTTTTTGTTCAAACCGCATATTCTAGAGAAATCCAAAGCAAGTTATTGTTTAGACGAAATATATTCCACCCTCCCTCCACAAAAATTGTATAGTAAAGCATTTCTTATGCAATAGACATGTTCTTACATTATGTTTTTCGATTTAGGTATTGCTTTTCTTTGGGAGATATTTCAACGTAAGATAAAATATTGGTTATTGGTGGTCAAAAATGTCAAAATATCGGCATCGATTGCAAAAAAACAATATTGGTCGGACTCTAACCATTGTCTGGGTCAGATATCACTACACTATAGCATAGCGGTTCAGTTCTATTTGGGATGTTTTCCACTTAGAGTGCAGTTGCTGGTACTACATCTCATAGTAGCTCTTTGTTATTAAGTCAGCTTTAGTTAGTTTCTTCTAGGTACTCCTTCCGGCTTAGTTAAGAGTAAATTTCAATAAAAAAAATATTGTACCGCACTGTTGAGATGCATTCCACCTATGACAAGCATCCATTAATGAAAGCATCCATTAATGAAAGCATTCATTAATGATAAGTGATATAACATTCTGGTAGGTATTTTCATATTTTTAATATGGTAATAAAAATCTACTATCTCACCATTAACATACAGAAGTCAGGTAAATAGCCAGTCATTCCAAACACAGTGGTTTTCAGATATCGTTCATGTCCAGCAAGATCAACAAATGTAATAACTTTTGCTGACTGACGACAAATCATATTCCAGTCAATATGACCACCTAAAAATCATTTTCAAATCCTTTAATTAAGCTGCTTTTAAATGCAAAATATTCTGTAGGGTGTGGCGATGACCAATATAGGGGACATTTAGAATACAGTCTAATGTCTAATGTAAAGTAATTTTGGATATGGCATGGAATTCTAATTTCTTAGAAAATTTAGAAAATGGGCAATATTTCATGTTATATCAATGGCTCTAGAAGATTTAAATATCCTATTTTGAGTGTATGGCAACAACCAAACTGTATAAAAAAAAGGTTCAAAATCATCAATACTGCTATGAAATAGCAGTGTTGATGGTTTTGAAGCTTTTTTGTCCAACTGAAGAAAATGACTTGCCCATTTCAGACACCAGAAGAAAACCAAAATTAAGCCACCCTGAATGGAACAATACCGATATATTGATCAGTGAGCCGATAAAAAAAATGGCCCGTCACAAAAATGACCAATAATAACCAATCAATCTTCCAAACAAACACACATTCCATGAAGAATTTGCTTTGACGTTTTTTTGCCAGTATTATAAACTAAATAAATATCGATATTGGTCGAAAATAATCAAATCGGGTCAGGCTTTATTGATGGATAGCACTGTCAAGACAAGATTTATCCTTAGCAACTATTTTTTCCATGGAAATTCACTCTAAGCAAGGCTGACAAGGCTCCCTGACACTGCTTCTCTAGCAAAATATTCTTACCATGACTGTCAGGTTTATTGACAACACCCCCTCCTGTATCAAATCCTAGAATTTCGTTTCCGACGCTACTGGTTCTCCCCGATTCTGCTTCATGTTTATGTCGAAATAGTTTTTGTCTGGCATGTCCTCTGCCGTTGTCAAGCTCGTTGTGCGTAAGCACCCCTAGTAAAGTGGATTTTCCGGCGTCTACATTTCCTACGACCGCAACTCTGTAAAAAAATGGTACTATTTATGACTGGGCACACATATCGAAAACTAGACTAATATATGTGGGTATGTTAATTTTTCTGCTATAAAGGAGGATGTGTTTATGAAATTTCCGACAGCAGTGTGAGACGAGCCCTAATTGAAGTACCAGACACAATTTCAGTAAACTCTCTAAAGGCGGATCGGTTGTTGTTTCAATGAAATGTAAAAGTTTAACTGATATAAATAAATTTGTGTGAAACAAATGCACATCATACCAGAAATATTGTTTTCAGGGCAGTATGGCAAATATTCAAATAGCATTGCCAAGACTAATAACAATGGTAATTAAAATTTACCCAAAAGTCAGAAAAGATTTGGAGTGAAAATCACAACTGTCCCATATTTCTAATGTAATTTGTTATCACAAAAATCAATGACACATAGCATTATCACCTCGATGATAAACATGACCTTGTCTTGACACATATCAACAAAACTTGACACTATTACCTATTCACGTTGTGACTTTTCGTTTAAAACTTAATTAAAAATAAGTTTTGATAAGCAAAGGGTCACGAATGCATCATGGTCTTAAGGCATGGTCTATCTGTGACCCATACGTGACAAAACAAAGATTTAAGAGAATAGATACGAGAACCTTGATTTATCCAATATGGATCAAATTTGGATACAAGTTTAAAATGCTTAAAAAGAAGGAGACAACCTATGTTCAAAATATTTACATTTGAGAGCTATAAATTATAAATCCAGGTATAAATATTTAGCAAAGCGTTAAATTTTGTTCGTATTGTAAAGAGTACAAGTAATATAATACCTAATTTAAAACATCTATATTCTTATGCCACATCCATATTATACCAACACATAATTTAGTCCATAAAGTATATATAGCACATTCAAAGGCTGGGAATGGGTAAGGAGTATTCTAACACCATATCCATATTAGACCATCAAGTAACTTAGCCCGTAAAAGTATACGTAATACATTCAAAGGCTGGTAATATGTAAGAAGCATTCTAAAACCATTTTATAACAAGAACCTATCCAAAAAAATTTAATGAACATGAGTGAGAAATATACTATTTAAGACTTGGAAAATATTAAATCTGCTGCTCTGATACCCAAATAATGGGTAAAAAAGGTGATTATTTATTTATTCATTCAAAGATATTGCCAAATAAAATGTCTGTAAGGTATGAACTTATACAAAGCCATCTTAACACACTGTTCTCAAGTGTTATTAAAAAATTTGTTACATTATGATCAAGGTAAAAGATAATTTTGCTACATTGGACAATTCTTAATAATATAAGACTAGCGAAACTGAGCATTAACCATTAGCATAAGTATGAGTAAGCTAACATAATTAAAAATCACAAAACATTACAGTACATTAATCATCTGACAGAAGTGTGACTAAATGTTGACTTTAGTCAGTCCGTCATAATCATAGAATATTTTATATGAAAAATCAATGTACTGGTGACAATAATCTCCTTAAAGAATTTTCTCCAACTGGCCAATGTGACGGAATCTTGCTTCACTAAGGTGTCGGAAACCTTCATTCAGGTTCGTATGAAATTCTTCAGAACAAAAAAGCTTTAAAACCCCTAACACTGTAATGAAATAGCAGTATTGATGATTTTGAAGCTTTTCGTATTGTGCCATGATTACTAGACAATCGATAAAACAAATTTCAATCTTCTAATCAAATATTATTAACAAGATAACAGTTTTCATCTAAGCTGGTATAGCACTTTGTTTAATAACTGAAAAATATAACTTAGACCTTGTTATGCCTAGGCCTAGCGATGGGCAATTCAAAATACTCTATTCCAAAATTATTCCGGAATAAAGTAAATAATTTGAATTTCGAATATTGAATCCTATTCCCAAATTTCCGACGCAGTATTGAATATTAATGATACAATTGGGCACTGGGAACAGATGGTCCAAGCAACAAGTAGGCCCAGACTTCCTTCCCATAGCAAAGGTAATAAATAGTACATTAATAGTAATGAAAATTAATTATGAAGAGACATGAAAAAAATATTTCATAAAATAAAGAGTGATATTGTGCTTGATATCTTTTTTTAAATTATAATAAACAGCGATTGATTTTTGGACTTGAAGAGTTTAATATCCCGTAAGATATTTTGAGAAGCCAATCCGTAGCTATGCACTCCCAATCCGTAAGACCTGTTGAGTTGTTTGACTGAACTGCAGTGCCTGTAAGGGACCAACTGATGGCCAATTTTATGGCAAACTCCAAAACTGAGCACTAGTTCTCAAAGAGGACTAAACTAATATAATAATATGCAATAGGCCTTATGCAGTGAGTGATATCTGCCCTGTGCAGTACGAAAACCTTACAACTCCTTTTTTATAATAATGTACATGCAGAAAATACGCGAGAGCAATTCTAAAGCACAAATATACTAACAATACTTTATTCCATTCATATTAGAGCAACGAAAATAACCCACTTGACTTCAAGAAAATCAGTTTCGTCATAATGTCGTCGTATCAAATATTCGTGAACTTTGCCCTTGCTTGCTGTTCGTTCTCGTAAAAAAGTACAATCACATTCATTTGTTGCAGCCATACTAACAAGAGTTAATTTTGAATGTTCAAGCTCTTCATCATTTAATCCGCTTTCTGTGTCATCTTCTGCTTCAAAAAAGCATTTTCAAAATATGAAAATTGTGCCAATACATGCTTTGTCAAGTATAGGCCACGGATGTAGCATGCGGCCTTAGTGACATTCATTTGTGGCTCATGGTTAGCAAATAAAATTTGGGTTTCTATATGCATTTTCACATGTTTATTTAAACCCAAAATTGCAACTGTCGCAGGAACATCCTCAAGTGGCAATATGCCATATTTTCACAAAAAACACCTTGAAAATTTATGAAGAGAACGTACCACTTTCTCCAATGGCATAGACACATTCTCCCTGATTTTCTGCTAACCTCTGACTAAGTTGTCTTAAGAGTTGATCATATTCATCATCACTTGGACTCACAAGAACATCCTATAGAATGAATAAAACAAGTATAATGAGCTTGTGACGGAAAGAACAGAGAGTCAGGGGAATTGACAATTATATTGTGCTTTAATATGAATTCTATTTCAAACTTATGCCGGGCTCCGAATTGTATAAAATTATGATTTCAAATTTTATGAGATCTGTTATTGCAAGAATGTAAACTTTGAAATATGCTGGTAATTATGCATGATTTGTATACTGCACTCTGTATACAGGTGACAAAACTTTGTTTTTCTTTGGCTGTCTAACCATTCCTTGGTTAAGATAAAAAAATAATACTTGGAATGTACTAGGTAGAGTCAAGAAAATTTTAATTCCTGCCGCACAAAAATATTTGTTACAACCCACCTTTTTTAGTGTAACTGACAAATCATCATCATCGTCAAACATTTCATTTCCAGGTGCAAATAAATTGTTGACTTCCATATCTTTATGCCCAGTTTCGACTTGCGTTTTTGGGGCCGTTTCTGTAACTGCAGTCGCCATACTTTTACCCTATGGTTACTATAACCTAGATGATAATCGACTAACAAAAAACCTAACCCTATAAATTATGTTATTTGCTACAATAATAAAAAAATAAGCAATTGTTATTCTTTTTTTATAAGTAGAGACCAACTAGTTTAAATGAGAGATACGTTGAATTGAATTGCTTGACAACATTATACTGTAAACTGATGGCCATATTTTTCAAAAAAGTGTCAATTCCAATTTCACTGGCAACATGTCAGCTACCAGTACTCAGAAGATGACAATTTACCAAAAAGAAAACAGTATTTCAATATATATTACATGTAGGAAGATTTTATAATGCTCCATTCAAATGTTTGCCATTGGTAATATTGCACCATGCTCGTATTCATCAACACTGCTACTAGATAGCATTATTGATAATATACATCCATCAAGATTAACATAAAAGATTTAGACAACCAAGGGAAAGCAAGTCTGGTAACACGATTCAAATTATTCATCCGAATTCCTATTAAAAACCATACATATGTAATTTAAAGAGCACAAATCATCCATTTATTCCAGTTTGGTGCATGTTTTTAATAAAGGCCATAATAATTTTCTGTAAAAATGTCTGATTTATCAAATATTCAACTCATTGAAATAACACTATTCAATCTGAATTCAAGATAATACGCAGTCTTACTCTGACCGCCCTTAATAATAACTCTACAATAATGCCAGAACATTTGAAGTAGATGGTTTCCTGCTTTATACAAGCTTGGTGATAAATTTACATAAAAATGATAGAACAAACAGAAGTGCAGAAAAAAATCAATTAGAATATAATTAAAACTAGTAGAAAAAAGAACATTGGCATATTTTTGTACAAATCACAAAAAAAAACTTGAAGTGAATCAATTGGGAATCAACTTTTTCAGTCATGCAGTGTACATCGTACAAGTATATTACGGTATATAATATAAAGAAAATCTTGTTTCTTTGCTCGAAATGCACTGATATTTTGCAATCAGAAATTTCATTTTGTCAAGCATAAGCCACAGATGAACCGCACCTACACAGCGCAATCCATCGATGCCTCGAACTTTGCAAAACTTTCCTGGACAGCTGGTTTCTGGAAGTTCAACAAACCTTATCTTCAATGTACAAAGTCTTAAAGAAAAAACAAAGCATAAGAACACACATGCTGCAGTACAGCTCAAGCTTCAATCACAGCATGGATGTTATTAAGAGCTCTTCATTGGGCATTATGGCAGAATTCCCCTCCAACAATAGTAGATTATAGACTGGTACATGGCTTTTAAGCGCTTCAAAATAGGTGCCTTTGAAACTTATATTTATAATATAAAGCTTGCGTCATTATTTCTATAACAAATTCTATATATTTTTCGTTGGGCTAATCTAAGAAACGTCAACTGAGTGATTATAGAATGCCCAAAATTTCTCAAATAGTAACAAAAGCTAATTAATATGTTGTTGAATAGTATTAGAAAGATAGGCGTTTTGATGGGCACCAAATTTTAAGCTTGGCCAATTATTACCATACATAATTATATTACAGATAACTGGGCGAAGAAAGCGAAGAAAAAGTTTAAAATACCCATATGAGCCTCTGAAATCGCTGAAACAGTCGTCAACTAGAGGAACAAAAAGTGAACATATGAATAAAATCTGTTCTAAATTTCATGAGATATGTTCTGTATCATTGATTTATATATATATATATATAATTAGTGGTATGAAAAGGAACATACCAGTATGGATGCAAGTTTCGAATATCTGTTTTTTAATCAAATATCCAATAAAATAGTTTCGAATCGAATCCTTTCGAATGTGATTCTATTGAAAACTCATTCCCACTATTTTAAGTTACTATATTAATTAAAAAAAAAAACATTCGTTGTTCAAATTCCAACGGCATTGAACAAGAATGAAATACCAGTGTGTTGATTTTTTGACTGGACACAATAAAATTGGCAAAACACGATCATAAAATATTATCAAATAGCCAAACAACTTTAAATTTTTTGCTTTCGAGATCCCACAACAATGTTCACATATGGTCGCAAGGAGAATCTATTAGAATTACAACAAATTTTCAAATGCTCAGAATCTATTCAAAATTCTAAAACTTACACCCCTACATTCGAGCATAACATTGTGCAATAAATTAAAGCTCTGCCATTTCAAAAATAAATTCAATGTTGGTGTTGTTGATAATGCATGATCTTCATTAGGGAACAATAATAATGGGCTGGTAATAGCTCAATATGCAAGAACTTCATAGTGCAATGAATGGACAGTATAAACTGCAACTTTACAGTGCTCCAGACGAGATATAGTGTCGCTAATAATGGAATGCCCAAATAGCTCAGTTTCCAAAATCAAACATAGCCACCTATTCAAAAAATGATTATTTTCCAGGTACAATTGCCAATTTACAAAACAAAATCATGATTTATATATGTCTGCTGAAAGTTACTCTTGAAAAAAGATTTTTTTTTAATGCATACATCTTTTTCTGCTCCTATATTCAAGAGGTATAAAAAATATCGTTTACATTTTTACAAGTGTCCAAAATACCTTTGTATGGATTTGAATGAAGATCTTTCGGCATTCCACATAACATATGAATTTATACAGAAAAAATTTCTTTTATATCATGACTTTGCTACATAATTAAGATGATCAAAATAATCGAAAATTGAAATTAGGTGCAATGAGACTTTGAAACAGTACACTACTGGGATATAGAAATTCCAAATTATTAACTCCTCAAGGCTTGCAGCCTTTGTTGCATTTCCCTTTCATCATCACTATCTTCTTCCGCAACTTCGTTCGAAGGACCGGCAATTTCAGGAAGCTCATGTGTGACTTTGTCAGGTGCTTTACCGAGAGCACCTGCTGTGATTTCAAAGAGAACTTTATCAATTTCTTCTTGTGCAGCCTCATCCATTTCATCTTGATCCTCCATTGATTCAAATGTATCTTCCATCATTTCTTCAATAATTCCCGCTTTCATCATCTCCTTAGACATTTCCATCATTGTTTGTTGAATTTCAGGAATCTTTACCAAAGATTGCATTGCTTTCATAACTTCGCTACTTTTTTCCATTGCTCCCGAAACTCTCACCATAGCTGCCTGGTTTTTCATCGTCATTTCGATTGAGCTTATATTTGCTTTAGCAGTGTAAATACGACCAACAGCTTTTCTAGATTGAATTATTTCTTTTGCCAATATTTTACAGACATCCATATCGTTCTTTTTTGCAGCCATTTTCATTGATCTTTGTACTTTCTGCTCTTCTCTCTGTATACTTCTAATTTGTCGATCTAGAACGCGACTTTCTTTTCTCATTTTTGCTGACCATTCACGAACAAGTTCTTTAGGATCCCTTTGCGGAGTTTTCCCGAACAAACCCATTGTAAAAATCGATTTTCCACCTTACAACGAACGCGCAAAAAACTCTTCAATGGCGAAACGAAGGCTGGGAGCTGCGAATTAGACTACAACAACAAAACAGCCGGCGAAGCAACGTCACCAGTGAGTGACGGTGACGTCACACGCCTGTCACAACAAATCACGCGAAGTACACCATGATGACGCTATTGGGCAAAAAATTTAACATTTAGCATTTATCTAAGACCGCAGAGGATAGGACGCCCAATAGGTGGTGCCATACCACACTCCTCGACAAAAAAAAAAACACTCTTTGAAGAACTGAAACGCACAGAGTCTAGGGATTATTGTGCCATAAAACGCGCATTATTAGCCATATATCGGCACCCATGATTTTATTTATGATACATTTGTTCCACGATTTTAACATCAGACGCTACAAATCAAATAACTTCGATCTGCCCCCTTGGTATAAAATCAGCAAGGTCATTTTCGAACTGGAAATAATTTTACATAAATAAATTGTAATTGTTTTTTATTTATTTTCCTCAGATGCTGGTTACTTGATTGCTTACACATAACTAAAGCTCTGTTTCTCTAGGCTCCCTGTGTCTCCTCAACCTGTGATTTAAGCGATCTCTTTGATGTCAGCATCATTTTTTTCCTATTGTAGCTTATGCTTTTTACATGTTGGAAATAAACTACTTTTCTACTCTACTTTTCAAGTTACGCACAGCAGCCTTTGCTTTTTGCCCACTTCCTAAATGCCTAGCCAAAATAATAATTATACAGTAAGCTTTTAGAAATTTTTTCTCATATTTGAATGGATACATTGATGCCGCCTTATATAATGTTTTATCTGAAGTTACCTTCTTCTTTGATCAAACATTTTATTTTCGCTACAGCAAGGTTACATCTTTATTTATTTCCCGCTCATTTGGGACTTCCCCACAAATGATTCTTATACAGTATATGCTGTATGGTGCAAGAACTTAGCGAAAGTTTCTGATGCAAGAATGTGAAATCACAATCTCTATCACGAGTGTATAAGGTATTTTAAGTATATACAATATAGTTTAAAATTAGTATGTTTACGTCGTTAAAAGGACGGAATGAACTTACCGAGATTTCGACAAGATGTGTTGTGTTGAAATATGTAACTTACCCACAAACCGAATAATGTGGTGACTCTGATAAAAAAATATTCAAGCTCAATATTAGTACTTCGACTTTTCTGAAATGAAAATATTTTTAATTTGCCTACCGTAACTCTGAACTTATCATAATTTACAACTTTTTTTTTTTCAATTGCAAACAAATTCTTGTCTCATAACCTGATAACCTTACGCGATATACCCTAACGTTAGCAGTCATACCGTATGAAAATAATGCTCTTATCAGTGGTGTAAAAATCTTAGGGGAGACAAAACTCGTTCACAGGAGGCGCGCAAAAACTTTTTTGGCCCTTTTTACAAAAAATACAACATTTCGGAGGGACTAGATATGACTGTATCTGTAATATGTGATTTCACACCTAAAGCGTGCAAAAATTTTGCCTATTTTTGAGAATTTTTTGTTGAAGTTATAAAATCTTTCTGGGAGGACTGTTCCTCCCTTCCAACACCTTAGGGGCCATGCTGTTTCCATCGCCACATGCACTTTGACTCGTTGTTACATTTTTCTTGAAATGATTTTCCGGATTAAATTTTATGTTTAAATGGAATGACAAGAAATATCTTGTAACCAGATATAATTGTGAACATTGTTAATTGCATACTGTGAAATAAGTTCATAACAACTTGCGATTACTTTGACTGCCGAGGGTTTGAAATGATTCAAATTAGTAATGTGATCTAAACTGTCAAATTAAAATTCAGGAAATGTTCTTGGCATTCATTCAAAATCATTTATTTTGACTAATGAGGTGGCAAAAAATTGAAAATTAGCATAATATATATATATATATTTATATATATATATATATATATATATATATATATATATATGCGTAACTTGGTTTATATATAAACAGTGACGACATGTCAAAAGTTACAAGGAATGTTGAAATTCGTTTTTAACATAAAATCAATCTTAACCAATTCTATTAGTTTTAAAGGAGAGTCTCTGAACATGTTAATGAATCAATTTATAAAAAGCACTTCAAATCCTCTTTTTATCCTGCAGAAATGGAAAACCCAGAAAGCAGTTTAGCTTTACGACAAACCATAATCTAGTTTTAATAATATCCACAGACTATAGCTAGCGGTATATTGGTAAGACAGTAAACAGACAGTGATAAGCCCACTTTCACCTGTTGATATGTTGTAATTGAACTTTTGCATTATCTTGAAACAACAACCCACCCACATTTAGAGGAACGCACATGATTTTCTTGAACAAGGTTGCGCCTCAAGCGGCTCTTTATGCTTTTTGATAGCAGAAAATGGCTTGTCATTTTGACGGTAGTATGCCGATACAAAATATACCTAATGCCGCCCATCTCTACCACAGCCTCAAGGACTTTGGGATTCATTTTTTTAACATATTTAGTTTTTATTTTAGGCATGAAATGTGAATATTGAATATTACACTTGTGCAACTTTGAATCAGCCCTCCCTGAGTTTGTACAATTAGGTTTAAAATTTTATGAATTGAATGTGTTTTTTTCTTCGGGTATGGAGTAACCCACCAAATACATATTGGTATGTTGGTATTGGATTGTCAACCACTACCCAAAAAAGCTTGATGATTATAGCCACTTATAAAATTGGTTAGCGATTAAATGCCTATAACATACTTTATCCCAATATAGCTATACCAAGTGACACGCTAGACCAAGACTAGACTATATCTTACAAGGGCCATTCAGTTCCGAAAAATGTTTTTTGCTTAAATTACTCATTTGAGTGGATCATGCTGAACTAGCATTCAGATTTCCCAAGAAACAGGGTAAACCTGACTCATTGAACTCCCTGAACCTGTATACCCCCCTTGATGCTATAATATATTATTCAGATATTCAAACATTTGCTTTATTTTAGCACTCTTTATATTGACAACAATAATACAAAAATTGATATGCCAACTGCTAAACGATCGTCGTCAACTTCTGCTTTTAGTAAATCCAAACAAAAACAAAGAAAAACTGATGATGATACTGACAAGTTCCCTGATGCATTCACTGGGAAATCGTTATTTGTAAAAATGATCAAACAGTGCGGTGTAGTGTTAATGAATGGTATTAGTCCTAATGTGATTAAACAAGACCAGTCAATTTTTCTCAAAGAATTTCTGAAAGTTCTTAAAAGACATGCAGATTATCCTGAAATTGTTGATGACGTTCTTGAAGGAATCAGAAAATATGCCGAAGATGAACAAAGATTCACTAGGATGATGCTGACAACAAGCATGCTGGAGGAAGAAGAAGCTGTAGTTGTGCAGAAGGCAGCACAAGATAGTATTGTGCGGCTCATGCTCAAAACGCAACCACTTCAATCAGGCGTTGCGCACTTGTTGGTTGAAAAAATTAACAACTACAAGGAAAATAGCAGTCTTCAGTTGCAAGGTGATTCATTTGGAAGTCAGCTTGAAACTATCAATGTTCCCCAACTAATTCTCAATCAACTGCGATGGTTGGACGTGATTGAAGATGCTGATTCAATTGCTACAAACTTGTTGACTGCAGCTTCTGATATGTCCTACCAATCTGCGTGTGCTATAGTAACAAGCTTGCCGGAAATTGTAGGAGATGATGTTCACAATAAAGTCGCTTTAAAATTGAAAGAGTTACTGTCGACAAATGTAGAATTGACCATTGCAATTTTAGATATACTATGTTGTCTGAATTGTTCGGACAACACAATGAGCGATGTGAAACAGACAATATTTTCTTGTTTACACACTGTGAAAATTGAGGAACTTCCCATAGTTGTGAAGTATCTCCTACAAACAATGGATGCAGATAATGCAGAAAAAAGTATAACCTGCTTAAGGCAACACCTTACATTTTCACCTGCAGTGTTGTCGCAAAGTTCTCAGTCGAGTTCATGCAATAGGAAAGAAGCGTCTGAGGAAAGTAGCATTCGTCTCACAGCCGAGGCAATTATCTATGCTGCCCAGTATCAACCATTTGTTGCAGATTCCTGGATAAAGATTTTGAAGGCCATGAAAGAGTGTGAATTCACGTCAACAGATTTAGTATCATTGATATTGCTTTGCACAAATTATAATACTATACCGAAAAAATCTGCTATGTCTGTTATGAAATCTAAACTGCTGTCTGGGAGTATATCTGATGACTTGATATCTTTAACTTTTGAAGAATGTTCTCATGTTTTAATTCCATATTTTTCTACCATTGCTGATCTGGCTACCCAGTTTGTTGGGTCAAATAGTAGCAATTTACAACATTTTGGCTCCGTTTTCTACTCATGCTCATTTGCTCATCTGGATAAATATTGCAGACAAGAAGTTATTGGTTGCCTTGTTCAGCATGTTGGTAGTTTTTGTGTTTCTGAAGCAGATTCAGCACTAACAATACTAAGGAGTTTAGCAGTGGATAATCTTACTTTGCTAACTCCTTTTACACTTTTTATAAGAGGTATTCTTGATCATGTAGATCGATTGACTTGTCATCAAATTAGGCTCGTGTATGAAGTTTTGAGTCGTCTTGCCTTTGTGAAGTCATCTGCAAGAACACCTGCCATTGAGGATGAATTGCATATGCTCATTCGAAAACAGCTAACTCATTCTTCATCTAAGTTTCGTTGTATTGGTATAATTGGTGCAGTCAACATGTTATCTATTTTGGGTCAAGAAGAAAATTGTGATGAGAAGGCGTATAAAACTGCAATATCTATATTGAATCTTCTGGAAGAAAATACACTACAAGATAATAAAATCCGAGCGTATTATCTCGATGAACTATCCTTTATCTTTGTTAAAGATTTTGATCCTCGTCTAAATAAATGTTTTTTCAAGATTTTTTATAAAGAAATGAATAATTTTTTAAAAACGATGAGGACATGGTATCTGGAACACAAATTGTAAACACTAAATATATGTTTCCAATTTCCGATGATGAAGCCAATACAAGAATACCTATTTTCCCAGCGGTTCAGGCGAGTGATTCCGGCCACTTATTGTTGTGTCCACTATTCAAAGTGGTATCTGAGACTAGTAACTCTGATTTCATCAGAACATCAAGTTTTGCATTGGGTCCAGTAGTTCTTCATTCTGCTTGTGATATCAAGGCCTTCAAATTGTACGGGAGTATAGAGCAGAAAATGATTCTCGATAGTTTGTTTGTTGCACTTAACTGGTTTCGAGAACACATAAGTATGTTCAGTAAAGCACAAGACGAATATCGTCACGCTCTCACAAGGATCAATCATATTATTGAGATTGAAAATATGCTGGAAATTCTTGTGCCAGCTGTACAAAAGTACAGTCCACCTGTAGTAATTCTTGATTTTTCCAATTCAAGTCCTGTTATTACAGAAAGTTCTTGCGTCCCCTCGAATCAAGATGAGGTAGATTTAAACACTTCTAATCACTCCCCCAATCAAACTATTAATGACACATCTGTGAATACCAAAAAGGCTACGAAGTCCGGCAAAAAATCTGAAAATGCTTTTAGTATTCGTGGTCTCAAAGCACAATATTTTCGAGAGCTGGATGCTAGTGCTCTTGAACTTCTTAGAGTTGCAATGGGGGAAGAAGTATTTGAAGTCAATGTTAACACAGACAGTGAAAAAGAAAATCAGTTGTATCCATCCCAATTAGTTTATCTTTTGACAGAGCTGAAAAGTAAAGTTCACTACAAGTTGCAAGAGAAAAAATCATCTCCATTCTCATCAATACCTACTCATATTGGATTTGAGAAGTTGGATCGCATCAGTGAGTCTGATTATGGCAAGAGCATGTGTGGCTTATTACCGTATTTATGTAATCATCTTGAAAACATCAGTACACCTTTACAAAGTGCGGCAATTGAAAACCTCGAACTTGAAAAGCGTAATATTCTGATAAATTGTTATGAACAGCTTGTAGAAGTGATACTGCACATTATATCATGGAAAGGTGTAAAGTCTGACCCTAATTTACTTCGGACTTTGTTATACAATATCAGTCGTAGAATTTCATCTGATGTCAGTGCTGATTCAACTCTGAATCATTTGCTCAAAACCACATTTTCCTATATCAAAAATTTCGAAAGTACGGTCACCAGGACTTCACCTAACTCGGCAACAAACTTTGCAAAGTTGTTATTTACACTTAGAAATCTAGAAACTGACAATGATAAGAGAGCTGCATTCAATTCAGATATTAATGATTTTACATCAACAATGCTTAAAACTGATTGGCCCATGTATTCAGGTCAAACGTCAGCTACGAGTGGGAAACGTAATGAAATGTTGGGCTTTCTGCTTCGATGCAATCTCCAGACTTCGGATGATGTTATGAAAACAATCGGCCATTTTGTTGACGAAGGTCTGTGTAAAATTGGACAATCAGATATGGAAGATTTTGTATATCCTTGTTTCAAAAAGTCCAATGTACATGTTTTATATGCTTGTCTTTTTGAAATTTTAACAGTTGAAATCAGTAAAATACCTGGCATCAAGTCAAAACATGATGAGTCTGAAAGCATTGAACTTCTATTAAAGTGGAATGACTCAATGAAAGTCGTTGGTGTAGTCATACGATTGCTACGTGATTTCAAAAACAAGTCAAACATAGTTGCCTCATTAAAATATGGTCGAATACTTATTGAAAGCTTTATAAAAACTGGCATGACAACTTGTGAAAAAATGTTCCATCTCTATCAAGATGATGTTATAAATATTCTGAAGCATCTTCAAATTACAACGAGACAGCTTCAGCATCTTACCTGCCACTCTAAAGTTGTCAAAGATGTTTCTCTCGCAAAGCAAGTTCCACCTTTAAAAAGATGTTTGGAAACTTTGCTCTTTCGTGTTAAAGGCATGCTTGCGCTCCACAATTGCCAGGAGGCATTTTGGCTTGGAAATCTCAAAAACAGAAACATACAAGGAGAGGAGATTCTGACACAGATGTCGCAACATGAAAATTCTGAGGAAGATAGCGCAAGTCTTACTTGTGAATACCCTGATATGTCATACAGTGAGAGTTATTAAAACTAAAATTACTTTCTATTTTGGGACAATAATGGGAATTTGTGTAGCATAAAGGCAAGACATATTTTTCATCATCCGAAAAAACATCTCCAAAACTTCATTTTCTTTGTGAATTAGCAGTGTTGATAATTTTGAAGCTCTTTGGTGAGAATTCATAATTGTCAGACACTCAAAAAGATACCTGACAATTTTGTAAATAATTCGTGAAGTATTGCTTTTTACAATTTTTTTTCTGATGGGACTCATTTTATGCAATGTATGAATTGCTAACATTCTGTCAGTACGGTGTTGCCAATGATCTTTCAATCATAGAATTTGATAACTTTCTAACCATGGAACCTTTATGATACCTTTTATTGTGTTTTCGAAACTTTTGAACCCTTCTGGAAATTATAACCCAGACACTAAAGTTTTTTCAATTTATACAAAGTTAAAATCAAGGTAAAAAAGGAACCGACTGATGGCCACTCAATTTGCACAGATAATAAAAATTCATTTCCAGCAACTGCATTCTCAAGTTAAAAACATCCTAACAGAACTGAACCACAGAGTCACTGCAATAGGAATGATCTGGGCGATGGCAAAACTGTCTACCACTTTTTTGTTTTCTGAACGCCTTTTATGACAAGCGGGCTCTAAAGACACCTTGTATACTTACTTGTACCTTGCAACATTACCTTTTCAATAACCGCCTCGATTTACACACTAAATTTGGGCTGTGTTTCATCCAGGCTTGGAGGCTGTATTTTTTAGAAAGTCTATATTGCTGGCAAAGATATAAATATGCCCCAGTCAACTATAGAATTCAAAAAGTGACCTTTGTAAGTCTTATGTTCAAAATTAAATTGATTTATTCCACGTTCAATATATACTTCATTGACCAGACAATCCATCGATGCATTTTTTCAAGGGTTTGTCGCACACTAGTATTTTAGGCTGGCAGGTTCTGGTGCTTCTATCAAGTCTCATATTCTTATTTATATCAATTTATTGTAGTTGTACGCTGCATGCTTTGTTATTGGGGCGAATTAACATACACACAGACCTAAAGTTTCAGGCAACTGAAATTTCTTGATGTAAATAGTAATCTACTGCGTTGAATCTCTCAAGCATTGCCATTTTTTTTTGTAATTTTTATGTTCCGTTTTGTTGTTTTTTTTCAAACCAGTTTGTTTTTGCAATCACATTTTGTCTATTACTTGTCATTTTAAGTGCAACCACGCATATGATTGTTATAGTGATTACTATGTTTCGTATCACAGAATGGTCTTACTCCCCAAATAATTCATAAATGCAAGCATATGGCTGATATATGGAAAACGTATTTTATGCAAAATCAATGAAATTATCCTAAATTGGTGTTCTCTATAACTGCTAGTACAGGTTTAGGCTTTGCTCAGATATGACCTGCTGTACTTCATGACTAATTTTGTGTATTTCGTGACTGGCCCTTAAAGCAAAAGTAGTTTTTGCAAAAAGAATGTTAATTTTGAAGGTTTATTTTTCTTTTTCTTTTATCAAAAATTGCTTAGAGGAAGACCGTAGGGGACATAGACCACTAAAGTGCAAAGAGTGGCATGAAAAGGAATATCAACTAAGGAATCCCCTTTCCTGACAAGAGCCTACTGACGCTGAGAGGAAAGAAATTCTAAATCTTGGAGAATTTTGAAAAAAAAACTACTTGGAAAAACTGTTTGTGACACTATGGATGGACTACACTGTGAATTGTTCGGAGGAACGAGAGCAGAAAGCTTTCTTCAACAAATGCCTTTATAGTATCTGTAAAGTGACGGGTTGACATATTCAAGCTTATCTACAAAATAAAAGGCATATTTCTTCATGACTAATTTTGTGTATTTCTGTCTTTTGGTTTGACTCCTAAAGCGAGAGTTTCTTATTCCGTTTTCAGAAAATTTCCGCGTGCCTCGGGGGTCGCAAACGTTATGCTGACTCAATTTGCTAATTTCGCTTTTAACATAAGAAATTTTGTTATGTTCCCAAAAATATTTTTCGGATCCACGATTGCTAGGGTAGAACAAAGTAATCTTGTTTTTGTAATAAATCGAAGCGGTCGTCTTATTTAGTGGCGGGACGCGCACGGGACTTCCGATTCTCAAACCCAGCCACTTTATCCCGGGGTTTCACCCAGTTTAATAGCTTTATGATGAAACAGAAGCGTGTCACAAAACTGTTTGTAATTGTGACGGCATTATTGAAAACTAAATTGGCTTTTTAAAAGAATTCAACATCGTAATAATCGCAGAATTAGTCCAGTCAGAATGGAGCCTTTTGGTCTTTCTTGCAACGACTTAAAATTTTTTTGGGAAATTGAGCCAATTAAGAAAGAGGAAGCAAGATTGAAGGTTTTAATAGAAAGTGAAATTGGGGCTCTGAAACGAATATTTGCTGAACGTGAAAAGAATACAAACACAGAATCAGACGTCAAGGTGGTTCAAGAGGAACGAAAAGAAGGTTGCAAAGGTTAATTACTGCGCGTTACCTAATCTTGGTATAGGTAATATTAACGTGGCTATGTCGGGTTAATATTGTTCCGCGATTAGATTCAACTTAACGTTAAGTTAATTATTTCACAGACTACCTAACTTGAATTAACTTAAAGAGATAACGTTAACAGTTTACAAGAGGATGCCCGTTTGGCTCGGTAAACTTCGAGCTACGCATCTCTGATCGTCATGACGCACGTTCGAATCCCGCGGGGGATGAGGATTATATGCAAGAGGTCTCCTGGACGCCTCGCCGGTGCGCGATGGTTCACGTAAGCGCTGCTGACGGCTTCCTCCATCAAACAGGTTCATGCACAGGAAAATGATAATCCAAAAACCTTCACCCCGATTCGGAAATGGTATCTGCACGAGAGGTCGTGGTTTGTCATATGGTTAAGCTGTATTATCGGCTTTCCTCTCCCGCAGGATAAAAATGATTTTTTATCCTATATCAGCAACTGCACTCTAAGCGGAAACAATCCCAAATTGAACTGAACCGCTATGACGAAGCGTTGTGGGTGACATCTTCCCTGGGCGATGCGAAAATCATTCAAGTTATCACTTCTTTGTTTGCTTTCAGTCGCCTTATTTTCTACTGGAATTCACTCTGAGCAAGGCGGATGCAGTGGCTAAAAGAAACTAAATAACGGTCACTTAATAGCAAAGAGCAAATATAAGATGTACTGGGCCGCCATGGTAAAGTGCAGTAAGTGGTATTTGCCCCGGGCGATGGTGAAACCACCTACTAATTCCTTGCTTCTTTTTAGTCGCCTCTTATGACACGCCGGAGATACATTAAGACTATTCTAAAGTCCGTACTTGCAGGGCTTTTCTATAAGCCAGAGAGCCAAAATATCAAACTCACCAGTGGCTCAAAATTCACTACCGCGTTAATTTTTTCTTCATACTCATACCTTTTACCGCATGAATAAGATTATTTTTCTGTGGAATACCGGTTGGTAATGTTGAATTCGGGTAAAATCGCGAGTTTTTCATGTTGTGCCCGCTTGAATCCTTAGTTTCACCTGTAGACAGATATCGAAATATCAATTTTAACGATTTTTTAAGTGAAACAATTTTTTGTCCTTCACTAAGTCAGAAATATGTAATAAAAAAAATATTTCAGTGGGTCTCCACATGCACTCGTGCAATACTTGTGAGAAGTTTACCGTGGTTAATTTCGGACGAGATTTGTCGACATCATCAAAGCATAAGGCTCATTACATTAAGCAGACTTTGATCAAAGAGAAGTAATGTCAGGCTGAAAGTATAATAACAATACGAATACTAAAAATAATTCTGACATCACAATGCGCGGATATATTTATGATTCAAATTGAAATGTTTCCAAATAACTAATATTACAAAACGGTCTTGTTGTACAGGGCAAGACTTTGCCAAAAGCCCTGTAAAGCTTGACGACATCAGGCAGGAAAATGTACTTCGACTGAGATGCGAGAGAAGACGAAAAAAGTTGGCATGTTTGCGCCAAAAAAAGGTAGAAGATTTCATTTCTTTTGTTCCATTTTAACAGATTTTAATAACTGTTACGAAAGCTCGGAGAAAAAATTTGTGCTATTTTTGAACAAATATTAATGTTTCACATATGCGTTCTAATAAATGATTCCAGTTTACTTCACTGAATTTTTTGCCCACATAATTAGCAGTAATCTCATTTTTGAATGAGGGCTATGCAACCGTTTTTCCTCTGACGCCGATTTTTCCATAATAGGAGTAAAATTGTTAGAATAAAATTCAATAATATTCGCATAACGTTAAAAACTCGCGTATGCCACTTAAATAAAATGGTTTAAAAATACAAGTGGACTTATAATAATATTTTATAGCTCGACATTCTATGGAATTTTGTGAAAGATTGGTTGGAAATCGAGTTGAATCGACTGTCGATTGAACCATGTTTGAAAAACAATCCATCTGTTGCAAAGCTTGCGGAGTTTTATTCTCGTTCTCCAATTGATATTCTTGACGAAGAAAGAGTTTGGAAAAGCGTCGAAGATATCATGAAAAGTTGTAAATATCTTCCAAAGCTTCCTAAACAGATTAACCAGGTAACTAAATTTAATGTACATTATATGATGATATACTACTGTATTGTGTAGAACCACCGAAGACAATTACATTGTATATATTTATATATATTCATATCGTTTTTGAGTAATTTATACATGGATCTATTGATCAATCGTCGACCTGTTAAGACCTTCAAGCGTGATAAAAGTTGGTAGCCAGTAATGGAAAATTAAAAGTTAATTTTAGCGATATAAAATCGAATCGTAATTTTTTATGAAACTGAAGTTTGGGATTCAGATAGTTTACTATTCCGAATCTGATAAGCTATTCTGAAATCCTCTCATTCATATTTGATTAAACAGTGAGGTAAATTGTATATGCAGTTCAAACTTCACTGAGAAACATTCGTAAAGCCTGATTTGAGTCAATAGCTGTAAAACTTTTCACGATTTCAGCAAATGATCACCTGGTAGGATATTACTCACTGTATTCTATTATAGCGGTTAATTTTGTTTGGAATGTTTCGTCTTAGAATATGGTTGATGACTTAATATTTTATGCTACTCTTTGTCTGATCAGTGATTGTTAATTAGTACCTTCAATTTGCTTCTAGGCTTGCTTAGAAAGAAATTTAAATTAAAAAATTCGTTCAGACGCATTTAAATTAATTAAATAATTTACAAGCTCCAAAAGTATTCAAAAATCACTATTAAAATTCGGGCGTTCAAAGAAAATTATTTTGTTTAGAAATCTGAAAGATGTACAACATACGATGAAGTTCCATCACAAGATGCACTTCGCTGGATTGATATCAACAAAAGAACAAATATTTTAAATAGTGAAGCTAATTGTGGAGTACTTTATCAAGGAAGTAGGGGGATTGCAATTTCGCCTTCTTTCGAAGATGAACATGAAGAAGATGAAAACGAACTTTATGTGGAAGGGCATGTGAGCGACGACCAGGACGAGACTGTAAACGAGCATATATTGCTTTCTATTATGGAAGAATGTCATATCTCTGAACGTATTTCAACTAATGTTGAACATGACGAAAATGTTCATCCTTCTGCGAAAACACAAAATACTATTAATGCACAAGACATGTCAACTTTACATGGACAGAATAACCATGCTTTTGCAAGAAGCAGAGAAAACAACGCAAATCCAACATCGCATGTAGAGGCAAACAGCATACGGAACAAAATAGCAAAAACCGCCAATAAAGAAGAAACGTCAAACAACTTACGATTAAACGATCCAGGATGGAAAGTTGAATATATGGAACGCGTAGCCAGTAGTAAATGTCCATGGAAAAAAAATCGAGAAGCAATAGCTGACTGGGAGCTTGCAAGAAAGCTCCAATTAGAATATGAACCAGATGAAATTGTAAATCGATTTGACAAGATCGAAGAAGATCACAATCCACCTTCTACTGGAAAAGAAAGATTGAAGGAAAACGATGACCATGAAGTAAAGTCGCTAAGATTCACATTAACAGAAGAAGCACAAATACCTTCGTGTTCTGATAAAATGCAACCAACCGTGACAACTACGTCATCTTCACCAGGGAATCCTACGCTAACAGTTAGTACCAGCCAAACGCGTTTGTGTGATGGAAGAAGTGTGCGACGTCAGCAGAACGAAAAATCACCGAGATTTTCAAAAAATCGCGTTCAGAAAGGGAGAAAACCTAAAAAGTCTCATTATAATAACCGAGTTAAATATCCGCCACCAGGCTTCAAAGCCTGGCACAACGAGGCAGTCAATCATAGCGCAAGTTCATTAGAAGCACCTCAAACTCCCGATAAAAATCAGACTAGTGCATCATCAGGCGCATTAGTTGTTGAAACAATACCCGAAATATCACCGCCTACAGAGGTGAATGATGAAATCTCTTGTTCGAAGTCTGTTCCGTCATTGGAGGGCGCTACAGAATCTAAATTTTCATTTTTCACCGATCCAATTCTTCAAGAAACGGCCGAACAGACCATCCATGTAGTTAATAAGCCAAATGCTGCAGCAGAGACTACCCACAATAGTATTGTCCCTCCATTGGATTTAGGTGATCTGTCAGATGCAGTGATCGAAGGTAAAACAATGAAATGTGTGACAAACGTCAGCGAAACATACAACAACACAATAATTCTCGCAGACGGCCACGATACTGAACATCAATTTAAAACTACGGTGACCACCGATACCAGTAAATCGATATTCGTGGATACATCTTCTAAGGAAATTGGATCGAGTGAAGTTTCTTGGTCAACGAGTTTTTTTGATGCCGCCAAAACCAAAATGCAAATGTTTGACGAAAGCAAAGCTCCAAACAACGCATTCGATTTTACCTTTCAGGGCGGTATGATAGCGGGACCCAAGATGCCTGAAACCCCACAGCATATTCCTGAGCAAAGAATTTTTCCCCCTAGGAATCCTTTCCGTGTGCACCGACCAACAAAAACCGCACAGTGCATGCAAGTACCACAAATATCTAACACACAATTTCCAACAACTTATCAACCGTACGGCGAAGCATGGTTCAAAGCTCTTTCCAAAACGCCAAAGCCTGATACTTGGATCACTCAGCCAAAGATTCCTGAACCAACTGTTCCCGTTGCAGCATCCACGCCTGTACAATATCCCACCCCTATTACTTCGTCACCTGATATTTGGAATTCGAATGAAATCGCAGCAAATCATATTAAACGAATTTTAAAAATATGCGACGAAGAACAAACCCCACGGACGTCTCAACAGAATCCGCCGATGCCAATCAAAATGGTGGCTTCAACTCTGTCAGTACTGACAGGATCCACGACGACTCATCAAAATTATGCACCGATGCCTTTCCGTAATCGATTTCCAGCCCGATTCGTTTCTCAAGTTCCTAATGTGATGAATTCTCAAGTTCCCACAATGATGAATTCTCAACGAGTTTGTTTGGTTAGACCCCAATGTGTCCAAAATGCTGCGGGAGACGCGCATGCAAGAGCTCATTCAAGTACCCAAATAAATCCATCTCATGTCTATGCTCCGCCTTTCACGCCAGGAGCTTCATATCGTCATCCAGACCGTGGCAATCTCGCTCGAGAGGACCCATTGCAAGACTTCGTTGACGATACTGATAAAAATTTACCCAGTTTCTTCCCATCCTCGTGCGTTTTCGACGCATCTTTGGGAATTTAGTTTTACCTGTTGTCATATTTTCACATCCCAATCAAAAAATAAGAGTGTGACCAGTTCATTTGTACCACACATGACAAAAAATAATTTCTATTTTGGAATTATCCGTTTCATTTATATCGATAATAGTACACTGGGTGATATGAATATTATGGAATTATACTTATTGTTGAACTTTAGTATTATTTTGTTTTTTAAAATGACATTTTTGCCAACTGTTCGCGATGATCGAATTGAATGACTTAACGAAGTTAACGTGGCACATTTTTTAATTTATGCTTCTACAATTTTTTTTTCGTAATAATAAACGCTTAAATGTCTATTTTAATAAGATATATCCGTACTGTTTAAAAATAACAAGTAACAAGTTAACGTGGCACATTTTTTAATTTATGCTTCTACAATTTTTTTTCGTAATAAGAAACGCTTAAATTTCTATTTTAATGAGATATATTCGCACTGTTTAAAAATAACAAGTTAAGATTCTGAAAACGCGTGTATTTGAGCTATCTTTTTGAACCCTATGAAAAGATTTATATTTTTAACCCAGTATGTATGATTGGATGTTATTCCAAACAAAAAAAATCTCATGTGGACGCAATCTTAACTACTGCTAAAAAGGCGCGCTGTTTTTCATGCCCTAACCCGGAAAAATAATGTGAATCAAGCAGTTTTGGGGAGACTCTGAAATTTTAAAAAAGTTGAAACCAAATCGTTATTTTCATTCAGATGACAACGCCCGTATACGGGGACATGGTATACTCTCGTTTCCGACTTGCTATTCCATTAGGCAAGCTTTTTGTCAAGTCTTAGCGACGTACGGACGTGCTTAGGAGACACGGTCCATCTGTGTCTCATGCATGATGATAATTAAATTTCCGTCTGGGAGTGACTGAGCAAATCTTAATATGATTCATATCGTATTAAAATAGTTCAGACAAAAACAACCACAAAATTCTATATTTATATATATCTTCAGCTTTACCTCGGGCAAGTTTCCTTCAGTAAAAATTAGTTTGTTTTTTCATCAGAAGTATATATGGAGTAAAATATCGAAAACTTTAAATTTTGAACTTTAGGCAATTTAAAAATGCGATCATAAGCACAAATTCGGCCCAACTAATAGTAATAATGGAAATTCCGGCTATTCGCTGAAAAGAAAATATCCAAGAATCGCGCGCCGTACAGTTCCATTGTCTTTCTATATTTACAAGGCCTCGGGAGCACAACCTATCTAACAGTGCTTCAATAGAAATACGTCTTAAGGACTATTTGTATTATTTTTATTCCTACTTTCTCATCTGTAATTCGTGATGTCACAAGGTCATTGAATCGAAACTATATTAAGTTTCAAAGCAATATGTATTTCAGCTACCAGTTGAAAGTAAAATAATTGTTCAGAAAGAATTGCCCGCTGCAGTCGTACTAAAAATATTTTGACCATTCCACCCTTTTCCACATATTTGTGTCACCACTAAACCCTCCGAATACCTATGCTTACTATTTCATTCCTGCATTATTTTGTCTGTAACGATCCCTTTATGGAACATTCTGGAGCTATTAATCAATGGCTCATAGATGACAGAGCATGAAATGGATCAGAAGTACTTCGAATTAAAATTCTAGTCCCAACTCTTGCCAGTCATAAATGAAAAAATTTATTTCGGTGAAGTTGCTTTGATACTCGCTAGAAATAAACTTACTTTTTGATTAGTTTGAAGAAAAAAAGTTTTTACTTTGTTTGACACGAGTCACAAATGGGTTAATTTCCGCGCTTTGGAAATGGATCAAATCAATGCATTGGTCTGGTTATATGAAAGAAAAAGTTGAACATGTGATCAGAATTTTGTCCTGGATATAGGCACATTATATCGACGATGTTGTTTTTCAAATTTAGTGCTTTCGCACATTACGTCACATTAATGTCTCAAAGCCGGTAAATGCCCTCAATGAAAACATCAAATCGCTTCAGGTGGTTTAGCCGCCTACGTTCTCAATTAGTATTCTCAACATAGGCTGCGCAGTGCGGATTATTCTTGTCGAAAACGACAGGTACAATGGCTTCGGCAGCAAAATTATTACTAGCGATATGTTTGCTCGATGCATTTGTCATTCGGAGTGAGGCAGACAATGTGTTTTTTATGTTCAATAGCGAAGTTGATCGGCTTGAATCACAATTGAGAAGACTATTAGGTAAGAATCTTTGGTCATTATATATATATATTTTTAAGGTTGCTTTATCATTTACAGCTAGCTGACCCAATTTGATGAAGATGATATAAAAAAGCAACTTTAATAGTCAAAAAGTTTCGTAAGTGTAGATTCCAGCTAGCCTCAACTGTTTAAACATTTTCACACGCTGTTTCACGTCGAGAAAAAGAAATTTAGGTATATCTGAAATTGAAATCAAAATTAGCATATGTGTTAGAAAATCCAGAATCAGAATGGGATTGAATATTTAGAAATATCCTTGCCATATCGCTTACACAAGCTATATAGCTTATGTATGACACGAATGAAAATAAAATAATGCTGACAATGAGTACAGCTATTGGAACCATCGAATAAATAGCCAATAGTAGGCTTCGCACATTTTATTTCGATGATGTAAGTAAATGTAGTCGTCCGCAGGGAGCGGGAATTTATTATTTATCAACCAGAAATAGCATCAACCAGAAAATGTGCATGACAAGTGGGGAATACCATAAAAGGTACACGATACGGCTATGGTGATAAGACAATCATCACTGCTATTTCATAGCAGACTTGATGTAAAATTCTTGTTCAATCCAAAAAAATTCCAGATTCATCTCATTCCTAAATATTGAAATTACTCAATAATGTTAGTGCGGAATCTAAACTTACATAGTTTCTATGAATAAATTAATTTTATTAGAAATGCGAAATTAGAAAAACACCTGGAAGTAAACAAGATTCTGTCACCGAGTAAAGTTAGGATTTGATCCACGATTTCTCACTGTATTTTTAGAAGCCTTCAATCCCTCGTCAATCTGCTACGTCGCTCAAAGTTGGGCTTGGTTATACGACCGGGAACATATACCTGCTTGTTCGTCAATACGGAAGTACCACAGTGAGCAAACGAATGGATACTGGAAATGGTGCGCTTATGAGGATGGAACACCAATTCCGCATACGTTGGACATGGCTGTTAAGTTTCCTTATGATTGCGAAAGAGCGAGATGTAAGATACTTCTTATCTGCGCGTGATTTGCATATTCGAATATTTACATGAGGGAACTACGTACGCCTTCTTCCCAACATAGGCGAAATTAGTCGAAGTCAACATTTTTTATCCATTATAACCCTCTAGGCGCAACTTAAGAATTTACGAATTTACCTAATTCCGGCATGCTGTAAGTAAGTGATGACTGATAGGTAGCAAAAATGTGGCTAAGTGAGGGTAGATACGATTTACCCACCAGAATCACAGCTACTCGGACCCCCGAAGAAAATGGGTTCCAACAGAAAAAAGATTAGCAAATGAAATATCTGTAGCTAGAAGATTTAAATGCCTTTAATGAGTGTCTGGTAGCAGCAACATTGCAGAAAGGGGTTCAAAATCAGCAATACTGTTATGGAATAGAAGTGTTGATGGTTTTGAATCATATTATCTATCCGAAGAGAATGACATAAATATTTCGGACGCCCGAAAAAAAGATTCTTTCATCTTGCCCAACCCTAATATAGCAGTTCAGTTCTATAATATAATGCTGTCAAAAGATTGCGTTCTAAAAAGATTTTTGTATCACTTTGTCGTCTCACTGATGACAAGCTGGAAATATTCAGGTGCAGTCTGAACATTGGATTGGAGTGCGTTTTATATGAAAAAAAAAAAAAAAATCCACCACCTTTGTATTTCTCTTAGTATGTCCCGAAGACACCGTTTATGAAAAAACACATCGATGCGAGGCTTCTTGTGCTGAAGTAATGAGTGAAAGATATTTCAAAATGTCGTTCGAGTGCAAAAATAGATGTATCTGTGCGCGTGGAATGTATAGAAATAAAGATGGAAAATGCGCCAAGAGATGGAATTGCGAATCGGTATTGCGTAAGTACAAAATTTCATAGCAGATTTGAAATGATCAATATTTGGTCGGAAGCGCCCAAATTCCTACTTCATCATGATAAAATGAATTGTACACACGCGTATTTGCTATTGCGGTGCTAATTCTTAGTGTTGTCTTTTTTATTGGAATTCATTCGGAACAAGGCGAGAAATAGCGTCTGACAGGAACCGTCTAACAGGCAAATTTATTAGTGTTAGCATATTTGCATACACTAAATTCCGGACAAACTGATTTTTATAATCCAAATGGTTTTTAGTATAGTTCAAATTTAAGATTAATCTTGAGTCATCGGTGGCCATCGGAAGACCTACGACATTGTGGGGTCAGACTCGCCGACGAAAATGGTAATTCGACAGTTCCATACAGCCAAAAATCAGCGTCGCAGTAGCACAAAAGTTGCAAAACTTCAACACAGAAAACATAGCAGAATTTTGTTATGATTTGCTCTTAAAACGCAAAAAAAAAATCGCGCTGATGGTGGACAAAATCAAAAATTTAATTATCCTTTTGCTTATCCAGGGTGGGGGCCGGACTTGTGAAAGAAAAGGTAATCCGACAGATTGGTATTCGCAAAAATCCGCGCAGTAGCAAGCGCAAAGACTGCGCAAAATACGGTAAAATTTAAATTGAAAAATATATTTTAATTATATAGTGTGCCCGTAAAACACCGAGGAAAGGGAAATCGCGCCGTTGGTTGTTTTTTTTTGCATTTTCATCATAATATTTGCTGATCTAGAGCGAAAGGAGCTCGAATCTTTTATTTTTATCAAAATTAATCTTTTTGAGCCCCGGTACTGTGACACTGTGTAGAGAATCGAAGCGCGGAAGGTATTAACGATTAAAATTATAAATAGTTGGAGAGTTATCAACCCCGTGTGGTCAGAGGCAAGTTTGTACTTATTATAGCTTCCGGGCGCAGGAGAACTACCTTGATAAATCAGAATTGAGAAACGTTTTTTCAACACCAACGGCCTTCAAAAAATTGTTGATTTTTTCTGGTGTGTGAAAGGCGAAATAAGTTTTTTCGAGAGAGTGACTCTATCTTAACACGGTCACAGAATACCAATCAAAAATTTTAGTTTGTCGAGCATACACCGTACACCGGACCGCGCCCTGCTGTTCCTGCTGTGCAAACTAATTCTTCTTCTTTCGATTCATCCTTACCTTTCAAATAATTATTTAGCTTTTGCTTGACCGTTTGTGCAACGTCACTCGTACCTCATTACACGATAAATGGTTATTTTCATGGGCAATGTCATGTACGCCCTTTTTTTCAAAATTCCGGTCACTGAAGCACATTTTCAAATCCTACTGGCGCTAATTTTATCCGTGAATTCCGGAGGCGAGGTCCGTTTGTGTCTCATGATTTACAAAATAAAAATTCTGATTGGGGAAGTCTGGAGTAATACCATTGACATATTGGCAAAGAGGCATTTAAAAACGTAGTACCAGTAACTGCAATCTACCAAAGAAGACAGAACCGCTATAATAAAGTGTATTAAGCGGTATCTCCCACAGGTTATATTGGAACTATCTACCCCTTCTTTGTTTCCATGCTACAGATTCTTGCCAAGCGCCGAAAGTGTATACCGATTGTGGAACTCGATGTCCAGCTACCTGTGCCACGCCCAAGCCGGGATATTGCAGAAAACAATGCAATGAAAATATGCACTGTATCTGTCCAAAAGATATGGTACAATACAGTATAAATAACCGAACGTGCATCAGACCTAAAGACTGTCCGAGTGAGTTCAATTTTCTATTCGATCATTGCGACTAGTGTTGCCCTTATGGATCAATTTGGACGGTTTGTTAAATTCGCTATTCGAATTATGCTATTGTCTTAGGTTAAGTGGATTAACTACTTATCCTTCCTCTGTGCTTTTATGTTTGAGAATCCCCCCTATGCAGTAAATGCAAGGGGGCAGTAGTAAGAGTAACTGTGATTAACTAGAGCGTTTCAAAGTCTTGCTTCATATGTACATACACTAATTTATAACTGTAACGTTTCGTCTGACCAAAGTCAATATTTTTGTCAAGTTCACGTGGAATTGGTATATATCTTGATTTCACTGCAAAATGAAAATGAAGCAAAGAATGAAGACCAAAATTAATTTTAATCAGAAAAAATTATAGAATATTTCGGATAATAATATGCCGAGTTGCGACTGGTGGGACATTCGTTCTAACTTTTAAGCATTGAGTGCAATACATTTTATATGGGTTATGAATTACACAGAGTTACTCTTTCCTTCGATGACACTGAAACGACAATTGGATTTGATAAAGAGAAGCGCTTCTGGCGACAAATCATATTTTATAAGCTCAATTAACAATGTGGCCATGCGGTTGTTAGGGCCACTTCTTGTTCAAGAAAACAAGCAATACTATATACAGTATTATTCCTTTTACAGAATGCGAACACAACTCTTTACCTTCCGACTGTGCTCCTGTTTGTCCTGATACTTGTCCGGATAACATTGCATGTAGAGGAAGTGGATGCCAAGAAGGTGTTTTTTGCGTGTGTCCGCCTGGTACAGTTCGGCTAAACAGGCTACTCCCGGTGAAATGTATTCCCAGAAAGGATTGTCCACGTGAGTATTTATTGTGCGCAAGCTTTTAATTAACGCGCGACGTCGCGAGCATGGGGGAGCGAGAGATTGTATGCGCGAAATCAAGTAAAACGCGTGTCACGTTGGTAATTTGCTTCCATTACTTTTGTGATTTTATACTGTTTTAATTGCAATATTTACATTAGCTTTGTGCGAGTCTCCAAAAATTTTAAAGAATTGTGGTAGTGCATGCCCAGCAACATGTGAAGATCCTGACCCAGTATGTGAAGAAAAATGCACACCGGAAAATGCTTGTGCGTGTCCTGTCGGTTATGTACAACGAAGTAAAACAGATAAAACTTGTGTAAAACTGGCTGACTGTCTAGGTAAGTCTCTTTGTAGATGTATAAACTGTATATAGAACGAACTGTCTAAACTGTAGATGTATAATAAAAACCAACGGCAATTAGAAAACATTTTGGATAACTTTGGAATTGATATACCTCGCAATCTCGTTTTCTTAAATTTTCTTCCGGTAATAGCCATCTTCTTCGGGTGTCTGAGCGACAGATGAGCACATTTAGGTTCAGATAAAGTCTGCGACGCCAATGTATTACCGAGTTTGGATGAACAAAGATGAGTAACTGGTTAAATTCCCACGAATTTTCGTCTCATTTGCGTCAGGAAAATCTCAGTTATTTCGTGAAAACATTATAACCTCTCTGTGGCTGCGGCAGTTGGGACGTGGATAAATAGTTAAATCCAAGCATTTTGTCAGGTTGTAAAGGTGTTTCAATTCCCGTGAAGTGTACGTCGGAGTGTCTCCCAACTTGTACGCATGGCGGGAAAACGAGTACTTCGTGCAAACAGACTTGTGAATCGAAATATATTTGTGGGTGTCCAGAAGGCTACGTTCGTCTGAATGAAAATAATGACGAGTGCATAAAATTGACGGATTGTCCAGGTAATACAGCTGACTAATTGACTACCCGAACAGAAAATTCACTTCGGCAAACATGAGCCACAGATGGACCGTGTCTAAGCAGCACGATGCAACAGTGAGCCATACTTAACAAAACATATTCGGTCAAAATATTTCTGCCTGGTAAGACGCAAAGTTAATTTAATTGTCGTTTCCACGAATGCTATTGCTGAAACATAATCGACAAATACATAAACCGAGACATAAAAGGAGACAAATTATATATTTCAGAGTGTAGTTTAATATAAGCTATATAATATGTCTTATTGTCCCGTAAGTTTATTTAATATTTATTGGGAGAAACGCTTGAAGTAATTAAAATTAAAATATTTATTATTTCGAAATTGAATACTTATCCTTATTTCTATAATGTCCAAAAAACTCGATACGCTAATAAATAAACTTACTGATTCAATAGAACAACAATTCACAAAATCACGCACCGCCATTTTTTCCAAGCGAAGACAAGTGCGAATTGACGGCGGCTTGAGGTGGCTATAGATGGATAGCTTGCTAACAGGTCTATTCATTGGCATTCATGTTTTTGAGACGATTAGGGAATAATTTGGCTATTCGATTCTAATCCAACAAGGCTCTCCATCGAAAAACTGATATAAAGCGCACTATGATAGTCAGTTCAACAAGTTCAAACTCGCGAATATACATCCCGTCTGGCACGCATGTAATAGTTCTTCCATTTCTGGTAAACGTCTCAATAAGATTTATAATGCATATTTATTATTTAGTTTGCAAATCACCCGCTGTGCCTGTAAAATGTACGGAACAATGTCCAGCAACATGTACGGACAAACCATCACCTTGTTTCGTCAAGTGCAAATCTCAGTATACATGTGCGTGCCCCACTAAGTGGGTTCAAATGAGTCTCGATGATTATGAGTGCGTCAGAGAAGGGAAGTGTCCGAGTAAGTCAGTAACGCTGTTGGTTATAACACATATTATACCACAGTTGGATTTTGATGCAGAATCTGTCCGATTCCGATATCTTCACCTTTTTATATCTGCAGCATATTCCATTATTTCATGCTTCCTTGAAGCACTTACTTTCTAATTCTCTGCAAAATAAAATAACTGATCATATTAACGCAGCTCTCGAAGATAACGAATTATAAAGACTGTGGTTTCGAGTAAATTTATCACCTCTCGAAATTTAAAAGCATGAGCATCGGGTATTGTTCATTGTTCTTATTATTGGAAGTTAAGTTGGTCTTTCAGTAACATATTTGTTTTCAATTGCTTATTGAATTTGAATAATAATCTACCTCTCCCTATTGAATTCTGAAAGAAAGTATACCTTATTTGGTTGAAGAGAGATTCCAACTTGGAATATATGGTTGATGGTTTCATCATCCCGACGTACCGGGGCTCGAACTCTGAGTCATTGCTCAGATAAATCAAACTTTGACCATATTGCAGGAACTTGCGAAGAACCGAAAGTTTTCGAAGACTGTCCATCTTTGTGTCAACCTACCTGTGAAAACCCTTCTCCTCTCGGATGTCAGCGCGGATGTAATCCCAGAAAATGCGTCTGTCCTGATGGTATGTTACAACCAAATGACAGGAATTATTCGTGCATCAAACCGTCTCAATGTCCTCAATCGAAAGGTAAGGAATTTGAAGATTTCATGTACTCAATGGAAAATTTAATCTTGTCAAGTATGGATAACCGATATATCGCATCGCAACGGTGCGATCTGTCAGTGGTCCATTCTTACCCGATATTGTTCTTTCAAAACTGAAACTACTCCCTTAGCAAACGATCCCTCTCATTGAAATTTGAAAATTGATAAATTTGTCCTTTAACGTATTTTTGTTTGTTTGCAAAATAATAACTTTGATATCATTATCTTTATGCTTAACTTCTCAATCAATCAATATTTTTTCACTCATTCGGTGAACAATGCAACACAATGGAAAAAATATAAGGAAAAAATACTACAACAACGTTTACCAATAAAAATAAAATTAGAAACGGAATGGTGTTGAATTATCAACGAAATAAACTGTTGACGCGAGAAACTAATTCAAGTCATCGAGTAGCGTCACCACTGCTGTTCAAGTTTTCAGATCGACAAAAAATGAATCAAAATGAAAAACGTGAAACTAACGTCGATAGAGTGCGAATTGTATAAAGCATTCATTAATTTTTCGTTTTTATAAATTTTGTAAAACATAATTAACAATAAGCAATTGTACTTTGTGATTAGGTTACTTTGTATTTTTTAAATTTATGATCAGTATGCATGCTCTATTATAACTCCCAAACTTCAAAATACAAACTTGCTTGATCCACACGTTGGGGCATACTGACGACTGAATGGAAAATTGATTAAAAATAGTTTTTTTTAATCCGATGTAAATGTTCGTCAGATTGATACCTTCTCAGTTGAGATTTGAATAGAAAATATGCCATCCGAAACTTACATCCAGTATAATGTGATAATCACAGTAAATAAAATAATTTAATACTTCAAATGAGCCTTCCATGCATACATTAAAATCGTTCGTACAAAAAATATTTACTACCTAACTGGCAGAATGCAAAGCTCCTGCAGTGCTAATGAAATGCAAAACATCTTGTCCTGCAACATGTGAAGAAAAACCATATCCGTGTGCAATTGATTGCGAATCAGAATACATATGCGGATGTCCTACAGGCTATGTCCAAATGAGCTTGGATAACAAGAAATGCGTAAAAGAAGGAAAGTGCCCAAGTAAGTACAAAAAAACTATATTTTCAAACCAAAACGGCCCAATCACGGAATCTTCTATTATTTGGCACGAGATCAAAGTGCATATATCGTTCTAAAACAATTGTTGCCTATATGGTCTCCTCGCATATCGTATACCTTGGTGTCTGCAGCTGGAGAGGTTCTTTTGATGCAATAATATTCATGGTTTAGCACCATATCTTGCACTCCATTTCAGAAACGTGCGATGCACCAAAAGTTTTTATAGAATGCCCATCGATGTGTCAACCCACTTGTGAAGATCCTGAACCAATTGGTTGTGTACGCGGGTGTAACCCAGTGCATTGTGTGTGTCCTGACGGAATGGTTCAGCTAGATGAGCAAAATAGAACTTGCATCAAACCATCTGAATGCCCTGGTAGGAAACCAGGTAAGTGGTGAATGGTGTTGTGTTGGCGTGCATGTTCTTTTTTGCTTATATCTCAATCTATCCTTGGGGATCTGGTATCTTATGATGATTACGGTGTCTTAAGCAAGCCAATTTTACGGATTTCTTAATGGAGGCTGAACTCTTTAATTTTATAATAATATGAACTCAATGACAAAATCTAATTAATATGTATCGGCAATGTTTCGTAGCGGGTGAAATATCACCTTTCAATCATCTAATGGATCAAATATTATTTTAATTACCGATAATTTAATTAAGAAAATATTGGTACTGATTTGTATCAATTGTGAAGCACGGTCATTTGTAGTGTCGATGTACACATAATTCCAAAAGCATGTTATGGAGCGGAGTAGCTCCCTGAGCAATTGATTTTGAAATGTATTTTCTGTTAGTGTAAGGGCAAGTTCTCACCTTTCTATTTCATGTCGAGAGTACGGTGTACGTTTTTGGTGCGAAATGTAGCTTGAAGGGTGTTCGAATCATTGAAAATCCTTTCCTCTGCTTGTACCTTGTTTGTTAACTCCCGGAAGCAGAATCGTACGGTCTCTCTCGCTCTCCCAAATCCGCGTTTTGTTTTCTTTTTTTCTAATTCCTTTTTCAATAGTTTCCATTACAATCAATAATGACATTTTTTTGTCTCCAGCTTGTGAAGTTCCTGGGATAACCGTTAAATGTACTGGAGAATGTCCTGCGACGTGTGAAGACAAACCAATGCCCTGCTCAGTTGATTGCAATTCTGAATATACATGTGGATGCCCCGTGGGGTATATTCAACTTAGTCTTGACAACAAAAAATGTGTGAAAGAAGGCGAATGCCCGAGTAAGGAATAATTGCAATTTTATTTATGCCTAATTTTGTATCTTTGTAAATAGTGATTTCTTGTGATATTTGTACGCGTCATCGCTGCTTTATAAGGACTCGCGACGTGACCATAGTTTTATGTGAAATGGTCATGGGTGTTCGTGATTTTCCTATTTACTTCCGCTGGAAGGCGATCACTGAATTGTTTATAATGACGTGACAATGCAAATTTAGAATCTCGCTCAGACAGATTTTCCAGGTTGCTTTGTTGTAAACACGTACCACATTAGACATATTTGAAAAAAAAAAATTTTCACAATTAATGTCAGGCGAAATTTTTATAAAGCAAAATAACGATCTTCGTGAAACCATTAAAATGATCGTGACGGAGAAATTATATCATTGAATATTCAGAAACAGCGGCGCAGCGGCATCATCTCATATGATTGGCCCTAAACTGCCTTCCGGTATGCAAAGTTTCCCATATCGCCGCAACGTTGCCTCACTATATTTATTTAAAGATATTATAATAGTCTTTGTTTTAGGGAGCTATCGTTCCTTCGAATAAAATTTTTAATCGGTCAACACGATTGGCTACCAATTCGCACCTATTCACTGTGGAGGTTCCACAATATCACGAACAGTTTTATGCAAGAAGCTTTTTTCCAAAAATCTCTAAACTTTTGAATTCCTTGCCTTCTCGCTGCTTTCCTGATCGTGTTGATCTACAAGGCTTTAAAACTCGCGTTAATAGACATCTATCAGGGATGGGGGTTCTCTAGTTCCCATTCCTGCATTTCATGTAGCTCTTTGCACTATAGTGGCTTCAAGAGAATTTTACGTATGATTTGTCTTCTGTGGCCTTTCTTTCTTTCTTCTTTTTATAAAAAAATAAAAGTAATTTATCAATATCAGATATATCTTGCGTTATTAGTATTACCCTGCACTGCAAAAAATTTGTCAATATGAGTCACTGATGAATCGAGTCGTCGAGATGCGTCGTTGTGACGCGATCCATCTGTGGCTTATGCTTTAATTTTCTGATGGGGTACCACGTTTATCATGTTGGTATATCGGGTTTGAACTGAAAGACGGTTGTGAGTCCACGCGCAAAATTTATTCCAGAGTACAGTAACTTAACTAGCCTCAACAACCATATTTGACTTCCAACCACACTAGCTCTATGGGTCTGGGCTAGTAAAGTTCTTGCTCAGAATGACTTCTAAAATGACTGACTAACAGATCTTGATATATGTTCATCACTGATCGCAGGACTAATTATTATATACATTTAATAGGAACATGCGACGCTCCGAAAGTGTTTAAAACGTGTCCATCGCTATGTCAACCTACATGTGCCAATCCTGACCCAGATGGATGTCTACGTGGTTGCAATCCCAGAAAATGCGTTTGTCCCGAAGGCATGGTACAACCAGATGACCGGGATTTTACATGCATAAAAAAATCGGATTGTCCTCCCGGTGAGTAGTGTTGGCAATTCTAGGTCAAAGTATAGTTCACATAGTATATTTAGTTTACCGAGCTAACTTCCGAAATACTTATACCTGGTTTCACGATGGTTCACGTAAGCGCTGCTTACGGCTTCCATGCACAGGAAAAATGAGAAATGCGACAATCCAAAAAAACATTCACCCCGCTTCGAAACTGGTATCTGCACGAGAGGTCATGGTTCGCCATATGGTTAAGCTGTATTCTCGGCTCTCCTCTCCTGCAGGATAAAAATGACATCCTATCCTATATAAATATAACTTACTTGGTTTTCTGTCGAAATTATTACCTGTTAAATTTACCAAGTGAAGTAGGTAAATTTACCTATTTTACAAGTAGGTACGTGGTTGAAAAACTAGGTGCCAAGTATAAAAAAGGTAGGTAAAAATTTATTTTGATTCTAAAAATTGCTTTGAAATTGGTGATTTCAACCTTCAAATGTATTGAAAATGCATTAACTGCAGCCAAGCGGTGATTATCGAGTTTAACGGTTTTGGAATCATAGTAATACTACAGTGTACTAGGTTGCCATAATTACAGGTGATAGTATTTAATAGTACTCAAAAACTTATCAGCGTGAAAAATTCAGTAAAAATTGGCAAAATGTTGGTGCCTATATGCGTAGTAGACGATTGAATCTTAAACTATATTCATTTTAGTCTAATATTAACGTAATTTGGTTTCTAAAGAGCAAAATCCTTATATTTAGTGATGTCCCGTTGTAACACTAACGAACATATTCGCTATATATTTTTGATCAAACCATGATATGTTTTGCATTGAATAAATGAACGGAGCACTTCCAAGGAAATCATTCGTGGTAAGGTAAAATACACCCGAAGAAGCATTTTTGACGACATTTTTGAATGGAATACCTTATTTTTTGTCAATATCGAGAGTAAATATGTCAATATTTTAACAACAACCACGTTTTCACTTTTCCAGCTGTTCCCGAATGTAAAGCTCCCAAGATATTCGCCCCGTGTGCGTCGAAATGCCCTCCAACCTGTGCTGAACCAAATCCAATATTTTGTTCAAGAGCTTGTGATGCTAATGTCATCTGCGTATGTCCGTATGGTTGGGTGCAACGAGACAAAGTCAACAGAACCTGTTTGAAGTTAGAAGATTGTCCAGGTATGTCCAAGATTTAAGTTATCTGGCTCTAGTTGATCCATTCAAATAGGTGTCTATAGAAGTAAATGTCTGGGCAATATAGTGCGGGCAATCATCCAGGCGATTGGGGGGCGATAACTGTTCCGTCAAAAAATTGATGTTGTCGGTTGTCACGCATGAGTCGCAGATCGACCGCGCTTCGAAGACGCGATCACCCTGCAACTCATATTCGACAGAAAATGGTTTTGAATAATTTTGGAAACAGTGAATTTCAACTTATTAATATGGTAGTAGACTATATTTTGAATAGGACTAGGTTCGAATAGCTTCCATGTAATAATATTAATTCTTACAACTGCGATTATCAAAATGATTAGCAAGCCAAAAATAAAAAAAAAAGTATTCGATAGTACATATCTTCCACAATATTGTTCTCACCTTATTTCAGTCTGCGAATCTCCGAAAGTTTATGTCGAGTGTGCCTCCAAGTGTCAACCAACGTGCCAAACACCAAACCCTACATTTTGTGATAAGTCATGTGCTCCCGATGTCCAGTGCGTGTGTCCAGCAGGAATGGTTCATCCAAAAACTGGAGATGAAAAATGCATTCCACTGTCGGAATGTCCAGGTGATTTTAATATTTCATATAATATACATTTTTAAAACCAAAACTTAGTTTAAAATACACTTTGGTCTTTGTACAATTCGTGAGAAACCCATAATTAAGCATTCGAAGATCTTTTTAAATATATCATTTTGAAATTGAGGGAAAACCTATATTCAGAAATTGATTTTGGTAGTTATTATACCAATTTACAATAGTAAAATAGCAATAATATAACAGTAAAAGTGTGAAATTAAATGAAAAAAGGAATGTAAAAATTGAAGTATACAATTTGGTTACTAATTCAATTTTGCTTGTACAAAAGACTAAGATAGTGATTGAAAACAGTTTTAACGTGTTACTCTTGGCCAGAAAGTCGATGTTATAGTTTCATTTGAATGTCATAAAGTGAATTTACTATTAAAGAACGGTGATTTTACTGCAGTTTTCTTACAAATGCGAGGGCAAATGCAATGAAACAATAAGTAATCATATATTTAATTATTTATCTCAGAATCCTGCGAATTTCCTCAGGTTGAGACTGATTGCGCGTCAAATTGTCCTGCTACCTGTGATGATCCAGTACCTGTGTGTAACAAAGGCTGTAATGCAGATGTGAAGTGTGAATGCCCAGTTGGGATTTTACAACTTAGCGCCACAAATAAAACATGCGTCTTGGCATCTCAATGCCCAGGATTGCCAAACGGTGAGTTAGTCTTAGCCAAACTGTTAGAATGTCGGCTACTCTGCTGAAGAGTACACCCGAAGAAGATGGATTCCATCAGAAAAATAAATTAGCAAATAGTCAATATTTCATGATTTATCTATATGACTAGAAGATTATAATGTCGATTTGAAGTGCCTTGCAGTAAGCAATTTGTTTAAATTGGTTTCGAAATCATCAATACTGCTATGAAATTGATGATTATGAAACTGTTTTGTTCATCCTAAGAGAATGACAGGAACATTTCGGACACCCGACGAAAACCAATATTCTGCCAACCTGATCTTGAAAATTATGGACAATCAGAAATGTTTCCTCAAATATATTTTGTCACCGATAGATTGTGGGAGAACTGAGAATAAAGCTCACGAAACTGGTGTTATAATTGAGCATTTGAACGAATGCTAGATTAAACGTGTCTGGGAAAAAAGTACTTGATGTGATATGTTGATAATTCAATCCGAATGGTCAATTGGCAAAGGGTGAGAAATGACAAACCGCGATAAAAAATTTTTGTAACACTTTTAATAATTTTTTTTTGCACATAAAATACTTTGGTTTGCTCATAATTGTTTTTAACTAAAAACCTTCAACATTTCACTCACTATGCTATTTCCCTACTGTGTAAACATAGAAAAAATAATGTTCTTGCTTTCGGCGCAATATAGTGTCTCTATTCCTTTTGCATAATCAGGTCGGATTTGGCAAAGAGAATCATAAAATTTATGAAAAATCAAACACTATACTCCTTTACAGATTGTCCGATTAGAAAACGACCCACCAGGTGTGCTAGTGGATGTCCAGCAACTTGTCAAAATAAATCGCCAAGGTTTTGCACGGAGCCATGTCGACCTGATGTCAATTGTGAGTGCCCTCGAGGTATGGTGCAACGCAGTCTGAAAGACGACAGTTGCGTTTGGCCGGATGAATGCGAAGAATAGCAGAGGAATCATTGCTTGAATATTATTATTTTTAATTTGAAGCAAAATCCATCGGAGTGCTCTATATATTACGCATGCTTTGGTTAGTTGATTTATTTCTGAACTCATGTGGAAAATATACGTATATCGCATATCTGAAAGAGTTGAAACATATTTAAAAAAAGAAGGCCCCATCTCAATATCTTTGGAGCACTGGGCGGACATGATCGTGCTTTAGTTAATTGGGAACAATTATCTAGGTTACTTTCGATGGCATTATAGATTATAGAGAGCAAGATTTATCAGGGTTAATGCCTCATTCACGCAAAAATGACACGCGGTGTTTTCGGGAAAAGGGAGTGCTGGGAGTGTTGAACAACTCAAATAATTGGCAATATAAGAACCGATAATGGATGCGATCAGTTAAAGTTTATAGCGAATTAAATTCTCTGTAATTTCAATCCGGTAAACACGATTTCATGCTTATGAAATATATTTTTCGGAATGAATTCTCTTAACACATTTCACCACCGTGAATGTCCTAAACGCATTGCAAAAATCGCTGCATGCCATAATTTCGTACCGTCTTGCTCAATCTTGATTCATGCTTCCCAACACCACGGTGTATAATGAATTTTCATGCTTGAAGTATGAAAGGAATATAAATAATTTGGGGAATAAGAAATGATAAGTTTTGTGATAGGTCAAGCCATTTGATAAAAATTTAAGCCAGCAGTTGAATCAATCAGACCAAATTCAGCGAAGAATATACAACTAGTTTGTTAAACAGATTGTATGAAACTGGTAATACGCCTTGAGTCCGGCATCTCCGATCATCCTGACGTGGGTCCGATTTCCGTGAGACCGTATGTGTTCAAGCGTATAACTCGTTCCATCATGAGATATTCATATTGTAGGAAGACCAAAATTTATTCTTGTGTGAGATAATATCAAAGGAGTGTGATCAACTTAGGAATTTTTATTCATATCGAGTTTTCAACATACATTAATTTCTGAGTCAACTATAAATTTGACCAATAAAGTTTATGTGTACCCTATATAGGGAGATTCCGCGTACAAATTAACAAATTTGATAGATTTATTCGCAATACAAGCCACAACAAATCCAGACTAGGTGGTGTTATCAGCTAATATCCTTAAAACACACAAGGTATCAAGTCATGTCATATTGCGTAAAAAATATCGTCGAGGTTCAGGTCTAGTTAGCTCAGTCGGTAAAGACGTTAGGGATAGGCTACGCCTTGAACTGCGTTCGACTTCGAATCTCATCAATTTATTTTATTTTTTATTTTTTTACTGTATATAAGATGCACTGTTTCTCTTTTTAATCATGCTCTGATGAAGCTTTTTGAATAGAATAACAAAACGTCGGCAAACTACATCGTTTCTGCTTTCACCGTTTGTGCAAGATTTCAGAACACCTCGCCGGCACGCGGTGGTTCCTGTAGGCACGGTTTGGAAAAACCTCATTTCCGTTTTGAAACTGGTATCTGCACGAGAGTTCGTACCATGTGGTTAAGCCATATTCTCAGCTTTCCTTTTTCGCAGGATAAAAATGAAATCTTATCCTACCCCTCATGAAAGGCTAGCCAGAGTACGCGCTTACGCGTACGTATTATAATGCGAGATTGGAAAAATTACTGTTATATTATTTATTTGATTATAAAACAAATCAACAGGATGAAGAACTCGGCTCAAATATTTACAGCAAATTTCAACTAATACTGAACCCTTATTCAGCCATTCTGACTCATGATATTATACAACTGCAATATTAGATGATGTTGGAGTGCATCCATCCACCCGAATGGTACAGCCGCTTTGTTGCTTCAAATTAGCTTTTTTGTTGAAAAAGTGCTTAGTAATGAAAGCAAGAAGGACGAAAACAATGAATAATTACGTGGGAGAATCTGCTTAGTTTATAGTAAATTTTGCTATACCTTAGACAGACTTGCATTCTTTTTTAAAGCTATGAGAACATGTCCAATCGGCTTATTATTGTTCCATCCCGGGTATACTTTATTATTCTCGTTTAATTATTTGCTTATATATAAGGGAGGTATTGTATAGTTTTCATTTCCGCTTTATTCGCGATTGCATTTGTTACTAGCTACTTTTTATGATAGGTTTTCTTCGCGAGATCTCGTGTTGCGAGTGTAAAGTTTTCAAAGATATTAGAATTGCAAGTCTTTGAATATCTATATTAAACTTATTTTCTGTCTTTTCTCTTCTTTTAGGTTCGTCACCTTATAACGCTGTAATATGATATATTAATTTGTATCGTCTTTTGTGCATATACAAAGTAGAGGTCTTCATGAAACAGCTTACAGAACTGGAATCCGACCGGATGCGCTCAATTTCAGTGATTACCGGCTCGGATCGGTATCGTTCGGATTTGCCACGTTTCAGCTTCAATTTTTTGATTAAAAAATTAATACCACTTTGCGGCATTTGGAAAGGGAGGGGGAGGGGGGGGGGGGGGGGGTTCTGATCAAGATTCTGTCAGGATCAAAGCCTAACAACAGGGCCGTGATATTTTTATTCGAGATAGGATCAGGTTTCGCTTTGGGATCGGTGGTATTCAGGATTGGAAATTCCAACTCCATAGGCCTCCACAGAGGGATGGGATGGGATGGGATAAAAGATTTAATGGCGCTTATAGCTTAAACAAAGCTTTTTGCGCCAGGTCAATTCAGGCAAATATTAAAAGAAAATGTTGGATTATGAATATAAAAAACAAAAACAAAATAAGTATCAAACGAGTCTACCAGTAGATTCAACAAATCTTAATACATGTAATACAATTCTTTCATCAGTAAGTAAATAATACAACCTGAAAGGTACATCTAAACTAACACATAATTGAAGTAATATTGATCGTTGGCGATCAAAACATCTACAAAATAAAATCAAATGGGCAACAGTCTCTTTGATATGACAAAAATTACATAGTCCATTATCATGACACCCAATTTTATATAAGTGACCATTTAACCGGCAATGGCTGGATTTAAGACGAAACAACATTACTTGGTATTTGCGACAGAGATTGACGTTTGGGGATGTAGGAAGTTCAGGATGAAACATTTTGTAGTGGGTAGCATCTTTACTTTCATTATACTCGATATTCCATTTACGATGACAAACGTCTGACAATAGAGATAGTGCCTCTCGTTTCTCAATATCCATAAGGACTATATCTACAGCAATTGTAGCATTCTTTGCTAAAATATCAACTCGCTCATTTCCAGGAATATCTTTATGTCTAGGAATTCAAGATAAAACAATACAACATTCTCTGTTATTCATCAATTGAGTATACAGGGTCTTAATGTTGGAAATGAATTCATTTGTAGAATCCACTGAATATTGAATAGACTGCAATGCACTCAGACAATCCGACAAAATAACAGCTTCGTGTACATCGTGTTGGTCACATATCCATTTTAGTGACTGAAGGATCGCATATAGTTCAGCACTGTATGGTAAGCAAGGTTTCGGCAAGGTATAGCTACACTGGACGGATTTGGAAGGTATGTAAAAAGCAGCCCCACAACCACTCATATTTTTGGAACCATCAGTGAAAATCTCTAAGAAACCTGGATAATGTTGTGATATGTGTTCAACCAAGGAAAGACGAATAACTTCAGGAGGATCTGCTTTAATGATAACTTTGGTTAACGTAAGGTCAACACAAGGACAAATTTGAGTCCAATGAGGAATCAATGGCGTTGATATCTTTCTAATGGTAAATTGTTGAAATAATGAAGACTTCGTAAGCATGTTGAAAGACATAAATTTTGTGCAGTCCGGGTAAATTTCCTGCCATGAGTTAGTAATTATCGTATGGGTTGGGTGAGATGGGTACGACAGAAGATGACATTTGTAAAATAAGCATTTCATAGGATGCCGAATATGTAATGGCATTTCTGCTGATGAAGCCTGCATGGAGATAATACTGGAGCTCGGCATCGCGCCACAGCAAATTCTTAGACATGAGTTCTGAATTTTTTTGATTGGTTCCAACAATGTGAGCGGAGCAAAAAAGTACGCTTCCATTCCATATTCAATAAGAGAGCGGATGAGAGATCGGTATAATGTGAGCAAAGGACCCTTTGCGGCTCCCCATGAGGTTCCAGAAAGTAGTCGCAAAAGGTTTGTTCTCTTTGATTTTGTTGAGCATTTTGTTTGAACGTATTTAATGTGCTTCTTGTAATTGAGAAAGGGATCAAAAATGACACCCAAATATTTAAAATGCATCGATCTGTTCAATGGGACGCCATCCACTGTTAGATGTAAGTTTGGCACTTTCCGTTTTCTCGTAAATAGAAGGAATGTTGACTTTGCTCTAGATATTCGAAAACCCCACAAACTGCACCATTTTTGTACTTTATCTAAGGATCTTTATCTAACGCCTCCACAGAGGTGCAGTGCATTGTCGATCAGAAACCGATTTCAGGAGTTCGCAATATTACTGCTGAATTTCTCAACAACACGAGTGGATCAGAATGATTCCAAAATGAGATTGACAGAGAGTTTGGAGTTAATTTATGATTCGAATACGGTTATTTGTAGTTCTTTTAAATTAAATTTAAAATGAAAAGAAAAAATGACAGAAGTTGCGAAATACGGAAAAATTCACTATCGAATCAACAATTCTGTACCAAACAAGATCTTAAGTGGTAATGGTATGTGAGTATGTTCTGACCGATTATACTGTATAGGCTGTGTGTATTAAAAACAGGAATTCTCTGAAGTAAGCAGTATTCAGAGATTTGGGTCGTCAGAAAGCGCACATTCTTGACTCTACTCAGCACCGCAAATATGTCGAAATCAACCGCGACCAGGCAGTAGGCCACGATCAACGGCTTTGGCTTTGCAGACCGCTGTCTGTCCGGTGTTAAACCAACTACTCATGGCTAATTGTGTTCAGTGTTGATGAAGTTCACTTACATGGAATAAATGTGTTTGAACTTCAATCTTCATCATCAGTATTCTGTATTCATTGACTTGTCTTAACTTGGTAAATGTACATTGTACCGGTACTGAACGGCTGAAGGGGATTGGGGTCTCATGAAGTTTAGTACTGAGTACCGGTACCATATATCCGATTATCATAAAAATTTCCCATGTTGCAAGCGACTCATCCTAACCCGGGAGACAATGCCAGATGCTTGCAGCATTGGCGCCCCCTAGTTAGTTTGAGAATATTCCTCCAGTTTTTATTTCGATGACATTCGGGAATATGGTACTAAACTTCACTAGACCCGGGGATTGTAACTTCTATTTTTTTTCAATTTTTTCTTATAATCTATACTCTGTACTATATAGGGTTTAAGTTCCGGTTCTTATTATCTGGCATGTTTTAAGCAGTAGAAGGCTCCAAAGGGAGATTTTTGAAAATCGAAAATTTATGCCCCCAATCGCTATTTTCTACGGTAACATTGCTATAGAGGAACATTAATTGTTCTGGAGGTTTATAAACAATAAGGAAGAAATTTGGTATGGTGAAATACAACAATTCCATTCTGTAATCAGTAATCAAAGTAGCCCCATCTTATGCTGTACTACTACTATCTTGTACTGTACTACTACTGTATACGGCAATTACGGTACCTAATCCACCGAAAACTACAGACATGATCATGAAGTGAGTGAAAATGTACCGTACCAAAACACCGCCCCCCAGTTGTACTATGCCATTAATAATTAACCTAAACTGTGAAAATGAGTTTCAAAATGGTCCCACCAACCTTTCCTCCCCAGCTGCCAGGGTCGAAATTAGAAATCTGTGCTCAAGATTAGTCTATTGATAATAATAAGGCGCAACTTAGTGTCTTGCTTCGGCAAACTTAATTCTCATAACATAATTGTTATAACACCATTATTCAGTAAACATAAAATTGTTTTTTCATTTTTCTTCTTAGCACACTGAAATCAAATGGCAATCCGGATTTTCTTATTTCTTTCTTTCTTCATTATTTCGATAATGCCAAAGCAAATTCTGATTGATTGGCCCAATCTGCAATAATATTAAACTAGCCCAATAATAAACAGTATGGAATTTTAAAACGAAATATTTTCAAGTACAAAAAAGTGTCTTATTGTTGCATGGGCGACGATATCGGTGCGGCGAAAATTCTCATATTGCTGGTAGACAATATATATATTTTCATCCTATTGGATGGTTGTAGTCGCTTTAAAAATTCGATTTTGACATGATGTTAGAGTGGCCGACATAATTACAGGTCTGTTTCAGTACGTTTCCCACTCCTTCCACGGTCGTTTCTATACTTTTTGGTCGTTTCAGTAATTGGAAGTAACCTGAAATAAACTCTGTCCAGTGTGGAAACCGTGTCATTTGCACATTTGGCTGTTGCTCTTGGCACACAGCAGTCAACAAAGTCTAAAAATGGGGCGATTATAATTTGGCTATGTCCCTACTAAATAGGCTATGTCCCATACTAAAAAGACTTTGTCCCTTTCTAAAAAGGCTATGTCCCATACTAAAAAGGCTAAATCCCTACTAAATAAGCTATGTCCCATACTAAAAAGGCTATGTCCCATTCTAAAAAGGCTATGTCCCATACTAAAAGGCTATGTCCCATACTAAAAAGGCTATATCCCATTCTAAAAAGGCTATGTCCCATACTAAAAAGGCTATTTCCCATACTAAAAAGGCTATGTCCCTACTAAATAGGCTATGTCCCATACTAAATAGGCTATGTCCCATACTAAAAAGGCTATGCCCTACTAAAAAGGCTATGTCCCTACTAAAAAGGCTATTTCCCTACTAAAAAGGCTTTGTCCCATACTAAAAAGGCTATGTCTCATACTTAAAAGGCTATCTCCCTACTAAAAAGGCTATGTCCCATACTAAATATGCTATGGCCCATACTAAAAAGGCTATGGCCCATACTAAAAAGGCTATGTCCCTACTAAAAAGGCTATGTCCCTACCAAAAAGGCTATGTCACTACCAAAAAGGCTATGTCCCTACTAAAAAGGCTATGTCCCTACTAAAAAGGCTATGTCCCTACTAAAATGGCTATGTCCCTACTAAAAAGGCTATGTCCCTACTAAAAAGGCTATTTCCCTACTAAAAAGGCTATGTCCGTACTAAAAAGGCTATGTCCCTACTAAAAAGGCTATGTCCCTACTAAAAAGGCTATGTCCCTACTAAAAAGGCTATGTCCCTACTAAAAATACTTTCATGAATTCGTTGACTTCGAATCACTTGAAAAATCAAATCGAGTAATGTGTGATATGCGAATCACAAACCAAATGGTATATTTTGGACAGCCTCAATTTCCTCGTACTTGTATGGACATTTGAATTTAATTCTTTCTGGTATATTTTATGGAAATGATCATTAAAAAATTGAACAAATGGGTTTTTGTTTTTGCTCCTAAAATGGAGAATTTTTTCAGCAAAAGGCTATCTGAGGGATGCATCACCTCATCAGTTGTCTCTTATTCCGCTTGGCTGTTGAACTTATTAGATAAATTATTGCCACCGCTGTCAAATTTCAATGGGAGCTGTATAGTCAGTAGTGCCACATCTGAAGGCTCTGGGCACCTGAGTACCCACTCCATTATATCCAAATAATACAATCAGCTTAGACATTCTTAGATTTTTGTTCCCTCTCTTATCTATATATTCTATATATTAGCATATACCTGTATGACAAGATGGAGGATAATAATGCCGCTTCAGCTGTTGTTGAAAACGCCGTTGCACCTAGTATTCCGACATTTTTGTTAAAACTGATTAATATGTTGAATGATGAATCAAATCATAATTATGTTGCTTGGAATGAAGCTGGAACTTCTTTCATTGTGAAAGATCAAGTTCAATTTTCAAAGGTTGTTCTTCCAAAATATTTCAAACACAATAAGTTTGCAAGCTTTGTGAGGCAATTGAATATGTATGGATTTCGTAAAATTACTTCACTAACACAGAGTGGTTTGAACAGTGAAAAAGAGGAGATTGAGTTTTATCATTATCTTTTTATCCGTGGAGAAGAAGTACTTCTCGAACACATTAAAAGGAAAGTCCCCAAACCGGAAGAATCTACTCGCCGCCACAATGAAGATGTGACAAAAGTCTTAGCAGAAGTAAAGCAGATGAAAGGGCATCAGGAAAATATCAGCACTCAATTACTGGAATTGAAGCAAGAAAATGAAGAGTTATGGAGGGAAGTTGTGAGTCTTCGTCATAAACATTCACATCAACAGAAAGTTGTTAATAAGCTTATTCAATTCTTGGTAAACCTGGTTCATCAGCATGGAATTGGAGTTAAACGAAAATTACCACTTATGATAGGTGATGGTACGCCGGATTCCGCCGACTATGTCCCTTCAGCAAAATATTCTAGGCCAGTTGTTGATGATGATGAAGATGACAATGATGTTGAGGAAGTTCATCTGGCATTGGAAGAAACTGCAAAACCAACAGTTTCATTTCCAACTAACGAAACTCCTCAAGATGATAATGTTAATTTAGGTTCAGGACCGTACATTACAGAGGTCACCACTCCTATGTCCATAACCTCTGCTCCTGGCAGTGTTGATATAAGTGCAGCACAACAAATTCATGATCCAGCGCTAGTCGAGTCCACTCATGATTTTCACCCCAAAGCACCTGAAATTATTCCAGCCACGCCCGCTTTTGATGTTAATGAGTACATGGAGTCAACATTGAATACACCAGTAAATAATGTTACACATCCAACTGAATCTGTTACTTTTCCAAATAGTCATTTTAATGACATAATCCATCCAACCACCTATGGTACTAATCAGACGACTAATTATACAGTGCATACCAGCACCCCTAGCCAACAACAATATTACCAACCACCCGGGACGTCAAACTCACCAAGCGATTTAGACCAGTATTCTGCTCCACCGAATACAAGAGTTACTAGTCTGTCATCTCACGTCAATAATGTACAAAATAATCTGGAAAACATTCAAGATATTTTGTTTAATAACGATCAAGTGCAGCTGGATTATGGTTTGATTCAGGAGTTGTTCAGCACATCACCGGATATTATGCCAACAAAAGGTATCGACATTCCAACAAGTTCTGGCAGCGAAAATATTTTAGGAAATGAACTAATTTTGCATCCCAGTTCTTTGAATGTCAAGAATACACACCAAGAAGACTTGGAAAATGATTTGAATGATCTTAAAAACTATATGTGATAATTAGAATTGTACAATAATTATTTGCCAAATTTTTATTGTGGCTAGTTCTTGGGACTAACAATACCTTTTTCCTTGCAATAGGTTCACCGACAGAAATGAAAAATAATTTCTGTTTTCTAATAACTTGTTTCCTCTTACTTGTCCCTACAGTCATCGCAGTTTCAGATTAATTAAACATTGAATAAATATGATCAATATATGGTATAAATGAGTAGCTACATATCCAAAATTTCACAATTAAAAGCAAAGTGTATGTAGATTTGAAGTCTACATGAGGATTCGGTTGAACTCCCTGTTTCATCAGAGGAAAATTCGGCAAATTGACAGTCATTTCATGATATATCTTTTGCTATAAGAAAAAAGGTCTCTTTCTGAGTGTCTGGTAGCCTTGGGGTCAAAATTATCAATAGGATGCTCTGAAATAGCCACCCTCCCTGAATGTATGGGTAGTTTATTTACATAATATGCATGTTACATATTTACGTATGCCAGAATGGTGAAATATTGATCATTTTTTACTTGACTAAATGGCCGTCATCAGAACCAAATTCACAAAAAAAGTGTCAAATGTGCTAAAATTGAACAAAAGGCTTCAACAGCATCAACATTACAATATAAGGAAATGACATGAAAGTTTTAGACACTGTAAAAGAAAAATAGATTCTGTGATGTTTCCACCGTTACAGACACGTGCTCTGTGTCCGTGAAGTTGATAGTTGTTTCTATATTAACAAATGAGGATGTTTATAGAATTCAGTTTGAATCAATGAAATAAATCATAGACACCACAACAAAAAAAAAGTTAACCTTTACACTCAGGGATGTCCAAAACAAATCGCATATTCGAATACATTCGGATTAACTATATTTGATATAGTAAAATTTTGATTCTAGATATATTCCAGAATAAAAGCTTTTATTGAACATTTTCTTTTTTACATCATAAATTTGTTCAAATTCATAAAGGAAATTTGTTTTCGTTCAAATTTTAATAATTTACACAGAGCTCAACAAATAATGACACATTGATAGTTCTTAATTTTTTCTAAAAACATCTTTATAGGGGTATATTTTATAGAATAAATTTGTTATTCCATATTCGAAATTTTTTTTAGAATGTATTCAAAATAATAAAATGTTTGGTATTGGGCGGGCATCCCTGTACACTAATGTTTGTTTGTATGATATGCTTAGCCTATGTATCTAATGAGCAGCTTCAGTTGCAAACAAACAACGTGCCATGTTTTGTTTATTTTCTGAGCTATTTTTTTCTTTTTTTGCACTGTTTACTTAATTGCAGTCGATCAGTGGTGTATTATATATTTGTACATCTTTAATGCTGTCACCACAGATAGAAGCATTCTATTTTATTCAATCGATAGGTTTCAATTTGAATATATTTTAAAGATATATATCTTTATAATGATAAAAATCTTCCTGTAAATGTTTGAGATATAATTTGATAGGTAAAGATTGAAATAGCCAGACTTATGTTTGTGAGTCCTTTAGAATGCTCCAGTAGGAAAACCATATTTTGTCAAAAATAAGCCCCCGGGAGCAGAATTTTATATATATATATATATATATCTGCTTAATTTTGAATTCTGAGACTTTCATGATTTAAAGGTTCATTCAAATGGGAAATCCAGACTTTTTTGTTTTTTTTGGCTACAACAGAACCAGACTTTTTATAGCTTGGCCTTGTTATATCTTTTCGTCTGAGCTTACTTTTGCTGTCCAATTCATAAAACTCATAATAGAATAGTATGAAATTCGTCTGAACTTCCACTCTATTGATGGGATAGCCTTTTCGTTTTAATTTGAACAAGATCTTTATATACGTTTCAGCTGTCACATTTTTCAAGCCATATTGGTGTGGGTGTTGTATTCAAGCATTGCATTTTTAATATCATGATAGCTCTACATGGCTAGTTCTGGGTATCTAGTATTTGAGAAAGCTCTTGTGGATTTTATTTTTTAAATAGTAAAATATTGTTTTATTAATGTAGGTAATATGGACCAGGGCAAATTCCATTCCAGTAGGAATTTTCATTTTGTTAGGCATGAGACGTATATGACCATACTTTCACTCCCAAGTGTTGTACCCAGGGGGGGAGGGGGGGGCAGGATTTAATGTAGAACATTTTGTTCAGTTTGGTTGCTAACAGACACATAAAAGTGCATTTCAATCTTCTAGCAAGAGATTCATCATAAAATATCGCTTGTTTGCTAACTTTTCTTCTGATAAAATCCATTTTCGTCGTGTGTCTGAGCAGCAAAGCAGCTGACATTCTATTCTTCCTGTCTGTTCAGATACATTCATTTTTTTAATCAAATCTGATTCCATTTCAATAATAACTGGGCAGATTTACAAGATGGCCATTTTTGTCATCATATCAAGATGATGAGATTCTAATACTGGAAATCAACTATTATACCAAGTTACATGTTTGCTCAATCGGATATGAATCCGAAATCAATTTCTAGCTGTACCAAGTTACTATAGTGTGGAAGTTGATTTTTCTGTCTTGATATGAAAATATAGTGTTCCGGTGTTTGATGTCGGTCATCTCAACGCAATACAGATGTATTTGTTTCTGGATTAATATGATGAACAAACCTTTTGAAGTCGTTTTTTCTTATTGTTCATTATTTGAAAATGGTCATTTCAACGCAATATAGATGTATTTGTTTCTCGTTTATTATTAGACCCTCTGAAAATTGAATTTTTCTCGATATTTATGATTAGAAATTGATAGATTTCGCATCATTTTCATCGTTATTTTCACAGCGTCTTGCATGTGCTCACCTTGTCTACTAATTTTGCAATTAATACACCAGAATTGATTAGAGAAAAAGTTTGATCATTACATTTGACTTTGGCGGTTTTTGATATATATTTATTTACAACTGTAGTTTGTTCATTTGATTTGGAGAAATTACGTTCGATTATGTTCCACCAATGTGGAGATGCTCAATCAGAAACCTTATTTTTGCCAAGCATGTGCCACAGATGGATCATACCTTGTCGCCGTGCTCCATCAGTGGCTCATACTTAACAAAACATGTTCTGTTGAAATTTTTTTGACCAGGTGTGGAATTATACACATTTCATTGTATTGTGTTTTAACTTTGCTTTGACAGTTTCTTAAATGCTAGTACCATTTATTCATTAGCTTTCATTACATGTTATAATGCAAAGTTAGTTTTTTAACAAACTATATATTCTATTTATGTTTCGACGAATCATGAATTATTTGGTTTGGTCCCCGTATGAATCACAGAATTAGAAGTTTCCATATGTACAAGACTTTTTATTACATTATTCAATTCATTTTGAAAATAAATAGATTTTCGATTCGGCCACCTGCACCTGTACCATCGAATCGTAAAGAAACTGTTTTTTTGATTGTTTCTGTTATGTATTTCCAAAGACAAATATTAGAGGAGTGTTGTTTTCCTTAAGAGTGTCGATCACACGCACATATTTGTGTGGTAATTCAACAAGATTAAGCCTTACCAACCCTGCTATTATATAGCAGTATTAATGATGTTGGAGCCAGGGATGACCAAAACTAATTGAATATTTGAATACGTTTGAAAATGAACATATTTGATGCAGTAAATTCTTAATTTTAAATGTATTTCAGAATAGTAGCATATGGACAAGGAAACAAGGAAATTGCTTACTAGAATATAATTAGAAAAATAACATGGCTGAATTTAGAATGTATTCGAAATATTAAAATATTAGGTTTTGGCCATCCCTGGAATTGAAGCTTTTTGACAGATATTGTCAGTCAGCATGAGACTTTCGAAAATAGTGTTTTTATTGTTTGTGCAGAGTATATCAAGAAACTTTATTTCTTGTTAAAATTTCTTCTGATAGGGTCGTTTACCTAAAGCGTCTGAGTAGCAGAATATCGAGCATACCAATCACTATGTTTGTTCAATAGTTATCACATTTTTTTTGTTTGGAATTCAGGAGTTCTATTGGATTTTTATCAAAAGATGACTGACAAACACTTTATCATGAATGTTTTTTGTATTTCGTTTCAATTTTTCACTCACTTAAAATATCAATAATGAATATCTTTGAATTTTTGTGTATCATCACTGCTTTGCTCTCTAAGTATATGGCCTGTGTGGATTTAAATTGAAATTCATGTTGTTTTTTTGTACAGATGATATGATACCTGTAGTAATTAAAATTTATTCTCTGTAATATATGAAATTGAAAAAAAATTTAATATTCATTGGTTGAATGGGTCTCTGCTTACCATTGTGGAATACTCGATGCATGACTTGAAAGATTTGTAGATGCCAGTAAGATATTTTTTTTATTGCATAAATAAACCTTAGTAGTTGGTAATTGCCATATTGAGGAGTGGGAAACGAGCCAAATTTGCCAATTTTAAACACAGAGGAGTCGGAAGGAAAACATGGAACAGTAATTTATTTGGCGAATTAATGATCTTCAGTTTACATAAATTTGCTGTCTTATAGATATGGTCTTGAAGAAATGTCCATGGCCCATATGTAACAATATCGAAACCCCAATTTACTGTATTTGATGCTCAATTTGTTTGCTGATGTTGTTATATTTTTCTTTCTGTGTGGTATAAATAAAAACTTTAAACAATTGTTATACGAAAAAAGCAGTAAATTTTGAAAAAATTTCCAGTTGATTGTTTCCCCAGAAAATACCATATGTTATATATTGATCATACCAGGCTCGAATCTGTCAAAATAATGTGGAAAGTTCTGCTTAATTTACGCAAGTCTGATTCACAACAGACTGTCAGAATGCCCGCTACTCAGATACCCGAAAAAAAATTGGTTTCATCTGAAATAAAAATTCAAGCAAATTGGTAGTATTTCATGATATATCTCTTAATTGTATGGTAGCGACAAAACTGGTGGAAAGAGTTTTAAAATCATCAATTCTGCTATGAAATTGTATCAATGATATCATATAGGGATGTGTGTTTATTCACAAAGACAGTTTTATTGGTTGTTTTTGTATGCCATAATATAAAAATGGATCTATTATTTAACCTGAATTAATTGATGGACGAGGCAACATAAGAACTATTCCTAATGAGTACCTCATAGCGTCTTTTTCTTGAAATGGGTTTGATACTATATACTTTTCGGTTGAAAATTGCTACTTTTCCAATTGCTTTTTGGTCACCAGGAGAAAATGACATAAATGTTTCAGAAACCCGAAAAAACAAAATTCTGACACCAAGCATTTAACCCTGATTTTGGTTTGTGGAACATAAACTGTGCTGTTATATTCGCAGGCCGTTGTCAGTAGAAGGTTCGGCCACTAATCAAGCTTAAAAATATGGAACCCTCAACAATGTCACTATGCCTTCCCGGAACTCCAGGAAAGGTACGCTACAAATTGTGGAAGAACTTGTAACATCTTGATCACAATCTGCAGTTGCAGAAGCAATGAAAATTCAACAGTAAATATCGGATTGATAAAAAAGAACTTTATTATGCCTACAAATTACTTTATTGAAATGATTGGACAATTTCCTTGGTCTGGGCAAGTTTGAATAAGTTAAATGTACAAAGAATTACTTCTCTCGGAATATCAAAGGAACGCGAGTTACTAAACATCAGTGAACTCGTATTTGTGTGCTAAATATGGTCAATAATAAAGTGCAATATCGCTGAAATGGAAATGCGCCAAGAAATTGAGCAATGACAAATACGAAATAAAATTATGAACAGAATCACACCATAAATGTGTAGACGTAGTTGCGGTTGATGACAAGGTTTGCGTGTTGATGAACTTTTTTAACAACGGTTTCAAAAAAATACTGGGATGTGTAACCTTGGTTTAAATAAGCAAAATGCCACTTCTGATTTATGTACTTAACTTATTTTAATATCCAAATAAAAAGCTTTTGTGTCATTTTTCAAAATTATCCCAATAATTGTTTTTACCAATCAGTTTGGTTCAAAAATAAACTTTTCGTTCATTCAGCATGGAATGGCTGTCTGCTTTTTATTTTCAGAAAAAAAAAATGTTTTCAAAATACAGAACTTGTACATGAAACCATATTGAGACATTTACGTAAATTTTATACACATAAATAATTTCAAGCCCTCAGTCTCAGACAAAAATCAAGATAGAGATATATACAAGAAAATGACGCTTCCATCAGGAAGTCAAAAACCTTTAAAAAGTTGAAAAAAAAAGAAAAACTGTGAAGTTCTAACTTGGGCCTTTGAGCAGCATGTGAAAGAGACAATGTTAGTTCTTCAGATTGAAAATGCTACGTATCCCCCAACTTAATATATGCATACTAAATCATTTGAGGGCAAAATACCTATTTTTATAATGTGTGGAGTTGGTTGTTTTGTGACGTTCCAGGCAGCTTGGTAGTTGTAATATTGTGTTTATACATTAAATCCTGGGCTGAATTGAATATTTTAGCATATGCCTATGTGTATTAATAAGCTATTCCACAAACAAACTTGGCTAATGGACACAGGAAGCTGTCAAAGCAACAGTCTACCGGCAGAAGAATTTTTTTTCTGCCCTCCAGATTTTTTGCTAATTGGGGCATTATGCCATCCCATGCATGAGCCATATAGCTTCTAGGTTCTGATGGAAAACCCAGTATAACGAATTAGGCATTCTTATCATTTTTGAATAACTATGGTGAAGAAATGTTCATGAAATGATCATGTTTTTAAATCTATACAGTTATCATTCTCTTTAGATTTATAATTCACTATGATTTGTTTAAAAAAATGTTTACGTATTATTTCACTAAAGCATTGCGTTGCAAGACATGATCTTAAGTTTTACAGTTCAGCCAAGTTCAACAAATTTTGTTGGAGAACTCACACTTGTGGTGAATTACAAAAAAAAGATATTGATAATGAAGTCACATTGTGCGGCTGGGTGGAATTTAAGCGACCAAAAAGATTTCTTGTGTTACGTGATTGGCATGGCCATGTGCAACTCATTCTAAAAAATGGTAATTCTAAAGATTATCCACTAGAATCTGTGGTAAAAGCAATTGGTATTGTTAAACCCCGTCCTGAAAAAGATGTCAACCCAACAATGAAAACAGGAGATATTGAGGTCCATGTCGATGAACTAGAAATTTTAAATCCATGTACATCGCTCGGCTTTTCAACTCATGATTTTGATCACAAAAATGAAGATACTCGATTGAAATTCAGATATTTGGATATTCGAACTGAACAAATGCAAAAAAATTTGCGAATTAGATCAAAACTTATTTCATCAATGAGAGAATTCTTGATACATCAATATGGTTTCATTGAAGTTGAAACACCAACTTTTTTTCGACCTACTCCGGGGGGAGCTAGAGAGTTTCTTGTCTCATCTTCAGTTGGGCCTGGCCTGTATTACAGTCTGCCGCAAAGTCCACAACAATTTAAGCAATTGCTCATGGTCGGTGGTATTGATAGGTATTTTCAGGTAGCAAGGTGTTATCGTGATGAAATGACAAGACCAGATCGACAACCTGAATTTTCGCAACTTGATATTGAAATGTCTTTTGTATCTCATTCTGATGTTGTCAATCTCACAGAAACCGTGATAAAAAGTTGCTGGCCAACAAATCTCGGAAGTGAGAAATTTCCAAGAATGACACTCAAATACGCATTAGAAAAATATGGAACAGATAAACCTGATACAAGGTATGAAATGACTCTTTCTGATATTTCAAGTGTTTTCCATGATCAATCTGCTCTTGGTAGAAAATCCGATATTGCAAATGTATTAGTCATACCTTGTGAACATTCTGTTGCTCTGGGTATCAGTGGAATCAACAAGCTTTTTAGTATGAAAGAATATATGGACATAACAGGAAATCAATCTGGAGATTGTGTTTTTTCGTTCAATGAAGACAACAATTTTGATTTAATATATGGTAAAGATATTGAAGGATTTTTCTCCAGAAAAGTTATGTGCGAAACTCAATCTTAATAAAGGTGATATGGTTTTGATTGGTTGGGGTAGTTACCTTGATGTAAAGGAAAGACTAGGAAGAATTCGAATATTAGTTGCTGATGCATTGGAAGAAGCTGGTATCGTCCTTCGTCCACCTGGGATATACAATTTCCTGTGGATCACAGACTTTCCACTATTTGATTTAAATTCAGATGGCAGCTTGAAATGTGTTCATCATCCATTTACGGCTCCTCATCCAGATGACATTCACCTACTGAACTCTGATCCATTGAAAATACGAAGTCTTGCTTATGATCTTGTTCTAAATGGAAGTGAGATTGCTGGGGGATCTATTAGAATTCATGATTCTTCTTTACAGGAAAGAATTCTTGATCAATTTCTCCAAATTGATTCAACAAAGTTGAAACATTTGCTAGAAGCATTGAAGTCCGGGGCTCCACCTCATGGCGGCATTGCAATAGGTTTAGATCGTTTAGTAGCAGAATTGTGCAATATGAAGAGCATCCGTGATGTAATAGCTTTCCCAAAATCAGTGTCTGGAAGGGATATGATGTGCGGTTCTCCATGTGAACCTGATATTGACACTCTTCGACACTTTTTTTTGAGAACTGAGCGTTAAGTCATTATGTCAATTATCTGGCATCCAATCATTCAATTTTGTTTGACTGAGTAATTACGTTTGTATTATATTGCTCTAAAAAAGTCTAAAGCAGTGCAGTGCCATTGCTTCCTTCGACTAAAAATAATATTTTTTGGCGTCTGATATAGATTATTCAGTTTATGGCAATTGAAAGGGGTTACATTTCAAGAGTGCCACACTGATTTTTAGATCTTTGCTCAATTCCCAAGTTCACTATGAAATTTATTCAGGAAAAGCTTGCAATTTTGGATACTCTCACTAACAATAAAACAAACAATGAAACACATTATTGTACCTCACTTGCCAAAATTATAATACAATATTATATTATTATAGGGTAGTGAGGAAAAACAAACTGGCTAAGGGCATATTTTCGTCAGTGGCAAATCTGTAAAGATAGTTTCTTATAAAGGCTGTGCTGTGCACATTTTTGACTCTTTAAAGTTGCCACCCATTTTTTATTTGGGTCCACTGTTGAATGAGACCTTGTAAAAAGAGGTTTAAATGTGGCTGTGAAAAAACTTTTCTCATTTTTTGTCGGAACACTGCAGATTACTGCAAATGTTTGAATAATAATTCTTATATTAAATTAATTTGTTTTTCAGATTAGGCATATGATTATTAATATTCTTGCATACCCATTCCAGCTATGAAAAACTCTGATCTAGAAAATGCTGAGATGGCCAATGTAATTTCACAAATTGTTACAAGGCTCAAGTCAACCACTCTACAAACACAATTAAAGCATGCTGCGAAAAGAGAAGCTGAACAGCAGGGTGTGACTAAGGCGACTCTAAGAAGCGATATTGCTAGAGGATTGCAAATTTCTGGTTGGGAAAAGATCCTTCGAAATGCAGTTTTCAGGGAATTGAACAGAATTCGGGGTGAGGATAACAGTAATGCTAGCTCAATGCCAAATTCAGAAGATTTAGAGTTGAGAAAAGAGCCATTGGCATATTTAAGAAAAGCTCAAGCTAATTGGGAACGTCGTATACTTAAAAGTATGAATAGTATGTGCACGGAGCTAAGCATTCCATTGGCACGAAAAAGACCCAATGATGAACAACGCGATTTGTTGCAAAAATGGAATGAAATGGGAACTGACGAACCCGATCTCAGTCACTTTCGACCGGTTTATGCACCAAAAGATTTTCTTGAAGTTATTGCATCATTGCAAAACACTAATTTCAATGCCACTGTGAATACTAAAGAATCTGTTTCTTCTGAACAAATTGTCAACATGAACACATTGACTGGATTGATACAAATTCCTCTTGAGGTTCCAAGTATTGCTGAACTGCGTAAAAAGTTTGCTGAATTGAGTCCAAAAGTCAGTCATAATGGCGTTGACGATTGTACCGAAGTTTTGACACAACTTTTCTCAGCTGACAGACAAAAAATTGCAAAAAAAGTATTAGATGACAAACAAAGCTCTGTTGCACAATATTTTCTACGACGTGGAAGCCCGAATGGTTCGCGAGGCGACATGTGGCAACTGGCGCTTGGTGTGACAGTAGATCATTTGAGCATTTTACACTATGAGCAGTTGAAAGGATACGTGTTGCAACATGATCTTCTCGTTGACAGCCTAATTTATAAAGATGTTAAACTGACAGCAACAAATGATGATTATTACTTTGTATTTGAGGATTATCTCTACCAAGTCTTACTTGTCTTTTCGCGTGATACTTCCGTCCTGAAACATTTTGCAAACAGCAGTGCAACGCCTCCAAAATCTTTTATCAAAGGGAAATGGGGGCAAGATGAATATGCTGTCATTTACCCTCCCAATGGTGTCATTCCTTTCCATGGATTTTCAATGTACGTCACCCCTTTATGTTATCTTTATGCGGAACCTACTCGGTTGTATTTTATGTTTAGAGAGTTGTATATGAGATATTTTTACCACCTTCACACGATATCATCCCACCCACAAGGCATCGTGTCATTATGTCTTTTATTTGAAACAACTTTACAATCAGTTCATCCCAAACTTTTCCATCATCTGCAAGACATAGGAATTCAACCATTGAAGATCGCTTTTAAGTGGCTGGTTCGAGCTTATTCTGGTTATTTGTCAACCTACCAACTTCATCTTCTCTGGGATCGTGTCATTGGCTTTGGTGATATGAGGCTCCTTGCGATATTTGCTGTTGCAATTTTTGTTTTTCGACAATCCAATCTTCTATCAATAACTTCACCTGGTGTTGTAGAAGCAGCTATGGCAGATATCTCTACATTACATGTTGTGCCATTGCTACAGATGATCTTATTCGCTGATTAATTGTATTGGAACTTGGCATGGACTTGGATGGTAGAAGGTATGCCCAATGAGCAGGTTACGCCATAACTGGAGTGTGTATGACCTTTGAAGGCTCAAATTAAGTCCCAAAGGAAGATATTTATATGCTTTCATGTACTCAAAATTTTCATAGTAGTAGCATAGGACTAAGCTGTGCATTTTACAAATATAAAAAGCCAATCTCTGCATTTCAACCTGCTGGCAAGTTGTGGTCACGCTGGCAAGATGAAGTAAATGCTTGAGGATCAAATTTCTGATTGACTGGATGAGAATTGCTAGTCTTGTAGTAAATTACCAGTAGTTTGAACAATTTAAACAAAATTGCTGTAGGAGCAATTTGCTTTAGAAAGGTAGAAGAATTTTCTTCGATTAGAGATCTCGATTCATTGCAAGAAATAAAAAATAATGCTAATTTAGAGGTACGCTTGAGTTTGACAAAAATATATTGGCTTATGTTCTATTTACAGATGTAAATAGAAATGTCTTTTTGTCAACCATTTATTTATTTAGATATGTGAAATCAAAATATCAATCTGATGATCTGGTTTGGCAAAACTATTACTGTCAATATGAGTCTGCTAGTACACAATGTTACATTTGTGATTTTTTTTCTTGGGAAACCTTTGAAATTATCAAATCTTGGCTAAGCAGTCTTTGGTTTTCTTGAGTGTTCATTATCAAATAGTGGCGGTCATCATTCTAAAACAAGTCCCAAGTTTTATCCAACCAATTAGTAAGTACTAAGAAAGTTTATTTTGACTCCGTAATCAGCATAAAAGGCGAGTGTTACAGTGAATTTAATAGACATATTTTGTATTTTAAGCTATTTGGAAATGTCTTATAGACTTAAAAAAGTTGATGACTTCATATTTTATCTCATCGAAATCTAGTTTAAAGAAATTTGGAAAATGATACCAATATCATGTTCCAATACATAACTTTTAAATTTTTGTCACGAGATATTTGATTTTTGTGGATTTACATATAATTTTTGTTATATTGGAATGTGGGTAACAATTTCTTACCTTTCTTCCCATTTTCGCTGTTTTTCCAACTTTCAGCCTAATTACTAAATCACACTAAGTATTAAAAAATTGACGTTTAAAATAGATTTTTAAATATTGGAAATTATTGATGTGCCTCTGTGATGCAAACTTTAGGACATTTCTGGGATAATTCCATAATTTAGTTTCGCGTGACCAAGATTCCTTTTGATGTACCTGTACATACTAATGTTTGTTTTTATGACTTAGCTCCAAAACTGTTTTTTATGGCTCACTTTGGGTAGGTGTCTATGCACTGCAATACGTATTTTTTTTAAGTATAGTTTCACACACTGTATTTTTTTCAAATAAAAGTATATTTTAGAAAAAAAGTTTATATTGTATTGAGGGCTACTGACAAAGGGGTAATACACAATATATATTATTTTCATAGTTGAAAGAAGAAGATATTATCGTCAGAAAGTCTGTTTTGTCGAGTGAACCTTAATGGTGTGGTCCATCGAGAAAGAGATACACATTGTAAAACCTCAACAAAAACGGTCACAAAATACTTATTAGCCCTGCAGGTACAGACTTTAAAAGGTCACTAAAAGAAAGCAAAAAAGTTTGTGCCATGGCACAGGGCAGAAACCACCCACTGCTCTTTACCATGGTTGTTCTGTTTGTGATGTTTCCCACTTGGTGTTACCAGCAGCCTTGACTATGTACTTTTACAAGCCTAAATTGTTTTATTTTTTGTAAATTTGGGATTGTTTTAGATATTTCAGTTTGTTTTGTTGGGATTGGTCATCCATAGTATAGTGTTCGTACAATAATGAGTATATCGGTCAATTTGATCAAAGAATATAGGAATAGGATTTCATTTTTATTCTGTGTGAGAGGAAAGCTAAGAATACAGGTTAATCACATGGCAAAGCGAACCACAACCGGTGACTCTCTTGCAGATACTATTTTTTTAATATTCGCTATGACCTCTCTCGTGCAGATACCCGTTCCGAATCTAGTTTAAGGTTTTTTGGGCTTTTCATATTTCTCATTTTTCCTGTGCGTGGATCTGGTTGGTGGAGGAAGCCCTAAGTAGTGCTTACGGGAACCACCGTGCACCGGCGAAGCGTCCAGCTGGCCTCTCGCATACAATTATCTTCGTCATGACGAGCAGAGATTCGTAGCTCGAAGCATACTGTCAAACGCTTTTCCTATTGAGCTAACCGGGCACCATATTAAATATTATACGCAAAAATCGATAGACTCTAGCAATTGTTTCATCTACGGCCTGAAACAGAAAAGTTTTGTCAAAGCCGCTTTGGTTAAGTATGTGTCACTGGTGGATCGCGTCGAGATGCGGTGCGTCTGTGGCTCATACTTAACAAAATAAAATTTCTGATTGCGGCCCAGGGTACTGCGTTGAGCCGAGCAATAAATGCCACACGCCCACAATTTTGTGGGGACAATGCAGCGGCCACCCCAATAGATATAAATATATAAACCGAAATAAAATAAACCTATATTGTAGGAAACATGCCAAGTCCCGGTACATTTACTTCACTATTTGAAAATTATTTTATTTTTATACTCTCAATGTTTTTACAGCGACCTTTTCGGGACTGTCAACCAAGAAAGATGATTTTCAATTCTAGTCCTGTATTTCTATCTAGAGTATCATATTTTGACGGTATACGTCACAATGGCTTGTCGAAAATTCCATTCAATATGTACATAATTGAGTTTTCTATATTACAAATGATCGGGAAATTTTTCATGCCTACCTTCATGTGGAGCATAGGGTATACTAAGAAATAAAGGTTAAGTTACACATTTTTTAATAGTTTATCTTCAATTTTCGCACCAAAATATCTAAGAACGCTCAAGGTTTACGAACAAACAGTTTTCGGATTGTGAAACTTGCAGATAGGGACTATCGAAAACCACCGTGAAAACACTTCTAACCCTTTTGTCATTTCAATGGTCAGTAGTTAGTTTTTCTGGGCGCTGCTTCTAACATTGAAAAAACTTAGAAATCATTACCAGATATATTCGTTTCCTGCGATAATAATTTATGCTCTAAGTGGGTTTACATTTTTTGTTGTGAGCTGAACAAATCGAAATAAATCACTATGAGTAGATTTCAGTAGAACAATGGCTGAATTTCTGAACTCATTTGGAATTCAGCGTTGTCTACTGCTATATGTTGCCAATAAAACGTCCAAGGCATCCCTGGCGATCAGACTACACATCCCGTTGTAACTCTTTGTCATTTCAATGGTTGGTAGATAGTTCTTCTGGGCGCTGCTTCTAGCATTAAAAAAACTTAGAAATCATTACCAGAGATATTCGTTTCCAGCATGGTTTCCTGCGATTCTCCGGTAATAATTTATGTTTTAAGTGGGTTCACATTTTTCGTTGTGGCCTTAACAAATCGAAATAAATCACTATGAATAGATATTTCAGTAGAACAATTGCTGAATTTTTTTACCTATATTTTGAAATTTCCCACCAATATATAAAAGTAACATTTTTTTTTAAATCGAGCGTAATTGACTTATGATCATGTTTTCTATGCTGTGATTGATTATTATTGAACCCCCTGTCTAATATTCTGAACTCATCTTGAATTCAGCGTTGTCTATCAGTGTAGTCTACTGCTATATGTTGCCAATAAAACGTCCGATTTGGATCGTGGGTTGATTTATCGGCAGCCTACGTGTTAAAGTTAGGATAGGATCTCATTTTATCCTACAGGAGAGGAAAGCCGAAAATACGTCCCAACCCTATGCTGATCCACGACCTCTCGTGCAAATATCAGTTCTAACTCGGGGATGAGGTTTTTGCCTAACCGTTTACAGCCGTAACCGACAGTGTAAGACTGTAAAGTAAAGAGTATTGCTAACGATTTTACCGACTAACATTATCTATCTAGAATGTTTACAAGTTTCTTGCCTCGGTGCACAAAACCATGCATGCGCTTAAAAGTACCATTTTTCGAATACATATTTACTTTTCAATTTTTCATTGCGCCAAACAGTCTGGTTGTTGTTAACATTTTCTGGATTTTACTTTGTTCCAAGATTTGTGCCATTCCTTTTTTACGGTTCTACGAATCTACTCTGAAATGGCTCATCGACAACAGTAATAATAAGATACACATGTACTTAAATGTTTGACTGAGTGTTCAACGAGTTGGCGCAGTGTAGAATGCCGGAGTCAAAGGGGATAGATCGCACAAGAACCGCGCCTTCTAAAGTCGGATAGCATTACCCCCAACATCCAAGGGTCGCCTCTATTCCAATAATACCCCAAAGGCAGGCTTTAGAAGAGAAGTGGTGACGTCTGGCGACGTGATCAAGCTATGTTAACTCCAGGACAAAATAAGTTGTACACCATAAGCGGGACTACATTTATTCTATGCAAATCTATATGTTTGCGTAAAAATTTGAATGGCATTACATAGCTGGACGTTCTTAAGTGTGTTCATAGGTACCTAAGGTAAGCATACAATTCCGAGTTTTAATTTCATTCCAGATGTTGCTCCTTTTTCTTGATTACTCTGTCTCGTTTTATTGTTTGTTTGTTGCTTACTTTGTTTGTTATATTACGACAACGTGCCTATATAAATGGTTGAATTCTCAGCATTGGCGAGGTAAAAAAGGGTAATAGAACGCCTCGCTTGTAATCTAGGCTCGGATGCCCAATGGCTTAAACGGTAAGTGAGTAACTCCGATTGCAAGAACGGGTCACCGTAAGCGGGACTACATTTATCCTATGCAAATCTATATGTTTGCGTGAAAATTTGAATGGCATGAAATAGCTGGACGTTTCGAGTTTTAACTTCATTCCAGATGTTGCTCCTTTTTCTTGATTACTCTGCCGTGTCATTGTTTGTTTGCTGCTTACTTAGTTTGTTGTACAACAAGTTGTCTATATAAATGGTTGAATTCTCAGCATTGTCGAGGTAAAAAAGGGTAACAGAACGCCTCGCTAGTATTCTAGGCTCGGACGCCCAAGTTTTTTGATGAAGTGCGAAGCCGGTTTTCTTACTACATCTTGATTTCCCAACAGGAAGCAACCGACTTCGACATCCGTAGCCGTCGTCGTCATTATATTGGCATTTTTATTGATGATTAAGGCGACAATCTAAAAGATGAAATGCCCAATCTTCACGCCGCTCTGGTGACCTATAGTGCTCAACGTCTCAACAATTTGGCAATAATATCTATTCATAAACATTATGCTTCTAAATTATTTTCCGAGAATATACTATGAGGGTTCGTGCCTTTTTTTTATCAGTTTATAAAACTAAACGCACATTTAACATCAACACCATCCACTTAGTGCTGACAGAGTATACTGCCTTTAAAATTTATTATACATAGATAGCTTTATGTTCCCACATAGAAATATGTCGTCATATTACTCACTGGTAAGCTTACTTATTCCTTACTGCCATGGATCTTATACGAGAAACACGGTACAAGAACCAAATAGCTGAGTATTAATTTCGCAATTGGGCTCAGCGAAATTAGTAATAAGCAACAGCTCAAAGTACAGTTGCCGGTACCTGTGTGGAGGAGACTCGAGTCAATGGCCCAAGCCTGCAATCAACTTTTGAAAAATCACCACGTTGTCTTCTGCTCAACAGAGAAGAAAACGAGCCTCCCAGAAAGATATAAAACTTGCAATGTACCGTGCAGTGTAATGTTCTGTTGAATCCCAGTTGGAATACCCAACAATAATCAGATGGTGATCTTAAGTGGGCACTAATAAAATAAAAAGAGCAAACTAATCTGTCATTGCAGTGGAATATATTTAGAAATGATAGAAGATCAAAAACAGATATAAGCCTAATGGTGCCCTAATTGGAATTCTTAATATTTTTGTCTCAATTGGTACTTTTCATATTGTCACCCTAATTGGTACTTTTGCAAAGTAAAAGTGCCAAAAAAATTAGGGCGACGAATTTTCTATATTTTTTCTAACAACGGTGACTCTGAACAAATACCCCACATGCATCATTCGAGCAAATGAGGTCACCCTAGAGTTGCTAGCACTTCGTGTTTAGAAGTCTCCCTGGGTCCGGTTTTTGGATCAGCACCCCTGAGTGCCGAATCGTCCATATAAATATATATATTTAAAGTAATGTGGAGCAGGCGATCATCATCGGGCCTGGTCCAAAATTATATGAATGAATGACTCCAATGCAAAAGCATAATCCAACAAATGTTTGTTTGGCGGCCTTTTTAGCATAGGTCACCGATGTAAAATCCCTGCAAAATATATTCAAAAACATCTAATTTTTGACCGAAATGGAGATGGTAGTATTTTCCGAGACACACTGACATAATATTTATAAAGACGGAGATTTGATGATTATGCCAGAGATCAAAATCCAAGAACAACAGGGATGTCCAAGGTTATTGACAAAGGAAAATAGGTGATAGCTGAGGTTGCTACCAGAGCGATAGAATCCTGCTGCTAGAAGATGTCCATGCCATCTTCCCCGGATGGACCAGTGAGAGTGTGAAAAAGTAAGCTCTTTGACAAGATGTTTCTACGACGTCGCACTCTATACTTCACATGTTAAATCAGACACAACATGATTACAGGATTCATTGAAGCCTAAATTGCAATATTGAACAATGCATTCACATTTCCTAATACAGAGTTAGACAAAATATCCAGCAGGGGTTCCTGTAATTACTGAAACGGACACGTATTTATTTTTATTTTTTTGTAAAAGTTCCCTCTGAGCAAGGCCGACTGCCAGCAACTGCACACTAGTTGGAAAACATCCCATACAAAACTAAACCACCATGGTAAAGTGCAATGGTCGGTGTCTGCCCTAGGCGATGATAAAACCATCTATCACTTTCTTTTAGTCACCTCTTACGACACGTAGGAAATACGTTAGGATTATATTCTAAAGGTCGTACTTACATTTAACTCGACTTTCTAATCACCATTTGGATCGCCGATTTAAACTAACTATCGGTATTCTTAACTTAATCGAGTGTATATCAAGCCATATTTTTGACTCTAGTTTTTGTACTCCCTCTAGGACGACATGTAGGCTTCTCCTTTATCCATCCCGAATCCGGTCTTTCAGGAGTCGGATTTCAGAATTAAAAAAAAAACATGATCAACACAGCAAAAAATCATCAAGTTCCTCTTAAAGAATTTCATATAATACTTTTTTGAGTTGACGCGTATGAAAAGTACTAACAAATTTAAAAACCTAATACTGGTGAACTGCATTATCACTTTTTCAGAAAAATAACAAATGATAACATAACTAGGTAATTTTGATTACCGGTAACTCCTAGCGATTAGGATCAGCGATGACTATTTTGATACATTTTAAGTAGATGAAAAGTCTAGCAGGAAGTACAGGAACTGAGGAATACTGTTTTTTAGACTCTGATTTTCCGAATTTAGCTTCACTGTTGTCATGGAGATACCCTGGCGACGTCACGCGCTTCACGCATCGTTAACACTAGGCTTGTCATTCCGGAAAACGATTAGCAGCAGCAGGCAGCGCAAGGCTCGCGATTGGGATTTTGAGAAAGTTTATTTGGGTGTGTTCTCATGTATAGACCAGGCACTGCAGATATTGGCGAAAAGAAGAATGTCCCTACAATTCGTCCATCGTCAGCCAGCGCGAAGCTTCAAACCAATGCGGTGACCAGCATCTTCGATGTTGGCCGACCGGCTACAGCCTCAGGTTATACGAGATTTTCCCCAACCCTGAAACAAACGAAGACACCGGAATATGCTCAGCACCCTACCAAATCCGGTGCAGATGAATTCAAACTACTTAAGCAAGATCGAAGATTAACACTCAGTGAAATAGATGGTATTGGAGAAAATGCTGCGGTTCTTACAAGGCTTAACACTCCCCAGTCCACCACAGGTAAAATCAAAGTTGAGGAACGGATCACACTTGAACAATTGCATGAAATCAAAGCTGCTTTTGAGGCTGCAGACACTGATGGGAGTGGAACTTTGGATATTGACGAGTTCAAAATGGTGGTTAAAAATTCTCTAGGAATACGTGGAAGACATGAAGAACAAATTATTGCACTTTTCATGAAGATTGATTCTTCTTCTGATGGGGAAATAGATTGGGATGAATTTTGTACATACATGCAACTTGAATATGCAGAAAAAGAGGAAGCATTTCGTCGCTCAAAACGAGTCATGTTCAGCCTTCCCCCTGTATTTTCAACAAGCCATTATCACAAATCTCCTGTTTTACGATTGCTACATATTGGGAATTCTACCTTTATGTGTTGTAGTAAAGAAGGGTTACTTTCATTTTGGTCTCATGATCTTGTTTTGAAGAAGTCTAAAATGATTGGTTTAGATTCAGGTGGTTCATCATCATTTTCAATCAAACCAAATATTTGGGTTACAGATATTGCAATATTGGCTGGTCAGAATAAAATTATCATTGGAACTGGTGATCGTGATATTCATTTTTACGAACTTTCTACTCTTGAACTTTGTTGTCGAATTACTGGGTTTGATAGTATTCCGTTATGCATGGATGTTTGTGAGATTGATCAGGATGAATGTATTATCACATATGGCGATGATCAAGGTTGTGTTGGAATTATTGAAATTCGAAAATGTGGGGAAACATTTAGGTTATGGAAAAAGGCACCACTTATCAATGGTATGGCCACTGTTGTTATTCAAGAAATAAGCTGTGAAAGTCACATATATTACATCAAGTGGAAAGTTCATGATGACTGGATTTCAAAGTTGAAGTACTATCATGAACTGCATTCAGTTGTTTCTTCGTGTAATCAAACTGCAAATGCACTTGTGCGAGGCTGTACAAGGCCCAGTACTTCACTCAACTCTACAATAGGTAGAAGTTATTCTGCAGTTTTAGGCAATCGCCAGGGTCAAACATCGCGGCATGGTCAAAGGCCACGAGGCCGTCATTTGACTGATGGGAAAAGAAGACAAGATGCTGACCAGTCTGTTTTTAGTGTTTACAAGGGTGTTTCTACTTTTGATTTCTGTAAAGAGCGGAATATCATTGCTACTGGTGGCATGGATCGTATTCTTCGACTTTGGAATCCTTACATGCCGCACAAACCCACTGGATATTTGCGAGGTCATAATACTCCTTTGATATTCGTTGCTATGTCAGGCGCTGACGATCGAGTTTTTCAGTGTATCTGTTGATAAAGTTGTCAAGGTTTGGGATCTTGTGGAGCAAACATGCTTGGTGACTCTTAGTCCTAAACTTCATAAAATTACTGGAGAAATACTGACTTGTAGCTACACAGATTCTTGCAAAGCACTCGCTATCGTTACAGATCACATCTCATTGCTTAAGATAAGTCAAAAGGTCCATGTTCAAGCTGAAATGCCAACAAGTCATTCTGAGCCTGTCACGTGTGTTGGTTATAATGCAAGTTTTAACCATGTTATCACTTGTTCAGAGGGGAGTGTTGTGAAACTGTGGGATTTTGATAATGGTTATCCAATGTTTGAATTTAATAAAGCACATGGTGATGGTGCAATCACATGCATGTCTTTTGATGCAAGCGGACGACGATTAGTCACTGGTGGAAGAGATGGCACGATGCGCATATGGAATTATAACAATGGGCATTGCTTGAGGACTTTAGTGCCTGAAGGTGAACGGCAAGAAATATCAGCTTGTTTGTACCTGGAGACAAATAAAAATAGTTTCATATGCGGAGTTGGTTGGGACAAAAAAATCAATATATATCCTGACGATGTACAGGATTTTCGTGCCATTCAACGTCCTGAAAATAAGTGGAATAATTATGAAAGCTTCTGTCACGAGGAAGATATCGTTTCAGCAGCTTATGGCCCTCCTAATTTATTGGCAACAGCTTCATATGAGGGTTTGATTAAAGTTTGGAATTTTGTATCAGGACATATAATTTGCTCTTTGCCTTACCCAGGCAAACAGTTTTCAAAATCTACATCGGGTAGTGAAGATGATGGAGACTCTGGCTTTGAGAATGAACGGGTTGAACAAGCTGTCAGCAAACTTATTTTCATTAAGAAAAGAGTAGTGGATAAAGTACATGCACCACTTATTGCTGGGTGTACAAATGGAACATTAATATTTTGGAATGTCCAAGAAAGAGAAATATTCGCTCATTGTTCTGTGACACAGAATTCATGCCCAATTACTGGGATGGTTCTTTCAAAAAATGAAGACATCTTGTACATTGCAGATGAACTCGGATTTATCAGAGTTTGGAATATCAGTCAGTATGCTCTTAGACCTTCATGTCAGCGGACTCAACTGCAAAGCCCACCACAAATATTACGTGGTTGGAGATGCCATATTAAAAGAATTACATCTATATGTCTGGTTGAGGAACATGATGCTATTTTAACATCATCAGCAGATCGAACCGTGCGAATATGGAAAACGACTAGTGAATATATCGGTACATTTGGGCAAAGTCATCCATGGGATCTTTATGATGAGAGTACTTGGTTTCATCCCATGGTACCACAAGAAGTTTTATTTGATCCTCTTAGTATGCCTGATCATCCCATTTTGAGAGAGCATAGCACTGTAACCGAAGTTGTGCATGAGTCAAGTTTAGAACCTTCAGATAGTGAAGAAGAAATTGAAGAATCGCCAAAAGAAATGAAAGTCATCAAGAAACGGATGGGCTCATACCCATATTGGAGGAAGAAGGTGAAAACAAATCAAAATTGACTGTTGAGAAACCAAGCATCAAATCAACATCACGACGAAGCTCTCGTAGCATACGTGGATCTAGTGAAGATGCATGGAGGCGCCGGTTATCCCGGCGCTTATCCCGAGTAATGGTAACAACGCCTAACGATATAGACAAAAATGAAGAGCAAATTTTACTAAACGATATCGCAAGCACAATGACTAGAAGTGCTGGAAAACGATTGCGACATGAGCGGTTATTGTCCCAGCAAAGACGATTGAATTTGCATTTGGATGCAGGATCTCATGCTTTCCAGTCGTTGAAATGTTTTGATCTCAAGGACCCATCATCACATATCGGAAACAACTTCCATGAAAAATCTGCTGGAGATTCCATTCGTTGGAATAAGGATAATATTAAAGAACATCATGAAGAAATTCAATCTGTAACCGTAGTATGAAAATAAATATTTTGACAAAATATTATTATCTAGCTTTAAAATCCCTTGTCAATCAGAAGCCATTGATGTACCGCACCTTCAAGGTGGGTTTCATCTATGGCACATGCTTGGCCTAGAAGTTTTTCTGCGATTTTTTCTACGCCTTTTTCAAGCTGAATTCTATGAATCCTATGCATTATTGTTATTCTGAAGAAGCCACTAAAATATATAGACCAACCTACGATTTGAAAAGCGATCCACTGCCTGCAGCGCAGCATTTTTAAATTACATTCGCACCGCATGCTTACATCACATTCTGCACTTAAACTTTTTAATAAATTTAAGCTCCTTCAAAACTTCCTCACATTATATAGCAAGCTTGAGCCTTAGGGTTTTTCAAACATTTTCGTGGCGTATGAATCTCTGACAGAGTGCATTGTTGCGATATACATTTGGTGATGATTGGTCTATACTTGATAAAATATAATCTCAATTGAATATTGAAAAGGGTTATATATTACCGTTATATACTTGAGTGTTGTCTCTACTTCTGTTTTCTGTCAAAATCAATACTTTTTTTCACCAAAGATATATATATTTTTTAAAATACAAATCCATTCCAAATTAATATGTATTTTGAAGCTCAATAATACTTTTTGTCCATGCTTGAAGCCTTTATGCCTCACATCTACTGCTTTAATTTAATTTTTTCTAAGAGAAGCATCCTCTCTTGCACTTCAAACTTTAATATTTTCGTGTGATCTACCTATATAATTTTATATTTCCTATTTTTGCCTTGATGATTTTGATCTTGCCAGAATGTTCAATTTTCTAGTTCGTACTTCTATTGATTTATTCGTTTTTGAAGGATATTAGTGAACATGACATAGTATTTTAGATTGATTTTTAATACTGGTTGGGTTTTATATACCGTACTGAAGCAATTTACCTATAGATATTATCTTTACCTTATTTGTTGATAAACATTTTTTGATGCAGGATGATATGTACCTATAATGTATTTGCACAAAAGTGTTTTTATAGATCTGTGGATATTTAACATACCACATGCTTATTTTTCACCCATTTTTTTACTGAAAACAAGCAAAATGGTTTTTTGAGTTAACATCAATTTGGACTTGAAATATCATACTGTATATTTCGTATTGTCAAGCATTGGCCAATAATGAAATGCACCTTGTTGGTGTGATTCATCAGTGGCCCATACCTGACAGAAGATGATGCCATAAAAATTTCTGTTACCTAACCAAATTTATCATCCGAATACTTAAAGAACGATATTGAAATAATCCACTTAAATTATTTTATTAAATTAATAAGTTCGCAGCGCTTTGATGTACTTTAATTGAAAATATTGAAAGTGTTATACTAGGTAATTTTTTTTTGTGGTAAGCTGTTTTTTCTTTTGTAAAAAATTTAAACATTAAAGTTTTCTGGAAGCATTGATGTTACTGATTTAATTACATAAAACTATTTTTTTTAAAGAAATCTTGACTTGTCTGCCTATAATTATATAATAATTCGAATAAAAATTAATTTTTCTGCTTTATTTTTATAGGTTTTTATATTAGATTTTTTATTTTGTTTGTTTATTTTATTATGGCCGATAATCTGCTATGTACTTTGATATCGGCGTCGGAGAAAGCAAGTCAAATTGCTCGACTGTGCCGAGAGAATCAAGCTTTGTTTTCTTTACTTATTCAAGAAAAAGGTGAAAAATTTAATGAAATCGATTTTAAGACATTAGCCGATGTGTTCATTCAACAAACTGTTACAAAAGAGGTTAAAACAAAGGTAATTCCATATGTTCAATTTTAAAATTGTGTCAAATTTTACTTTCACATTAGATGCAAACTTTACTACTGGCTCAGTAGTAGTGAGCCCTTTAGGTCCGGGCTTCAGAACAATCCTAATGTCCTAATTTCCTGCTTGCCGTAAGAGGCGATTGAAAGAAAAAAAAAGAAATGGTAGATGGTCGTGCTATTACCCAGGGCAGCTACCACTCATTGCACTTTACCATAGCAGTTCAGTTCTGCTTTGAATGTTTTCTGCCTAAAGTGCAGTTACTGGTACTACATCTTCTAGTAGGTCTTTTCTATCAAGTGTTCTTCAGTTGATTCCATTTAGGTTCTACTTCTGCCTTGCTATGAGTGAATTTTTATTAAAGAAACAAGGTTTACTCTTTACAAACCATACATACATACTCAAATCTATTTCTGTAGTTTGTCTGACTGTATTAAGATATAAATTAGTGTATAAGCTCTTGTTGAGTAGCTAAAGTGGGCGTCCTTGCCTTCAGTTTATAGGGCATGAACGAAGAAAAAGTTTGACTATTGTTAACTTTCATGGTATTTTTTCCATTTATTCAGTGATATTTTTATCAGCTGTGAATACTTGGAGTAATATACTACATGGTAATGATTTGTTATGTTGATGATATTCTTCTTTCATATGCTTTCAGCTAGCAAATATGTGTGAAGTGTGCCCAAAAATACGTCGGAAGAACGTGCTAATGTATTAGAGAAGTTAACGAAGTTATTATTTCTGTAACATTTCATCAAAATAATATACTTGTGAAGGAGCAGCAAAACAAGTTATATGCAGTATTATCAATGTATCTTCTCATTCAAAGTTATCCATGCGTAGTATGCTCATATTCCTAACCAAGAGGAACAGATTTAAAACGACTTAAAATTAATGCAGTCACGGCTAAATTGCTAGATTATATTGCAGTAATTTATTGGGCCCCACATTGTGTGTTATACATACCGTAATTAGGCTTTTTCTGCTCTTGTTTTTAGTTCGGAAAATTGGCAGATCATGTACAAGGCGAAGAAAACAATCAATTTACAAATACATTGGGAGAAACAATATCAGTTGAAATTGGATCAAAAGTAAAAGAAACTTCAGATATGTTGTCGAAAGTTTTGGATGGAAATGACGCTGCTGCGAGGTTTGTTAAAATAGCAATGTTATAATCTTTTTTTAGAGAGGGAGAGAATGTTTTATTCTGGTAAGATTTTTCATTTTATAATGAAGTAATGTGGAATTGGCTACTCCAGTTACATTTATACTTCGGTTGAATATAGGGTTGGGGAGTTTTCGATTCGGTAATTTGAATTGATTCAAGTACAGATCATTCGAATCAATCGTGAATCGGTCATAGAAACAAAAACTTGCTAGATAAATTAAATTTTTTCATTTTTTAACATTAAAATTTAACCAATATCGATTGTGTTTTGTCGTGAAAATGAAAATTTTTTCTCCTGGACTGGAGTGTAATTAAATTTTTTATTTACCATAATAAAGACTATAATAGTAATAGTAAAAATGGGATATTTGTTATTTTATGGAATCAATCAGATTCCAAAAAAAGTTTTTGATTCAGATTCGAATTTCAAATGATTTGGCTTTGCAATACCATACAGCACAGTTATTGGCGCACCTAGGTGTTTGAGAAAGCGGTACCAGATGGAGAAATTACTTCTTCGTTAAGTATGTGTTGCTGATAGAACGTGTCGATGAGATGTGGTCTTCTGTGGCGCTTACTTCACATAATAAATTTTCTGATAAGGGTAGTTATTGGTAGACAAAATTGATAACTGTTTGTTTTCATCAGAAAAAGTCTTTGTTTTTTAAGCAAGAATCAAAATGAGATCTAGGCATCGAAGAAAAATGAAATGAAGACATTCATACTGGAAAATCATAACGTTTTATTTCGGTTTTCAATTTTTAATTCTTCCTAAACTAAAGAGTCTTTTATTGTTCTATTTAAATTTCAGAATATTAGCTGAAGCTGCTCACGAAGAAACATCCTTAGATATAGAATCAGTTATTGAATGTGATGTTTTAAAAGACATTGCTTCTAGTGATCTTGACTTGGAAAATATTGGAATCTGGATCGATCCTATTGGTAAGTATCACTGTAAGAGGCAAAGGAGGGGGCAAATAAAATATCCTGATGAAACTCAATACCGGTAAAAACTCAGCCCGTACTGTTATTTGAAATTACTGCATATAAATTTATGGACTGAGTTAGAAAAGGGCATATCGATGTTTGATTCAGATTGAAGAAGATGGTGAGGGAAATTCATTTTTATCCTGCGGGAGAGGAAAGGCGAGAATATGGCTAAACCATATGAGGAACCATAACCCAATCGGGAGTTAAGGTTCTGGCTTCGCGTATTTAGGTACTCATTTTTCCTCTGTATAGACATGGTTGCTGGAGGAAGCCGTAAGCAGTACTTGCGTGAGCCATCGTGAACCAGTGAGGTGTCCAGCAGACCTCTCGCATGTAATCATGCCTCACAGAATTTAAGTCCAGGACATTAGGGATGCATAGCTTGAAGCATGTTTCCAATGCTTTAATGATTGACCTAACTGCGCACCCCAGTAAGTATAGCAGCTTTTGTTGAATGACTGAGTGACTAGAAATCGATAGGTCCCAGAATTAAAGAAAATAACCAGGTGGCTTTTTGAAAAAGTGTTTTACGGATTTGTGATTTCTTTAATAACTCAAATGCCAGAGAATGCATGAAATTGGTTTAGTGCTTGGAACCAGACTCGAAAGTATCCACTAGGCTGTAACTCTTAACCAATTCACCCGAACCCAATCATTTTATGATTTAACAATCGAATGATAGATTTTCACATCTCTTGAATGCCAAACAATATCGAACGTAGTAGCTTCAAAACTTCTCATAATGGCAAATTTTGCATAAATATGAGCATATTTGCTTCAAAAAGTTCAAACTTTCAGATACAAGATTTAATCTAAAATTTTCAATCTCATTAGTAATTTGATCTTTAATAGCAGTATTGATAAGTTTAGGAGTATTTTTATTAATCAAGTTTGAGACATTTTTATTTTTATTTTTTGCAAATGATGCATATTACATTTTTCCCTATATTTTTTTCGGGGCAGTCATTCACTTTGATGTCATGTCTAAGCAGCAAGATAGCGGACATTTTGCCAGTCTATTGATTTTTGTAATAAATATTGATTAAGTCCGATTCTAATTTATCAGGGTTCTGTCAATGTATCAATTGGGTATTATTACTGTAAAAGCCACATTATTAATTAAGAAAACAAAAAATGTTAATCTCATTCCAAACAAATTTACTACAAGTACATGGGCTTTTATCGGATTTCAGTTCACCTTCATTAGGTAATATTATGTAATGAATCCAGACAATGATCCAAGCAAAGCATGTGTAATAGACTTGTTTAAAAATGTGGAAAAAAGTTATAGTTCTCTATTTTATTGACCTCATTCTTATTCCTTAATGTTAATCCTTCAAAGTCATGCATGGCTCCATTTTCACAAGGATAATGGAGCATAGGATAGACAGTTTAAAACATATCTTGACATTATTACGATAATTGGTTAGTGAAATGACCATGTTTGAATATCTGTTATTAATAACTATTTAGATGTTAGAGGAAATGTGTTTACTTATTTGTCACACTTTTATTTTCTGTTGGTGTCATATTCCACATCCTATACAGTAAAGAAATATGTTTCTCTCAAAATAATTTTCTATTGATATGACTAAGCTGTCAATATGGTAGCCTTATTTCCTGTTACCTGCCAGTTGCAGTTTGGCAACTTTTGCCCTCGTTCCCAATCAGGAAATTTATTTTGTCAAGCATGAGCCACAAATAGACCTATCAGAGACCCATACTTGATAAAAAATAATTGAGTACTTAAACTTCTGTCTGAACTTGAATATATCTGTGCCCTACCAAATACATTGAATTTAATACTGGATGTTATCTAAATAAATTACCAAAACACTGATATTGGGCATAAATTAATTACAAAGAGCTTGAAATATTGTTCGTCTATAAAAATTGTGAAAAAAGATAAGATTTTATTATTCTGATTGAAGGGTACAAAGATGTAGCAGGGATGCAAATAACAAAAGAGTACTAGAGTATTACTCCCATTCGTTGTCGCTTAAAGACAATTATGAGAGTATTCAAATACTCACGGAAATAGCAAATTTTGAACAAAATGGGGAGTATTTGCATTAATGTTAATAAATCCTCCTGCGATCATTCAAAGCGTACTTGATGGCTCCTGATGACGGGAAATTAACATGAAGTCCTTAACATTATTAAGCACGGGGTGAATTTAAGTGTTTTCATACGAAACTGTCATGATTTATTTCAGAAATACATGTTGAAAAAAAAACGAGAGTATAGCGAACTCCTGCAAACGAATCTGTATTTGTAACCCTGATATACATGCATATCATTATTAATTCACAAGTGTTTCAGCACAATATTTGTTTTCTGTTAGGTAGTTCACATATCCTTTTATGTGCAACCTTTACACATTATTTTATATCAGATTGTACATCGCAATATGTAAAAGGTATTGAAGATATTACACCGACGTCACATGGCATTTACGAAGCCGGTCTTCAATGTGTGATGGTTTTAATCGGTGTTTATTCACTTAGTAATGGAAAACCAATCATGGGTGTGATCAACCAACCTTTTTGTCAGTGCAATATTAAAAATGGTCAAAAAAGGTGAGTTAAAAATTTGTATGAAATTAAATTGATATCAGAGATAGATTGTTTCCTTAAAAAAAACTCAGAGATAGATTGTTTCCTTGAAAAAACTCATGACCAAGTACTTCATTCACATATTATGACATCACAAAAATGATGCAGAATTAAAAAAATAAGTTCAAGGAGTTTCAAAGGACAGTAATGTCATAGAGCCAGCTACACCCAGAATCCCATGGCAATCACGGCACAGGCCTATTTAGTCAGGCAGCAATCACTTCTGTGTACGACCACCCAGGCACCAAGGAATGTATAGGCGATCAAAAATAAGGCAAACAAACTTCACACAATATTTAACAAAAGTTCTATTTTCATTGGCAATTTTAGAAAATAAAATTATACCATTTGAGCTCTAGATTGAATCTTATTCCCAAAAATATTTGCCACAAATCTTTCATATCAATCTTGTCCCATCCTTGTTCATTGAATTGATAAAATTTGTAAAGGTATGTACCGGTAATAAATATAAATAAACGATGGTATTCAATAGCACAACAGCAGGTAATTTGATCTGCGTCTGTACATTGATCTTTTAATAACCTCAATTGAAGGAAATTGGAAAGGCTTTTATGACGCTATTTTGGACACAATTGTAATGTTGCGTAAATTTTGTATATCTGAATACAATTCAGATATACAAAATTGACACAACATTACTGAATATCCCTATTTGAATAGTCCTGTATTCTAGAATTCTAATTAAAAGTAATTTCGTTTTTCGATCATTCTTAAACTGATTCATTTTGCTGTAAAATCATGATATATGCTAAATTATTTGACATAAATCATGACTTTGCAGAGAAATGAATAAAATACGCTCTGAAAATAACGGTAAGTTTTGTTACTGTATCTGAAATGTTAAAACATTATTTTTTATATGAAATGATGAATTGAGGATTCAAAAACTTTACTATTCCATAATTATTCAGAAAAAGTAAAATTAGCTGATATGCCCTACTTCAAACAGAATTATGCCGTCTCAAAAATCATAAAAATGAATATAGAAATATTATTTATCACATGGCTAGACAACACCTATTGTACACTTGGGAAAGGTGGTGTTACAGTTATCTGAACTTCTCCATTTCTGTACAATTGACCTCATGTGAACATTTAATTTTAACTTCAAAAAGATATATTGCTTTTATTGCCTACAAATTTTCTTCAGTTTCTCACATACCAGTTCACAAGCAATTGAGTAGTTAAATATGGGCTACTGGTTGGACCTTGATAGAAAATTGGTCCAAGCAAAATATATTTTTAAAGAAAGTATTTCATCATAGATTCCTTACCATCAAATTTCAATGGATATGTCTAGTCACGATGAAGCTGTATGAAGAACTTTTAAATCAATACCACTATATCAGTGTTGATGTTTAAAAGCTTTTTTGTAGATCCAAAATAAATGACATGGCGTGTTGGACACCTTGATGAAAATTACCTATATGTCACCCTGGGCGACACAATTGTTTAATGAAAATAAAATCGTATTATCCGATTCAAATGCGCTTTTATGACTTCTGTAGTTTTGCAGGTCCATAAATATTACTGAATAGTATCCTTCCAACCTACCTAATTTTCCATTTCTTTCTCAGGTGGAAAGGTAGATGCATATGGGGTTTCGCATACAACAACATTAGTAGAAATAATTTGAAGAAGACTAATATGGTATGCAGTTTTTTTAATAATATATGTCATTCTAAATTAATGAGTGCGCTCAATGTGAGAATTCGAGTATTTTTTCTGAAAATGCCATATTTGCCCGAAGAACATGGGAACCATCAAGAGTATAGTTTGTGTGTCGGAAATTTCCACAAAATATTTGATTATACGCGACTCTAAATTGTTTAAATAACACTGGTTCGAAAAAACAGTCCATTGACAATTCCACTCTGATCTCTGTGGAAATTAAACTTTTTTACTTGGAATTCTTGTGGGACCAAAATGAAAGCTGTGAAACACAAACATTTTAAAGTACTTGCGATTAGACAATCTCGAAGAAAAAAGTGAGTTGAGGATAATTTATTTATCTGTTAGTCTAATTTTAATAGTTATTCAAATACAGTTATTTACAAAATTATTTTGAAACTATTCAGTGCGGGTTACTATAATGGAGTTCAAACAGTATTTTAATTTAACTACGGTATATAAAAAAATAGTGTTCCAACATTTTAGATAGATGAAATTTTTTCATGTTTGAATATATTTTGCCAGGCATGGCATGATCTATGTCAAATTTTACTTATATATATATGATGATTTTACTGCAAAATAATTCAATTTGAAAATAATCGAATAACATAATTACTTTTAATTGGACTTCTAGATCACCTGACTATTGGGATGAAGACATCCATATCTGCTATTCCTTTAAATAAAATATATTTTCCTTGTCAATTTTTTTGAAAATTAATCTGTCATCATAGCAATTACCTTTTGTATTCCATCAGTATATTAATTAAAAGTGATAACCGCCATTTTCGTCTATTGTCATGTTCAATTACCATACCATTATAATTACCGTAAAAATTGATTTGAGCTCAAGAACGTCTGTCGATTTTAATCTCATGGATAATGTTGAACAGAGAAGATAAATTGAATTTGAATAAAAATTGAAAATCAAGTTATTCAAATTTAAAAAAATATTATTTATTAGGAATCTTTATCAAAATTGAAAATTGTAATTTTTGTCAATTTCCATTTGCATGTGGGCCCTAGGCAGCATCAAATTTCCCTACATGTGGGCCCTTTTAAACAGCATCAAAGGATGAGTTGTTTGAGAAGTGAATTTTAATGTATTTTTAAAAGAATTTCAATGTTGCCTTTTCATAGGATGATGAGTCTCAAATCCAAAAATTACCACCTTGTATTCTCACAATGCTTCTGCATCATCATTAACTAGTGTTCATACCTTTTCTGAAATTTATATTTAGATTTCTCCAAATAAATCACATCCCGGAAAGCATATGGTCGTTCTAAGTTTACATGATCCAGAAGCGATGGCAGCGATAGCACCTTTATCTTCCACTGTTGAAACCTGTCAATCTCGAGGAGCCGGGTATAAATGTCTTACTGTGGTGGACAAACTAGCGGAACTCTTTGTTTACACGTTTGGCGGAAGTTATAAATGGGACACATGTGCGCCACATGCTATTTTATCTTCTTGTGGTGGTGGAATTGCAGTGTTAAAGGATGCAGTGGAAAAGTTTGGTGAGCTAATATACTTTGTTTTATAATTTTTGTCTTTAATTTAAGTCAAGATGGGATAGGATTTCATTTTATCTTGTGGGAGAGGAAATGCCGGGAATACTGCTCAGCTATAAATGGTGATGTGTGGACATACCTACCAGGATTTTATTGAGTTTCATGTGGAACATGTTAAACTACGGGGATGAAATTAGAACGAATTTCAGTTGGTTTAAAGTATTTGCAATGTTGATATTCACTAATTTCTAGTGAATAGCTAGTGCTTTTAAGCTTGACTATGATGTAAATTCTATTGTACTAAGACATAATTTCCTTGTTAACTCCTGTTTTATGTGTTTTCTGATATTCTCCTAAATCAATAGTAATTTGACTCTGTTGTGTTTTCTTTGTTCATATAATGAAAAATTCATGCATGCTCGGTAAATGCACGGAAAATTATGCAATTTTTGTGCTATTGAAATGAAAATTGATATTTTATATCAAATTTCATGGTGAAGACAATGCTTTAAATCAATATTATTATGAATAATTGAAAACTTTTGTCATGAGTTTTCATCAGCTCACAACATTCTGAATATTGAATTAAACTGCCTCATTCTATAAAATGAATCGAACCGATCAAATTTTTCAATACTTGGGAGAACTTGATCTTTTTTAGAGCAAAAAAAACAAGGGTCTAGTCCTGCCCCGAGTTAGCATAATCATTAAAGTATTAAGAATCCACTCCCGGCTTTCCATCTCTAGTTGATGTGCATAGGAAATGAAGCTTCTCAAATCACTCAGGGGATAAATAAATGTTCATAATTGTTTAAGAATATTCAGGTGAAGAGATAAAGTCCTGATATGGTTAAGCCGGGAGCAAATATTTTGAATTGTTTGTTTCTAAAATCTCACACAGAATGTCTCCACAACGGAATTTTAATATATTTTGTTCAAGGATGATTCAAGATTGATTTCTTGAGGTTCCTTTCCTTTTCTAATTCAGCATTGAACACTTTTCATTGACCATATTACGTTCCCTATGAGAAGATAAAATAATAATAAAACAATCTGCAAGGATTTTTCTCTTTGACAGGATAAAAATGATAGTACAGGCATTGGGATAAGATTACTCATTGAATTTTAGATGATGTCTGTTCGAAAGGCAATCTTATTGGCTTATTTCGTGTTGATATATCAATAATACAATTTGAACATTTTCGGAAAAAGAAAATGACTACGAATGTGAAAATGTACAAAATGAAAAAAGGCCTCACAAATTGTGATATGTACTGATCAGTTTCATTTTTTTTTCTTTTGCCATATTTTCAACCCAGGTGAATACAGGTATATGATCCAAACCCTATTCTCAACATAAAATATATTAAACATGATAAAAAATATCTCAAGTTCAAATATTTTTTTTTTAAAGCTTTGTTGTTAATTAAAGACGGTATAACATTTCGTTCAGATGCCGCTGAAACTGATGAGAAAGCAGCTGTACTTCTCGATTCATGTCAAGTCAAATATAACAAACTTGCAACATTTGATGGAAATCATAACTGGAAAGCCAATTCAGGGGGACTGCTCGTTTATAATGAATCATCACAAAGTCGCAAGGCGATGCATAAGATTTTAAAAGCTTTTTCTACATCACAATCATAGCAATGGTAGTTTATAAATTAGTTTATAAATTATGTTTATATAAAAACATAGTTGTTTTATATTTTTGGAATTCAGCACTGTTCCCACGAAATTTTGTTAGTTATTCTGGTATGATGAAAATATCTGATTTTGAGCTTATTATATCCTATGAACTGCTAACTTAAATAAGTATTTAAGAATATTTTACAAACTAAATTACCAATTATTCTGCTCCACTAATTAGCTGATTTTGTCTGATAACAATAATTCTTATATATAAGCGAGCGTTGAGAGAGTCTCCTTTAAGACTTGGCTGTTATTAATGACATATTACTATTCATGTTTATATTTTGTTGTGCCGAGTATGAGCCACTCATGGTTCATCAGTGGTTCACGCTTGTTGAGATATGTGTTGTTTATCAAATCAAGAGTGAATGTTGCCATCATAAGACCACCTAGTATTCATCATTGCACTATATTTAATGTTTTTAGTTATAAAAATGATCACCAAATTCAACAATATTATGTGAAAACATTATATATTGTGACTTTGTTTAGTATGTACCAATCAAAATTTTATTTTACCGAGTATAAGTCACAGATACTTTGTAAAAGATTTTTGTGATCTTGTGCGGGTTAATGTGAACTAACTACTCATCCTTCTGCTATTCCCTTACGTAAATGGCTCCGTATGGTAAATAGAAAGACAATAAACTAATAAACATAAGGTTCTAGTGTCTATCTAAACACATTCTGTTACCGAAAAATGAGATGAAAATGCTTGTCTGAGGAAGTCTCGGTCAGACGAAACATTACATAAATAAATTTGTGTATGTGTGTAGAAAGACTCTCGAACCTCTTGTCTAAAAGATTATCAGACGACATTTTTTCGGTTTGATGTACCAATGGTCGATAGTGCTGATTGAATGAGGTCTATCAGTTATATAACAAAGCATAGAATGTAATAGATGATTTTTCCATTAGAATATAGGTAAAGATTTTGGTAATGGTTTTATTTGTTAAATTAATTTTCTTACTGTAGGTTTGCCAGATTTAAGATTGACTGATGATTAGTTTTGTTATTATCAATATTCGGAAGGTGTAGTTATCTATTTTTTTTACTCTTTGTTTTATTGTTTGGTTTTAACTGCAGTTGCTACCTATAGGTTAGGGAATGAAAATTGATTTGAAAACACACCCCACTAGATTCAACATGGTCGGCGAAATTTTTCAGATTTTGTGTGAATTAACACACATTCTAAACATTTTTCAAACTAATGTGAATATTTAATTAAACAATTTGATTAAATGTTTCGGTCGAAACATATTTGTTGAACTTTTTCCTAAAAAGTGTCCAATCTGTGTATAACTTGTTTTCCTATCGTTTACCTTCTTTGACTTTCCTTGCTTATACATTTTACCGACACCAAGCCAAGTACAAAGCAGTAAAATTTTATTATAATTACTATGATCAGAAATTACCCAGTTTTATATTCTTTTACTGCTGCCTCTTGTTACTATAATATACATTATTACAAATATAAATTTGTTGCTACTCAGATTTTTTTTTAAATTTCACTCATTTTCGCCTTGTGCAGTTGTTTATTTTTTCACTATCCTTACACAATTCATTCATGACTATTTTTTAGCATTACTACTTATCTGCTGTTGACTTTTGCATCATAATTCAGTTCCATAAATTCTTCCCATATTTTGGAGCAAGTTGGATACGTTTTTTTGTTGCTAAATCATGTAATAACTATCTCTTTTTTTTCGAATTTCATGGCCAGGGCTATGAACTCGAACTCCATGATTTTCAGTGAACGATCTTAAAAAAATATTTGACTCTCCATATTCTGCGTAACTATGACGTCGTATAGCTGCACGTCGATGCACCAAATTAATTGAAATTTGAAGCTCGTCGATTTTGCCAACAGATGACACTAAATCATCTCCATGCTTTTCTGGTGTTGTAAAATCATTAAAATTTACATGAATCATTCACGAAACTGCATAGATAGGTTGATTCCTCTACTTGCAAAATCTGAGACTACATAGTGTCGCTAAACTGTCTTGAACTCGATACTCTGGTGTTCCTGCACTCGTCAAAAATTCGACCATGTCCGCAACCAAGGTCATGACACATCAAGCAGTACGTCAAATTTTTTTTTCGATGATTTAAAAAGCTCTAACATCATCAACACTGCTGTTGCCCGGTTAACTCAGTCGGTAAAGCGTTGGCAGTACGCTTCAAGCTTAGCATCTCTGAAGTCCTGTGAAGGATGATTATATCAGAGGTCTGCTGGGCGCCTGGCCAGTGCATTGTGGTTCACGAAAGCGCTGCACCCAGAACTGGTGTCTGCACGAGAGGTCGTGGTTCGCCATATTCCCGACTTTCATTCCCGCAGGATAAAAATGAGATCCTATCCTATTATTTCGAATAGCAATGTTGATAATGTGTAATTTAAGCCTTTTGACATATACGATTAGCATAAGTAATAGCTTTTCTATCGCTTTTTTTGTGATGTATCACAAAATACTGTTTTTGAGCAACTTTTCTTCTTCATTCCATTTAGAGCATAGTTGCTGGTAGTATATTTTGTAGTATCTCTTTGTCATTTGAGTGTCTATTGGTGGTTGTTTCCTTTTTACTTATCGCTTCTGGCCTTGCTTAGGATCAATTTCATTGGGAAAACAGAAGAAAAATGTGTTTTGTGACGTCCTCAAAGTAGAAAAGGGGTATAAAATAAATATATAAACAAGTGTTATCTTGCATATCGTATTAGTGTACTTCTTTATATATAAATGTTTTTCTGTTGTTATTGCGTGGACTCTTGCCATTTTAATTGTTATTATTACTAACCAAATCAATATTGTGCAATCAGGGTCTGATAAAATTCATTGTTATTGTTAGATTGTGTCTCTTGACATGTATGGTCCATGGATAAGTGCATTATCCATGAACTATGCTTGACATGAACATGATAGCCTTTTTAGTGTCATTACAATTATTTTACAATTATATCATGTATATTATTATTCCAGTCAGAAAATTATGAACAAACATGTTTTTGTTAAGAATGGATCACTGATGGATTGAACCGTGCAGGAGTGAGCCATCTGTGGCTCATGCTTGATAAAACAAATTTTCTGATTGGGTCTATTATAAATTACTATCCAGATTTTACACAATGTTTACTTGTTTTTTTTTCTCTCTTGCTGCATGAAATATATACACATCAGTTTGTGACAAAAAATAATGGTCTGATTTTGTGAAAAGAAATTTTCAAGTGATACATTTGAATACCAAGGCCTGAAGAAAATTTATTGCTTTAGTGATCGGTTCGCAAGCGAAAAGAAAGTTGTAAAACTTAGCTTTTGCCATACAGGAATAGTCAAACTTGTGTTGTCAAGTTTACGTTTTAACCGTTTCCAGGGAGATAGATCTAACAGAACACCTGATAGTCCTGCAAAACAAACCTACAGTCCTACTGTTCTTGAAACATGACTTGGTAAGACCTCTAATTTAGAATCATCCGGGTAATGAAGGAACTTGTGTTTCTCACCCACAATGTGTTTCTTGCAAGAACATGTTTGTGTTCGCCGAGTTTTATGTATGAAGCGGCCTGTTTGCAGTAACTGGATCGATTGTTTACAAAGCAAAAAATATCAGCACGAGTTGCAAGTTGAGTTCAAGATTTAAATTAAGAGTCGAATCAAGTAGTGGCATACATTTATGAGTCGCATGTCGATTTTTAAATCTATTCAGCAGCGATGGCAGATCAATTTCCCACTTTACTTTATTTATAAGTACCCACTTAAAATCATCATTGAATGTACGAACACAGATTTCAAAGATCATATCCTTCTGGGAGGCACGTTTTCTTCTAATGACTCATTCAACGGCAGGAAACATGATTTCTTCAAAGAGTGATGGAAGGCTCTGGCTAAATTTTAATAGTACCGAATCTTCTTCTCTGCATTTTCTCAAATTGAGTAGTTCATTAGCTAAGACAACTTGAGTAAAGTTATTGAAAAAAGTGACTCTGGGTACAACTTAGTCTTAAAAAGTCACTGACTCCCTGTCTCCCCAACACTGGCAACATCACTAACAGAAAGCTGCCTCCTACTCTCATTATGAATTCCATTTATATCAACTAAACAAATTTGAAAATGATTAATTTATTTCAAAATTTCATGATCTCAACAGTATATAATGAACCTCTTGATTTTCCGGCAGGAAGATTTGATTGAATCTGAGTGAGGAGTCGGGATACTGCAGTCAATTCTGTAAACACTTTACCCTAAAATAAAAGTATAAAGAAACCTTAATACTTTTTACAACACTAATCAAAAACTTGGTTGAAAATAATTTTATCTTGTGCGGATGGGATGATTGATGAAGTCATTCCATTTGATGTCAGTGGGTCAGAAAGTTGATTTGACCGGTCATAAATATTTTGTGCACATTGATATTGAATTGATAAAATAAAAAACTGAACAAGCAGTCACAAACAGCAATTATGGGTCAAACTTTATTATAGAACTTTATTTCTATTCAGCGAAAATCTTAAAAAAACATCTCAAAGATGAATTATTAACAACAGACAATTCCACAATTGAAATTAAATGATATATCTCAGCAAAGGATGTTCAAAACAAACAGAAATATATTTGAAAATAAAGATTTTGATCATTTTATACACAAACTAATTCAGGGGATTTTAACATCCTAAGAATTACTTTTGAGTGAACAGATAGAGGACATGTACAACTTTTAAAATGCTCCACTGAGTGTAGATCCCAGAAATACAATTCAACTATGACAGATTTAAATAAAGGAAAACTGAAACAGATTTAAACTGAAATACCTGCAGTTCAACGGCTTCCTCTAGTTTAGATATAGCAGGCCATGAATCTTCCAACATAATTATTTCTGACAAATGTGCATCGATGATTAGACTGAGCCAATTTATAACCTGAAAAATCAATATAGATTACAAGTTTTATAAACATCATGATTTTGCTAAAAAAGTGCATCACTTTGGAGTGATCGAAAGGTGAAGTTATTTAAAAAGACAACATTACCCAAAGACTGGGAATATCCTTATCCAATAGTCAGGTATTTCAGAATTATCATTTAAAGTAAATTCGTTATTAGACTATTCTTAAATTCATTCATTTTGCAGTGAAATCATGATAGATGTCATAAATTATGGCTGCAAATTGGGCAAAAAATATAGCTATATAGTCCAGTAAGTACGGGCTTTAGAATAGTCCTAACATTTTTCCTGCGTGTCGTAAAAGGTGACTAAAAAAAGGAAAGAAGTGGTGCATGGTTTTACCATAACTCAGTACAAATACCGCTCACTGCACTTACCCTGGCGGTTTAGTTCTGTTTAGAGTGCAGTTGCTGGTACTACATTTTCTTTGCTATTAGGTGGCTCTTTGCTATTTATTAGGTGGCTGTTAGTTGGTTCTTACAGGCTCTGCTACCGGCCTTACTTCAAAGTGAGTCAATTAAAAAAATATCAGCAAGTTCAATTACCTGAAACGTTAAAACATTATTGCACTTACCAGAACGTAGCAAATTTCGAATACTCTATAAACTAAACTATGAGGACATGCTTACCACAGGCTATCCAACCATTTGGATAAAAACATATCTAGCATCGGTACCAAGACAACACTCTTCAATCATGAGTTGGTATATGTTGTAAAAACATCATGAATGACATTTTGTTGGCAAGATGTTTTAGCTGATGGGATATGAATTGAAGACACCAGTGACTCATGCTTTCAAGATTACATAAAGTTATATTACACAAATTTTGAGTTTTTACACAAGTTTTTAGAATAGTTACTTGGTTTAATGTAGGAGGCTCTGATTCAAGAAATCTGTCTTCGAGCATACTAGTGAGATGAAGAACAATTTTCTGAAAAAAGGAAACAAATAAGGCATTTTATTTTCGTTTTGGATGAAACTTACACAATCCTAGTTTATCCAGCTGTCCAATATGTTTAAGTCATTTTCTTAATATACAAAAATATCATGTTCTCATTCCACAGAAATATAAGTTTTTTGTAAGCTTTCGTTAGAACATAGTCTAACTTCTTCAGACAAGATTAAATGCTTACAAAAAACTTATATTTCTGTGGAATGAGAACATGATATTTTTGTATATTAGCTTGATATTATCTCATTCGTGTATCCTTGTGAATTCTCTCACACACGGATCCAGGATTGTAAGGAAACAAGGAGGAGGGATAGGTAGCTCATTGCAAGATATCAACGAATCACGTCATTTTCTTAAACTGTATAAAAATCGCCTCAAAACCCTTAACTCTGCTTTTTCATAGCAGTATTGATCATTTTAAAGCTTTTATGGAGTTTGGTTACAACCAAACACTTTTAGAGATATTTAAATCCTCAAGAAATTGTTTTAAAACAAAGCATTGCCTATTTCCTAAATTTTAATGGAGCCCATCTGGCTTGAATACTCAATTGTCATTCTTGGGTATGACTCAAAAAAAGTTCCGGAGTAGAAATGTCAAAAGACATTTTTATCTTGATAACTATGTAATTACTTTGGAAGCTGAAGATCACTATAAACGACACACAAACTTTGGATTCGAATAGTCAGGCATGATTTCATTTAAAACAGCAATTTTACTTTTCCTTTATTGTTGGCAAAAATATCTGATGAAAACTTAACATTATGCAGCTGAAGCCAACTTACCAATATTGTATTGAAAGGTACGGAACTGAGTTCTTTCCTCAATGCATGTTCAGAATACGGAAGCTGTAAAATCTCATTTCTGATATTTGAAAAAAGATTTTGTCAAGAAAAATTCATCGATACTTGAAATAATTCAGTCAAATGACACATTTGCTCAAAGTAAAGCCTTAAGACCTAGGAAGATGCCACAGATGCATTCTAATACATGGTAAAGCTACTAATGTAAATGAAGAAAGGTCCAAAAACTATTTATACAAATCATTTGCGTGAATAACTATTGAGCTCGCTGTCACAAAATGGACAGAATGAGCTTGTCAGATTAGCCGTGCCTAATTTAAATAATAGGGCGACTTTGGATTCACATGTCATGCTTATGGTAACTAGGAATTGACGTTTTTTGACTGTGATCATAACATGCTAACCATCATATCACAGAAGAAAAACTAAATCTTCAGCCACCAGTATATTTTCTGTGTGTTGTAATATTCGACAAAAAGGAATCAAGGAGTGGTACATGGTTTTAACATTGCTGCAAAAGAAGTTCAGTTTTGTGGGGAATGTTTTCCACTAATGGCGCAGTTGCTGATTCACGCTGTATCCCATAGATATTCACCATATCAATGGTCGTTAGTTAGTTCCCTTCCAGACGTTGTTTTAAAACTTGTTTAGAGCATATTTCAATAAAAAATTTATTTGAAAAGGATACATGCAGGAATCTGCATGTGGGGGAAACAACATAGAATTTTCTGTTTCCATTCCATCCTCTATATCTTCCATACCATCACCATTACTTTCGGTTACATCATTCTTTGATCTACAAACAAATTGTAAATGTTAAATTGACAGTGTGACAAGCAGTGGAACCAGGGGGAAAGGCCCTGCTTATTTCAGAGATGGTCACCCCAAGATATTAGAATCTTATGCCAAAATAGTATAGAAACGAAGTAAAATTCGCGAACCTTCAGGGAATTTTTATTATTCTTCTCCCAACTAAAAATAGGTGATTTTGACTAAAAAAGGCAAGAAATATTTGTCCGCTTCCGTCATGCCAGTTTCAAATCATAAGACATATGACATACAAGAAAATTATACATAGGAGATACAAGAGAAGTGTCCTCTACAATTGACAGCTCCAAAAAAATGCACAAAAGGCAGCAAAATCATCAACACTGCTATGTAATAGCAGTGTTGATAAGTTTGAAGCCCTATGGTTTATAATAAGAAAATTACAATAAAGCTTACAAACATGTGAAAAAAACAAGGTGACTTTGATTCTATTTAAATTTAATGATTTAATTTTATGTATTTCCTAAAAAAAGTATATATTGACAAAAATTAGTTCGTTGAAACTTACGGAGTCGCAGCGATGAACGCCAAACATCGTATCATGATATTTTCTGGAATATCGTTAAGATTTTTCAAGGATTCTCGTAGTAAATCCCAATCTTCTGATTTATAAATTTGTTGAAATATTTTGTTGCACCAACTAAAAATATATGGACACATGTAAAATTTGATGAAGAAAATAATCAGTGAAATCAGTGCACGAAGATTAAAGAGCAATTTCATATTTTTTTCGGGCATATATTGTCTATGCAACAGGGAAAATGAATTAAGTTATTAGAACCACCGATTCCAGTGGGTCCCCTTGGGCAAGAAAGAGCTACATAAAGAGTAAAGACTTCAAATACACTGTACGAAGAAATTGTACCGTAGCTGGACCACCATATTGAAGTGCAGTGAGTGGTATCTAACCTGGGCAAAGAAAAACTACCTGCCACTTATCCACTTACATTAAGTAGTCTCTTGCAACACACCTAAATATATTATGGCAGTTCTAAAGCCGCTTTCTAAATAAATTAACAATAATCAATACAGCACTGTAAGTCAAGGCGAAATCATTACCTTTACATATTTCCTGGGAGTCAAAATAGGCAACTAAAAGGAAACCAAGAGGGGTTAAAAGATTGTTTGACGATCGCTCGGGGCAAATACTACTCAATGCACTTTATCGGACGTCAATAGGATTTATCCACTTAAAGTGCAGTTATTGGTGCTACATTTTGTATTTGCTATTTGCCATAAAAGTGCCTATTATGTAGTTACTTTTAGGTACCTGATTCCAATCTAAATGAAAATTAAATAGATAAATATTGTTTTATCACATATATCACCTTCCATTTATCAATCCAGTTGTGACAATTTTCATAATTGTAGATCGAGGCCAGAAGACTACATTATTCTCATCAGTTCCAAATCTTGACACAATATCTTTCATTGTATTTGATCTACAAAACTGCTTTTTGAAGTCTGCCGACTTACTTTTCCAAAATTTTGTCCATGATCTATCAAAATTTGCTTCTTGTGCTGTCTGAAAGGAATAGAACAGGATGACAGAATACTGTTTTTCTCCTGGTTTCCAAAATGTTCATGTTATTTCCTTCGACTGTACAAAATAGGTTCAAAATCATCAACACTGCTATTTCATAGCAGTATTGATGATTTTAATTCTTTTTTACAGCCACTTCTTGGAGTGGATCACCCAGTCCAAGGCCCTACAGAGAGACTAGCGACCATTTATATAGGAACAGGGTTAGAATTGCTGGAAATATATGATCTTTTCCCGGCATCCCACTTAGTTTTGTTGCTACCAGACAGTCAATAGACCATTGGAACCTTCTAGTAACAAATTATTCATAAATTAATGACCATTAGTTGAATTTTTTTCTATTGGCAAACATTTTCTTCGAGTGTCTGAGTGTAGCATGATTGGCATATTAATTTCCGGGTATAAAAGTATTGAAATTCAGGAAATTTTGGACTATTAAAACCAAAATTCTGCCATCCTGATATACACACTTTACTTAAAATAAACAGAAATGGTGATGCCATCAACAATTAAATATTTAATTTTGAAAACTCGCAGACGTTTCTACAAGCTTACCTTTAACAATATTTCCACCAAGTCATTATCTTTTTCATTCAGTAGGGATGTTTGTTTAGGTTTTTCTGACCATTTTGCACAACGTAATTGAGATGATTGTGCTTGACTATGTCGTTGTTTCAAAATTACGCTTGATAACGTAACTGGACTTGACGTAAACGGAATTTTTTGAATATGGCTCGGCGTTTCCAGCAATATGTTTTCTCTGATTGTTGTCAGCTAGTAGAGAGAAAAGAAATATAGTAATTCCTATCAAAAGAACATACTTAAAACTAAAAGACTTTCTGACAGTTTCTCATCCTTTTGTAAGACACAATTGACTGACAGTCAACATCAATAGGTTAATGTTAAAGACATCCAATTTCGCGTTCCGACAAGCTTGTGTCATACACTGACACTCACCCAGCGACCCAGTATACAATAACTTGAGCAGGCTTAACTGAAAGTGGAACGGGTATATCAACTTGTAGGTAATTCGGAGTATCCTTATTCTAGTGTGGCATTGTAGAATTTTGATTAAAAGCAATTTTGTTTATTCGGAAACTGATTCATTTTGCAGAGAAATCATGATATACGTCACATTTTAGGTTGTAAAATTAAATACACACTATAACTTTTCTGCGAAACCTGCAAAATACAGTCAAATATCAGCCATTTTGTTGAATCTGAAACATTATTCTATTCATATAGTGAATTTTGTATACCATTGGAACTAAACCACAGTATAAAGAAAACCCCGGGCAAAATCCAATCAAATTAATCCCCAAGGGTCCATCTGCTGCGGGAAGAAAAGCAGCTTCTATAAGAGTGAAGAAAAAAGTAGTTCTCACCATTTCAACATTACATCCTATTTCAGTCCTTTGTAAAACGGTTCCAAATTTTAGATCTATGATTGACACATTTTGACCTTGAAAACAAAGCACAAAAAATTTATGATTTTTTTGAAGGTACTTCTTTTTTATGGAGCTCAGTTGGGGGAAAGAGGTAAGGAAAGACCTACATAATATACAATTCCATAATCAATCGAACTGCCACAGCAGTTATGTGGTATCTACAATAAGCAATCCTTTGATACTTCTGAAGGAAAAAAATTTCATCAGAAAAAATAGCGAATGAGCGATATTCCCAAGATATATCTATGACTAGGAGATTTAAATGCCTCTTTGTGAGTGTCTGGCCCATTTATGAGTGTCTGTATGAAAAGCTTCGAAAGCTTTTTTGTCTATCTCAACAAAAAATGACCTAAACACCCGAACAAAACCAATATTGTGCCACCCTTTACTCAAAAAATTTCACGATTCAAAAGTTTTCAGATAAAATTTCCCTTAAATTATTTGACCTGACATATTTATTAATAAATTATGATGCCTGCCAATATGGAAAATTTTCATGGTTACCGTAGTTTGATTTGAGATCTGAAAAATTTGATTGCAAACTTGAGTGTCAACCCTATAATATTAAGCATGTTTCATTTTTGTTCTATGAATGGCCAAGTATAAATCCTTTTAACGATACCTTTGCTTAGTACTGCAACTTGATCTGGTGATATTGAAGTCATCGATACATTTTCATCAATCTGCGAAAAAAAAAGTTCAACAATGGTATTTATTTGATGGCAGAATTTTGCTAGTCAGACACCCGAAGAAAAGGTATTCAATTAAAAGAAAATTTACAAATGGGCAATACCTCTACGATATATCTCTTGCAAGAAGATAACAATGTTACTTTTGAACACGTAATGAACGAAATGAAACTGTAGGAAAAAAATTTTAAATTCATCAATACTGCTATAAAATAGCAGTGTTGATGATTTTTAAGCTTTTTATCCATCCGATAAACTAATATGTACACTTTGGAAACCTGGAAAAAAAAAAAATTCATATTAAGGGTCAAAGGAGAAAAATTACAAAATAATTTGAAGATAGCTTTAATTGCCATATTTACCTCAATTGTAGTAATTTTATCAATGTGAACGTTGATTTCTTTGCTGTTGAAAATATTAATATTCAGGAGACATAATGAACCATCACTCCCTGAACAGAAAAAAAACAAAACAAAAAATTTAAACATCTATATCATTAAATTTTTCTGCTGCAATTTCAATGAATTTTGGAAATGTTAATATTCTAATTTTTTTTGGAACGCAGTTGATCAAATTCACATCAACATTAAATGGGAAAACGTGCCAAACATAACTGAAACGCTATGGTAAAGTGGCAGAGTGGTATCTGCCCTGGGTAATGGTAGAGGCACCGACCACTTCTTTGTTCCTTGTAAACACCTTTTACGGCAAGCAGGAAATACATTAGGACTATTCTAAAGCCTGTATCTACAGGGTCGGGATAAATATATACGCCTTAGAATTCGGATTAAATTTCAAAAATCTGCATACAACATTGGTGTTTACACTGAAAAACAACTTTAAGCAAATGGGTCGGTGATACTCACACACAGTTGCGATACTCGGCGTATTGGTTTTATTGTACGCAGAGGCAGCTCTCAGTTTATGTCCTTCAAATTCAAGATCTTTGGTGCAGTGACTTACTTCATCCTCTTCATGGTGTATTGTACTTGCCAAGATAGTGTATTTCTGCAAGATTTTACAAAACTAATTATCATACTACCTTAGTTTGATGAAATAAATGAATACATTGATGAAAAGATATGTTTTTGAATATTTGACTAATAAATATTAGTCTTCGAGGAAGAAATGGGACATGAGAAATTGAAAAAAAAATTTCAAGTTGAAATCACTTGATCAAGGAGTATATGCCATTTGTCTATAACTCAGATATAACTATATCAAGTAATGGATTGAAATTTGAGATACAGAACCTACAAAGGACAATTGTCATTGGACCCAAAAAGTTATAGAATCTTGTTTTCTTTCAGGTGTTTTTAGGCTGGGCAAAAGATGCCAAAATATCAAACAGCAGTGTTCGTAATTTTGATGCTTTTTATGGTAAACGAATATTATATTAATATCTTCTAGATAAATTTTCTTTTGATGGGAGCCATTTTTAAGAGGTGCTCGAGTAAATTCAGATAGATTTCTCATACAATACATATTAATCCTATGTTTTTCGAAAATGTTTTTCACTCATGAACACCCAATTAAATCCATACATATATGAAGTTGAACTATGTCTTGATTAAAGCTTTTTAGTTAACATTAGTGACAAAACAATGATACAAATGACCCTTTGTTTACACTTGTTTTGCTTCTTGTAGAAATAAAAATAAGAATTTATCACCAATCGAAGACAGAGTGGCATAGTAATGTTCTTCATCGTGAATCTAAAATGTTTGTCAATTTGTTCGGATAGACAAAAAAGCTTCAAAACCACCAACTATGATATTTCATAACAGTATTGATGATTTTGAACCTCTTTCTACACTTTTGTGGCTACTAGATACTTCGAAAGCAACATTTTCATTTTCTAGCAAGGAATATAGAGCAGCAAAGTAGCTGACATTCTGCCAGTCTGATTGAGGACACAAGAAGATTGGAAATTGAACGAAGTGTAGATGTTATTTTGTTACCTAATGAAAAATAAGCTCAAGAAGAAGAGGAAACATATAACTCACATTGTTTTCAAGTTCACAAATTGAAGATATGAAAAAAGTGCCATCATTTCTTGCAATAGATGTAGTGAATACGATATTCTTGATATTCAAATTGATAGAAGAATCGGGAACAATTTCCTGTGGATCTTCCAACACATGATGTAGGTGAAATAATGAACCATCAACAAGTAGTACCAGTGGGTTTATCCTTTCACATTGAATTAAACTGTGAATTTTGTGTTTGAGCTGAAAAATAATTAGATTTTATTTTAATGTCTGAATAAATATAAAGAAATCTCATGAGAAATAATACTAGCGGTGTTTAGACTTTCATATCCATTTATTTCTAATTGAGTATAGAATCAAATCTTTCGAAGCTGTTTCTATGGCAAAATTCGCTTCTCAATAAAAAAAAACTAAGTATTGGCCACTGTCGGGTTGCACCATCAATTTTTTGATGAAAGTATAACGTATCAAATTTGACAAAATGTCCGCTCAAAAACCTTGCTAAATCCTATCAAATCAGAGAAATGAGTATCCGAAGCATCTGCATCTTGAATCTAAAAGTGGTATCTTTAGCAAGGCTTTGTGAAGGAGAAACTGAGCAAATGTGTCATGTTAAAGATATGATACTACTGAACAGGATAGCAGTACCAAAATATAGCAATTTTTAAGCAGAGAAGTGGCAGAGATTATGATATTAACTAGTCAACATTAGATGCACAAATTCCTAGAGACCATTCTATTACTTACTGTAAAAGTTTGTGCATCATCAAAATCAGCTTCTTTAAACGTTCGAATGATTTTATCACTCTGTACAACAACATACTCTTGTTCTTCGGGATTAAATACGGCAGAACTTGTGTTTTTCCGACCTTTTGTACAGGTATGCATTTTCATGATTCTGTTGTCATTGAGCTAAAAAAGGTGGAAGCAAAAAATTTTCTTCGGAACCTATTATGCTGTTGTTAAGTTTCGATTGCACAGTGATAAGCTCAAACGAAAATCTCATTTTGCAAAACATGTCACACTACGGTTTGGACCCAATTGAAACGTTGAGCCTGGAAGCACCGGTAATGAAACTTAACGGCTGGAATATGACATAAAGACTTTGGATCCCCAAAGAAAAACAAGATTGAGTCATTTCAAAACATATTTTATATCAGTACCATTTTCATCTTGGTTCATCCGACCAGGATAGTGTCTGACATTGTGTCAATCTGGATGCAACTTTAAACTTAAAAAGTGATCCACAGGGATGCTTGAATGAGATATTATTGAAGCCTAGAGCAGAAATAGTATGAACTCTTTCCACAAAAGTACAAGTATGTGTGTAAGCCTTCATTAGGTCATAGCTTACCTTCTTCATACGAAACAAGATACGACTTTTATAATAGGGAATAATGAGAAAAAAAGTTTTACAGTTCACTAAACGATACTTCAGAATTCCATTCTTTAGCAAATGAGCTAATTCCATGAATATAACTTTTTCTAACTTTGATTTTCAAAATTCATCCTCAGAAGTGCTAATAATATAAATTGAAAGGTGTTTAAGTTTAAATTCAGCAAAAATCCTTTTTACCTGTATCAATAAAATAATTGAGTCAAATGTTAAGACGATAAATTTAGATCCTGGATCTTCAGTACATCCTAAGAAGGCAGATCCTTTGCGTTTCGATATCAGATTTGAAGCTTCGGTGAGGGCTGTCATATTATTTACTACAAATTAAAGACAATATTTTCGCTAAAAAAATGAAGTAGAATAATGTTATTAGGAATAATTAGCATTTTAAAAAAACACCCTAGATTTTCATCAATGCAAATGTGGAAAAACCAACTCAGATCAGATATAAGCAAGGGATGGGCAATTCAGAATACTGATTCCGAGTGGATTAGAATATTAGAATATTAAGAACCAAAAACGAATTTTTGAATCATATAATATGATTCGATTGCCAATTCACACTTGCCGAGCGCACACATACAGCACACAGTTGAAAACGTTGTAAAAGTGTGAGTTCAAGCGTGCGTGCGTGACGACACAGCCTGCTACAAAAGTAGCCTGATTTCTTAACTGACATTTGGGAGAGTCAATGTCATTTTTTTGGGATGGTCATAAAATCTTCAAATTCATCAACACTGCTATTTCATCGCAGTATTGATAATCTTGAACCTTATTGTACAGTTTAGTCGCTACCAAACCCTCTAACGAACATTTTAATCTTCCAGCAGATATACCATGAAATTTTGCCCATTGCTAATTTTTTTGCTTATGACAATCATTTTCTTCGGATTTCTGGGTAGCAGAGTAGTTGACATTCTACCAGACTGCTTTGCACATTGCAAAATATAATTAATCAACAATGACGGTGTCGTATATATACTTTACAAAAGATTTAAAGTTTATAGCAAAATTTTCCAGTGATAATTTAAAGCTGACAAAAATCAAACATATTTAAATGTCATTCTTTTTCTCGTGCTTTGGAACAAATGAACTCGTACATTGTAATTAAATACAGTTCCAAGCATTTCTTCTGAATAAGTGGCTAGTTGTTGGAATGTCCGCAATTGACGATTGGCTTCCACAAATATTATAATTTCAAGAATATTCAAACGGCGTTTTATGATGACTTCAGATAAAATATTCTGATAGAAAGTTCCGTGAAGAAATTGACGAATAAAAAGATCTTCGTATGCCATCTGGTGGGCATTTTTTTCTCCATGCAGATTACTCGTATTGAATGATAACCATCCCTTTTTGTGTTGAATATATTCTGGTTTGAAAGATTGTTCGTATGTAGCAGGAGTGTTTTTAAATTTTGAATTTTTCAATCGACCTGCCTTGATTTTGTTACATAATGCAGTTGTGTGAATTCCATTTACAATTGGAAGCATTCTATTCCCATGTTTGAAAGCACTTGAGAAAATTTTTAAAGACATTTTAATTATGTGGAATGATTACCACAGTAGAAATATATACAGATCAAGCTTGAAATTATCCTTATCAAAGTATCTGAAATTGTTAGAATGTAAAAAAAATTTTAATGCAAAGTAATAACTTCTAATATATATTCCATTTATCTGTTGATCAAGACCAACAAAATTAAAATCGTATACAATTTCCAAAAAAACAATATAATATATATAATTCTAATATTTGACAAAATTATAGTGACATATCTTTATTTTCATACCAAGTTTTTTTGATCCAAATACCCAATGCAGAAATTTATTCGGTTTGCTTATAAAGCCGAAACCTGGCTGGCAGAATCTGTTTCAGGTGCCATTTCCTTCATGTGTCTTAAAAGCAGAGTAACTACAGAGTATCTGCTAAGAGCGACTGAAGTAGTGTCACCACTGAGTAACAGAGTGGTGCCGATAATAACCATTGTTTACCATTCGACTATGATAATAGATAATCACCTATTAATAACATGGCTTAAAATAACCCATTCCATATGACTTTGGTATAAATTTGCCTGGGAAATTATAAAAATGTAGTAGCTCAACATGTGGCAAAGTCAGCAAAAACGTCTTCAGGAAAAATAGCCAACCAAAAGCCATAAAAATGTTCGTTGTAACAGGGGTTGAGATTAAAATGCTTAACAATCATAATATTTATTGTGTTGAAATCTTTCTGAAGGAATCAATTAATATTTTTTTGATAAGTAGGCCTATGATGAAGTTACATGTTAACTGTTTCAGGGAAATGTTACTTGGACAGCTTTCATAGTTTAGTTTGAACAATATTCGAAATTCATCTGTTCATTGTATAAATATAAGAATGTTTCAACGTTCCAGATAACCAAATTTTAAATATTAAACCATGTTTGCAGCAAAAGCATGATTTATGTCACATGTTGCAATGTAAAGCTTTCCCACCAACTTGGTCCATGTACAAGAAGTCAAAAACCTTCACCATGATTCAGAAAAAGGGTCTGCACGAGAGGTTGTGGTTCGTCTTACAATTAGGTCAGGCCCGGACTACCATAAACCGTTAAACATTGAGCCAGCCAGATTACAAATCCATTACTAGCAAATCACATCAGCTCTGTCACTATTCTGCATTACCAATGCAGGATGCTAAGTCTGTGACTTTCAATAAAACCCTAAATTTGATACGTCCAACAACAGTAAAAATAAAATCATAATTAAGTAGCCTTAACTTTTATAGAATAGTAGGGTCTCATGAAATTTTGTACCATATATCCGATTATCATAAAAAATTCTCATGGTGCAAGCGACTCATCCTAACCCGGGAGACAATGCCAGATGCTTGCAGCATTGGCGCCCCCTAGTTAGGATGATTTGAATGACACTCGGGAATATGGTACTAAACTTCACTAGACCCGAACAGTAATTACATACAAAGCATCCAAATAATGTTTCCATTGATAAATGCATATTTTGCATTGCATTCCATACCATAATTGCAGATTTATCGATATTTCATAGTGATAATTCATCAAGATAATTTTTCAGTTATTTTCATTACCGAGTATTTATTAATCTCATATTCTGTGTTACACAATCTGACAATAAAACATTGAAACGGTGTTTTGGCATGATATTTTCAATGCTTACCGACATTAAAAACGAAATACCATGCGAAGTAGGCTACAGAGAGCCACGATTGATTCAAAACTGACATACTTTTAGTCACCCACCGTGGTACGGTACATTCTGCACTAGCACAGGGCACAGAGAAGAGTCAAAATCGCATGCAGCTAACCATGCGTGGTGCGTCATGTAATCGTTGGTTTGTGTACGTCCTTGCACAATACTGTCATCATATGAATACGGTGTACGTTGTAAATGCGAAATTATATTCCTAAAAAAACAAATATATAAAAAATATATAAATATATATCAAAAATGTATAAAATTAAGCTAAAAAATATATCAAAAAAAAAATGATTTGAGTGATTTGAGATTTGAATATTTACGGTCAAAATTTATACCAATAGACTGATATTACCAATAGCACTGATTCTTCACGTCCCATTGAAAAGCATTAAGAGCAATATTAAGCTAATTTCAGTCATCCATAATAGACCCATTTCTGCACTATTCATATTGTCTTAAGCTCCAGGCCAGATGACATTAAATCATTAGTGAGGTATGCTTTTTGTAGAAAGTTACCGAAAATAGACCAAGGCTTTTTTCCAGAAATATTGTTTTCAAAACAATAACCATTTTAATTGAGCACTTAAAGCAAATTTTAAGCTGACCGTTACAAAAAAAATATATATATATATATATATGAATATTACGAACTCCGTTGATATTCGCTGATATGCCGAAATACCTTTTCACGGACCGGTGAATATTCGGCACTGACAAATTCACTTTATAGCAACTGCCCGTGTAATACGCCTGTTGGCTGCAAATTTCTGTGGTAACGCTTGCGATCTAAAAATCGACCAGGCCTATGTGATTCAGACGTAGCGAAATATCTTTTATGTTGACTTTTGTGATTGTAATTTGTAAGAATTGTTTTTTGTGTACCGAAGATTGTTTCGTGACCCAAACATACTCGGCGAAACTATGTTTCAGTTACAGATTTATACATTTCTTTTTTCGAAAATGTTATTCCTTTTTGAAGATTATGTTGAATTCTGTCGTGTATGGATCATAGCAAGCAGTGAATGTACTCAATAAATATTGGTAGGTGCTCTTCGGGCGATGTATTATGAGAGAAAGAGAGAGAATTTTATTAAATTCATCAAACAGAGAACTAAAATTATGATAATAATAGTTTACAATGCTGTTCTTGGTATGGACTTGGATAACCAACTTGAGACACTATGATCCGGCCAGGACATTGATTCTGAGTTGCTAAAGTATGTTAACGTTTCAGAAGCAGGGGACGTATCGATATCGACTATTTTGGGAATATCGGTATCGGTCGCAAAATAGCCGATACAGCCGACACCTTTTAAATGTCTTGAACTTTGGAGAATTCGCTCTAACTGAGGCCTAAAGGATCCAACTAACGGTCACTTGAATGACAATAAGCTGCTACATAAAAGGAAGCATCAGTCAGCTCAGCACAGTCTTCGAAATAGCAAACGTATCAAAGTGGATCAGTAGCTTTCTTGGGGATGGATTGTTAAACTTATGTTCTTTTCCTACGACCTTCGGGTCTTTAATTTTGATTGGTGAAAAAAAATTATTACCTCGCCCAGGGATAAAATTCCTACTAATTTGATTAAATGTTGTTCTTCATTGCATGTCTTAAACCTGACGTTAATTTTGGATGTTGTTTTTGAATATTTCTATTTGTATGAAGTTCTCCTATATTCTTTGTTCTGCAATTTCTTTTGTTGTTGTTTCAAGTACATTTCATCCGCTATGGGTTTGTTTCTTAGCTATTAGTTTTTTTACGTAGAATTTTACTGGAATTTTATTGAAAATTTTAACTTTAAGGATGTACTTTGGGCATATTTGAAGAAATTTGTGATGAGTATCGGTATTGGCCTGTATCGGTAATTTTGAGTATCGGTGGCTTGAAGTCTCGGCAAAAAATCGGTACATCTCTCGTCAGAAGGCAAAAATTCGGTCGATGACACGATCATACTTCGATCGCTACAAAACTCTGTAAGATATTTTCCAAATTTGAATTCCGTAGTTACATGCAATCTTCTTCCGCAATACCCTCGTAAATTTCAGAAGATTGGGTATTTCGGCTCGAGATAAATTACGTCAACATCTATTCAAAGTTTTAGTCACCTTTTCATTTTCCATTTTTTTTTCTATAATTGGCATGACTAAATCGAAATGTGTTCATGTCTAGTACTACTACCGCGCCGAATCTCTCGGTGACCGTTTCTCCTTACCAGGTGCGGCAAAATTTTTCAGCGTACAGGATAGCTCTCTAACACGTACTGTAGAATGTTTCCTATTATTATTGCATATTTTACTGGTTAAAATTCGCGGCGACTATCACGACCTTTTTTACATAATCATTCTTTTCCCGCTATGCAATAAGATCAAGACCCGTACATACATATATACATATTCGTATCAGGCCATCTTTGAACAATACACGTTGTCCCTCTTAACACTGAAGTCGATTTCCATCTCAAAAATTTAATTGACCCATGCAATACAATCGTCGTCGCCGCCGGATATACTTTGAAAAGATATGAAATGACATAGCAAATTTTATCCATTTTAATAAATACCTAAATACCTCGGCGGAGTAACGATAAGACTGATTTTATTGACCTAAATTTTAATCGTTATCTTGGCATTCCATATTTATAAATATCCATCTCTGACTTGTGTATGTTCATGAATTACTTGCGTCTTCATTAGTTCGGAGGCAGCAATCATTTATTTCACGATTTAGTTTTAACATTCCACAAATTCATTGTAGATGATTAAAGTTTTTTAGTATAATAAATTGTGTATGTGTAAGAAAGAGTATGAGTGCGTTTACAAACGTTTACACGTAATTCAATAGAATTGAGTTTATAATATGGGTTTTTGAGTAACCTAGCCATGATTGGTATCAAAATAATCGCAATGATATCAGTGAAATTATTGAAAATAAAATTAGTACCCTAACTTTGATTGCTTCCATTTTCAACATTCTAAGCTGGGCATTGGTATGTAACATATTCTTGGACAATCACGTGGCCTGCATCGGCTGCAGAACGTACAGCCCCTTTTTGTGTCGATGTGCTGGGTCAGCAAATTCTATATTCTATTCATTGATTGTTCACACTTGAAATATAGAGTAGTTATTTTAAAATTACTCGAAAATGGCTGGGAAATCTAGCGACTAGATTAAGAGCAATTAACGGCGACCAAGCATGAAATGTGATTGACCCAGGGGAGCAAATTCAATTTGAAGCTACATTCAACTGCAACCAACTAATCAAATTGTTTTACATAATATTTTGAACGGTAAATTAATGATAAACATGGAAGTTTAGTTGAAATCCCAATTGGTTCTTCCAAACTTGACATTGCTAAATGTTATTGCATATTCGCACAAAGCTTAATATGACCCCCTGTTGACGTATAATATTATGGCTACCGTTACCATTACATTCTTATTAAATTAGCTCACACTGAAACTTCTATAGCTAAATCTGCGCACAACGGAAATAATATATCGGGGGATCAAAAACATACCGTGGCCGCTGCGTGCTTACGGATTGTCGCAACCTGTCCTAACCGATATTTACGTATTTAGTATTTCTTTTGTTTTCTCAGCTGCGTTGATCCTAATCAGAATTTTTTGTAAAGCATGGGCCACAGATGGACCGCGTCTCATCCACGCGATCCTTCATTAACGCATGCTTGACAAAAGTAAGATGTTTTGACAAATTTCTTCCGACTTGGGTCTAACCTAGCGTATGCTTTGCGTTCTATCAGTGGATAAAATCCTATTGAATTACTTAAGCATTCTGTCGTTTTTTCTCCGCAGTTTCTAACAAATCGTGAAATATTAAAATAGTACACAACACGTAATAACGAACTTGCTTTTCTAAAATTTACCGTTTATGACAGCTTCGAATCAGGTGTACGAAACCAAAATGCAGAAAAGCGCAACAAATTAATTTTGTATAGTTGCGTTTAAAAACTATAGAATTCGATGCTACTAAAATGTACGCGCAGTGTGGTCGCGGCCGTGCGATGGGAATTGTATATTCTGTAACAATAAAATATGTCGCCTTTATGACGAAGACGCAATAGGATTATTTATGGCATAAAGAATTATAACAGAACATAAAGAAGAGCTACGTTAATCAGCGAAAAGGGGAACGAGTCAATCAACTTTCTTCAATTGCAATATCACTGCGTTCAATGTTTTACGAATTTGCGTAGGTCTGAATTTGACTTCATAACCGCAAATGACTTGCGTATTTTCGTAAATTTTGCACATGCCTAACAATAGCCCAGTAAAGAAACATTAGAGGTCTTACGTTTTTGTTCAATATTTCATTTCACAAGAGCGTTACTCCTCTAGATGGTCTACCACCCAGTCATACCGAAGTCAGCATATTAGAGACAATATTACAATTGCGCGTCAAGCTTCCTTTATTTGTACTCATATTCTGCCACTTTTGTGCAAATATTGTAAAAAGTATCGCCAAATGCTTCTGCGATAATTTCAAGAATAAATGTTCGATTTTCTATTCCAAGCAAACTCCCCTATGGCTGCAAAATAAATCACAAACACAAAAACCCAGTATGTGTAAAAAATTTCCAACTTCTTTGCTCTCGGTGTCTGAGGAGTATACATCACTCCAAAGCCATTTTTATCACAAAAACAATTCACCTCCGATATCCTTGCCGGCGTCTATTTCTCCCACGTTCACGAAATCTTTTCTATTTGCCAAGTCTAAATCACGGCCGACCCGTACTATTTGAATAGAAATGATCAACACTATACGGCTATATTGGTATGTTACAATATTTGTGAACGATCTGAAGTGGTCATGATGAAACAAAGACGCAATCAATCTTTCGACTAACTGCTACATGGATTCGCCCTTCTTATAAAAAAGTGTAATTTTCCCCCTTGTTTATTCATAATCTTATTCTTCAGTCACTCTAATCATGCACAATAGGAATAAACCAAAAAGATAAAAACACGCACTGTTGTGACAAGTGGCATTGAGTACCCCATGAAGTTATTATTGATTTAGCTTATAGATTATTTATGTGATCAATTTTTTCCGAATAAATGATTGCTGACTGCCTTTTTAAATCAGGCATGAAAATAAGAGAGATTTAGTTAATTTTATGATTTAATATTTTGAATAGTCAATATTAGTGCCTACACACTGTTTACTCCTAGCAACAACTTCAAATGGACGAATAATTAATGCTACTTAAATAGTATAACTTATATTGAAAATTTACATTAGCTTATTGTTCTAAATTGGTCTTCCTCATTCTTATTTCGTACCACCAACACAGTAACTATCGATTCTTGCCGTTTTTTTTTATCATCGCTTCAAAAAATTCGTATTCTATTAACTGTACACAAAATAAATTATGTTTCGATTTTGTCTACGTCAAATCATAGATTGAAAAGACTAGACTTTTTTCAGAGTTTTTCGAATCATTTGCTAAGGCCTGTTCGTGTACCTACCGGGTGGCATAAACCCAACAACCATTAGGTACGGATCTTTGTAATGACTGTGTATCTGTTCTATGTTAGAGCTACCCGCGAAGTGCCTTGCTGTTGGTGGAAGCATCGAGTCATCGGGCAAAACGATGCTCCCAAAACTAACTGGGCCATCGATCGGGGTAACACTGGACTTTTTAGCCGTTTCTGGGATACCTGATTATCGAGCGATACCTGGTCGGATTGTGGCTCTGCTGGGTGGTGCTATTGAGTTTGTTCAACATTCCCCATGACTGGACACACGTCGTTGGAGTTCTTTGTTCAACCGCTTCGGCGGTGTAGAAGACATATACTTAGGCTTTCATGAGGGTATAAGGTATATTTCATGAGATGGGTCAAAATACATCCCATATTTATATTTATTTTAGGCTGAATTACTGGCAGTACCGTAGTGGATTCAAAAATTGTACGAGTGAAAGGTGTGGTACTGGTATATAAAGGATATAGGCTACGCGGATGATACAACGGTAATAATATCCAATATGGCATCAATTACGGAAACTCTGGGTCCTAATGAAGCGTTATAAAATGGCCACTGGATCCAAAATAAAGGCTCAGCGAGTCCAAGAGTCAAATTGTATTAAGTGGAAGTGCACTTGCCTAGAATATTGGAGAAGAATATGAACGAGTTCTGAATTAAAGTTCTGAGTTGGTAGAGATGAAATTAAAATTTTAGGTACTTGGATAGGAAATAAAACAACTTCATTACGGTACCGTACTGGTTAGATGAAAACTGGAAAAAAAATTTGATTGTAATTCAGTCAGTCATGAATACTGGTATGTGGAAATCCCGGAGTTTAACTATAATAAGTAGGATTTTGCTCACTTAAACCCTCATGCTTTCAAAAATGTGATATGTGGAGAAATAGGTGAACATGCTGCATGGCAATAAATGACAGATTCAAAAAGCAGAAAGTGAGATTAAAGCAATACGAGTTAAAGGAATCATAAAACTGCTCCGTGGCGAGCAAAAACCTTGGAGCAGTAGAGCTGGATTTTATAATAATAACCATTGTTCTTTTACTTCAAACGATGATATGGAATGTCTCTATTTAACTTTATATAATGCAAGAAACACTAGTATACCAAAGTTTTATACAGGCATAGTGAATACTTTTAAAGAACTTGAGTTTCAGCGAAAACCTCCAATCACTTTAGATGAAATCAAACTAGAAAGCATATGGTTGAATTCAGCATTATCACCGGAAATCAAATTAACAAATCTTGGTTTTAAAATTTATTGAATTCCGGCAAAAGTATCAAAAATTAGACAATTAATAGATTTGAATGTAGATGAGTTGTAGAAAAAATATAGCATCCAGTAAATGTATCACATGGTAGGTATTCAACATACAAGAATAAATGTATTATTGAAATTAGAAATATATAGAGACACATATATAGAGAATTAGTTGGCAAGAGATTCTTGCTCAAAATCAAATAATATGGCAAGTAAGAAGGAAGATTGATTGATACATTATTTCTGATGAATTGAACCCTCAAAATATTTATAAACAAAGGTCTAATCAGAATAATGAACAAGTAACAATTCATAATAATTATATGAACAAGCTGCATCTGCTACAACCAATTTGGTGGAAAAATATTTAGGGAACCAAAAATTAGCAATAAATATAAAGAACTTTGTTGGAAAATTATCCATTATGGACTACCGACAGCAGGCAAAATGAAATACTGGTTCGATGATGAATGGTGTGTATGTGTGTTATCTGATATTTGAGGAGACTTGCTTACATCTTTTTGTGAATTGTGAATGAGCTAAAGACTTGTGGAATTGGCTGTACATGAGTTCTGTTGGTCCCGAGCAGATTATAGCCAATAGTGTAGATAATAAAACAATACTATTGACTGTAGTATGTGAAAAAGTTGTAATATGGCAATATCGTAATTAAGTGAAATACGATGACATATCCAAAATGAAAAGTAGTATGAGAGCACTGTTCGAATGTAATCTGTAGGGTTGCCAGCGACTTATGAACAGTTTAAGAAGGAAAGAAATGTTGTCGTATGAACGCACAGCTGATGATGTCTTGAACCATTCGATTATGTGCTAATTTAGAAAATATTCGATACAAATTTGTTTTTCAATTCGACAATTGCTTATATAATGCTTTGGGCCATTGATGAATCATACCAATCATGCAACGATTCATATCGATGGCTCGCTCATGTATAGCTGTTGAACTACAAAGATTGAATTATCTCAAGCTAAGTTATGTGGATCAGGGATGGCATGGTATATGGCAAGCCCCCATACCAGCTCTGATAGAATCGGGTATTTATCTAATTATTAAAATTTTGTTTTTCTAAAAAAAAAAGATTTGTCTTTAGATGAGGGCCAAAACCGAATATCTCTTGCTTTCAGAATCAAATTGAATAATTATCCCGAATCGAAGTCATACAAACGAAGACATTCTTTTATCATCTTATAACTTAGCTAGAAGTTCACACTTCTCTATGAAAAAAGTTTGAAATCATATTGTTGATTTTCGAATTGCTGCAGAAATTGAATAATTTATGATTCGAATATTCTGAATCGAATCGATTATTTTGGAGAGCCCTAATATCGATGCACCAAAAACATTCTCGCATGAATGAGTGGAAAAAAAATCTGCTTTCTCTAAACGGTTAATTATTTCTTAATTGTAAACATAAAATTGATTAGACTAGTTGTGAGCGCTTTTTCATCTTCTAAAATGCAGGAATGTGGCTCTTTTTGAAGGACTCGCTGGCGGTCCACTTTGATAAGATTAGATATCAAATATTTTATCACTATTTTGACAGCATTTGTTGCAGGAAAAAAAATTTAAAATTGTTAGAAGTATACTCCCATATTTTCATTAGCTTCCTTTAAACCTGGAATTCAATTCAGAAAACCATTTCAAGGAAAATATGAGAAGGGGTCAGTGTGTTCATATGACGGTGGAACTAGAGGTGGGACATGTCGTCCAAGGTTTTGGAAGGGAGGGACAGTCCTTCCAAAAGATATTCTAATTCTAGAAAAATTCTATTCTATTCTTTTCATTTCAGAGAAGTCAAAGCACGAAAAGTACTAATATTGAGCTTCAATATTTTTTATCAGAGTAGGCCGGTTTGTTGGTCACAGTTCCGAATCGGTTATGAACTTTTTGTCTAATCATTTACGGTTCCTACCTTTGCATGGTTGGTGGAAGAAGCAGTACTCTAACGACTGAACCATCAATTACATGAACCACCGTCCACTGATGAGGTGTACAGCAATCCTCTTGCGTATACTGGAAATCATCCCATACAGAATTCCAACCTAGGACGCTAGTGATGTGTGGCTTGAAACATACTCTTAATGCTTTTTCCGACTGAGATAACTGGGCATTGTTTTGATAAATAAATATTGTTACACAGTGTATTGTGTTTTTTTTTTCAGTTTCAAAAAATCACCCCTTGTAGAATTACCAAAAAAATCAAAAATTTATTGGGCTGTATATCGTATACACTACAGACAATTTTAATAATTTCGACATGTCCCCCTTAATAAGTCTTCTATAACTCACTAGGCTGGAGCAAAGATGCTGCCCCAGAATCGAGTATTGAGATTTCAATATAAAGCTGGAAATGTTGTTCTACCATTGCCCAGGGCAGATACGACTCACTGCAGTTTACCATGGTGGTTCATTTCTATTTGGAATGTTTTCCGTTTAGAGTGCTGTTAGTAGCTCTTCGCTATTAAGCAGTTGTGGTGTTCCTTCTAGGCACTGCTTCTGGCCGTGCTCAGAGTGAATTTGAATAAAAAAAACTCATTATACCGGAAAGTTCTTTTTATCAAACCTTATAGACAATCCATATCTCTCACAAAATGCAAATAATTTTATTTTCTTTCATATGAGCCATCACAATATGATTTTCTATCAAACTCTCAAGCATATCAGATCGTCTGGTCGGGCTGATTTGTGCAGATTCAGATTTTTGTTATTAAATTACTGCATTCCTCCACCAGTTTAGTGAAATTTCAGTACTATCCAATGTGGGCTAGAATTTCTTTTGAGTCACATTGAGGGGGGGCCAAAATCTACTATATTTTGGTTTCGGAATCGATTCGAATAATTTGCCTGAATCGAATCAGAAGTCATATAATATACAAACAAGGTCATCTTTCCATCAGGTTATAATTTACTGAAAAATTCATGCTTATTTTTAAAAGAAATTCAAATTAGCGTTTTGTTGATTTCGAATTGTTGCAGAAATCGTATAATAAATGATTTAAATATTCAGAATCGAAAAATTAATGATTCGAATATTCTGAATCGAATCGAATATTTTGGACAGCCCTAGTTACAATGGAATTTCCATGAGATCCTCGACTTTAAATAAGCAAATTGTATTGATAAACTATCTTGCAGATTTAAAATATAATTATATCATTAATAGTCAATATGGTGAAGCTTTATTCCATAGCTGTTATTTATAAAGCACCTTCAAAAGTAAATATTCTCAAGTCTACAAATGACCTCACAGAGTTTGGGTTCTTCCAAAGATCAAGCGTTGCCGAATTTCTCAAGTTCACAACATCAATATGTGCCGAAAGAACCCAGATTGGACAAAGACAATCAGTTAAAGAACAAAACTATATGTGCCATGTTTTTATCACAGATAAAAGAGTGGGTGCTGTCGTCATATCAGATCATGAATACCCATCTCGAGTTGTGTTTAATCTTATGTCAAAATTGTGTGAAGATTTTACATCAAAAGTCCCACAGAAAGACTGGCCTGGTGGCGTCGGAGTCAATATCCAGTATGAAGAGCTTCCAGACTGGTTGAGTAAATACCAGGATCCGAAAAAAGCTGATGCAATGATGAGGGTGCAAAATGAACTTGACGAGACCAAGATTATACTGCACGATACAATGGAATCACTTTTACAGCGAGGTGAGAAGCTTGATGATTTGGTCTCAAAATCGGATAATCTTAGCATGCAATCGAAAATGTTTTACAAACAGGCAAAGAAAACTAACTCCTGGTGTTGTGCTATTCAATGATTTCATTTCTTTTTTTTGTTTGTTTGTCCTTTGTTAATGTCTGGGAATTTACATCGTTCTTTATTGAAGCAAGAAGTTTTACTTAATCTTCAAATGAGCATACCATAACTTTTAAATAACAATATATATATTAGTGTGATGCTATTAGGACACTTCACCCAAATATGAGAAATATTAATTGTATTAGCTCATATACAGTAAAATCAAGATATTTGATGCTGCGACAAAAACTAAATTATTGTACGCTTTGCAATGCTTCCCGTACAACAATGGTGTTACTCTGACTAATGCATTTTCTCTCCCACAGGTAACCCAGCAATTTTCTATGCCAGAATCTTAGCTGATTACCCTTTTTTCACCTGAATCAAGGCTGGAAGCTGTGCTACTACAGCCAACTAACAGCCACTCAAATTATGAGGTCAAGCCGTATTATCGACTTTCCTCTCCAGCAAGATAAAAAAATGAAATCTTATTCCATTACCTATGGAATTGGTCCTTTTTGTAACAATCTGTTTCTTGTAACCATAAATTAAATTCAAAGATATGTTTATGTTGCATACGGGCAGCAATTTATATATACTGATTTGATAAGTTATGTGTTCCAAGGCAAACTCTACTGTTTATTCTCAGATTTGTGATAAAGAGATACCAGTTCATATTTTTCATCAAAATTGTACTTATAGAAAGAAAATATATATGAAACTGTTGAATTTTCCACCTCTGTGCAGTGACTCGAATCTTGTAAGAGATCTTGATATTTGACAAATTTTTGAGTTGAATAAAATAATGTTTGCAAGTCAAGTTTGTGTACGGTATATATTTATAAACATGTATTTTACAGATCTGAATATGATTTTTGCTGTTTTTCTGTGAAGTTAAATCTTGTCAGAATTTTCACTTAAATATTCATGAAATCAATCGCTTTCTGATTCTATTCACCAAGTGGCTGAGGCAGTTCAAACAAAATCTTTGAAGATACTGAATCCGTATCTTCAGAGATTTTGTTTTGAACTGCCTCGGCCACTTATTGAACAGCATAGTTTCAAATTCAATGTTCATGCTTTTATGTTTATCTCTTTCCAATTTTCATAATACTAATAGAAAGCCCCAAGGTGGATTTTTATTTGGAGGCTAATTTTGTGTCGATTTGATTATGGTATCCCTTCAATCCATGTATATAATAACACTGCTCACTGTTCTCATTGTATGAATTTTTTGTTTTATTAAAGTTGATGAAAAGATATTATTGATCTTGTATAATTTAAAAAATGTTCTTGTTACTGAATTAGTTGGCTCATTTTTGCTTAGTTACCAACAAAAGTTTTAGGTCTAGGGTCTCGAGAAAATTTTTTTATCGAAAATCTGCATGTACACATCTTAAACTGAAAGGCAATCGAGTGAAATGACATTTAGTTCGTCGCCGAGACTTTTAGAGAATATGGTGTTTATATAAAACAATCTCATTGATGGTCCATTAAAATGTATTAAGGATAAAGGAAGGAAAGGAAAACTAGTTTTACACAACTTTGGGTAGGTAGGTATGAGGTAGAACTGATCAATGATCACACTCCAGTGAAATCCTTCACTATTAGTCAAAAGTGTGATTTTCTCTTTTGCATGAAAGAAGTCTTAATATTTTGGAAGTAGAATACCATTTCAAATTAGATTTTAGGGAAAATATATGACGAGATTGAAGTTTTTCCTCTGCGCTTTTTTATTTCCACAGTATCAATTTAAGGTCATTTATATTTATGATCTTGTAGCCAGAAATAGACTTCACTCTCCAGTTTTTTGTTTCACATTAATTTCTTTACCTACCCCACAGACTTTATTATTTTTCATTTTCTATGTATTATTTGCCGTTGCTTGTGAGAAAAAAAAGTTTGAATATTGTGTATCTTTTTTTTGCTGCATGAGGGTATTATGCTGATATATAACTTACCATTTCCTTACGGTTATGAAATCCATAGACATTCCATTCAATGTTCTATTCATCCATTCGGAGGCTATTCTCAAACCGCTGAACAGGCAAGCAAGTTTAGATCCTAAGAGTATTCATAGTCAAATTTTGATGATTTCAGTTACAGATTATATATTGGTTGGTTTTTTTTTTGATTTAATTTTCAATGCAGCCAATATCCATTGTCAATTTTCAACGCTGACTGATGTTTTGCCAAGCATGAACCTAGAATATTTCAACAACTGTTGTTTCATGTTTATATCTAGGTATATATTTTAAGGTTGTTGGTTTTCAAATCACACTGGAAGGGCATCGTTTTTGTGCATGAGACTACCCATTTAGATGGACTTGAAATGTGGAATAGAGCCTGGCCGACATAGTGGTCAGTAGACAATTATCTGACTGATATTGTCCTGTTGTTCGTATCATCCGCGTTATAATTTAGGGAACTTTTTTATTCATCAATCTCTTTTCAGTAGAGCTTTTTGTTGTTTAACGTTCGTTCATTGCATTTATTGTCCGGTCATTGCGTTGTATTTGTGATTTTTGCCATTAATATACATAGTAATAAATAAAAATATATGTACTGCTTTTTGCTTTATTTAGTTTTGGCAACTATTGACATCTCTTATTTTAACATGTAGGATTCATAATTCAAAATACTGTATATTGTTATATTCTACAAGATTTGTGTGAAAAGAAGTGATGCCTGGAAGTTATTATTTTGTTATTGTGGGTCACCGTGACAACCCAGTTTTTGAAGATGAAATAACTTCAACGAAGTCTGGAACGTCGAAAAAAGATGATCACCGGCATCTTAACCAGTTTATTGCACATGCAGCTTTAGATTTGGTTGATGAGCACATGTGGCGAAGTAATAACATGTATCTGAAAACTGTCGATAAGTTCAATGAATGGTTTGTCTCTGCATTTGTAACAGCTAGTGGAATGAGATTTCTTCTTCTACATGATGTCAGAAATGAAGAAGGGATTAAAAGCTTTTTTACTGATGTTTATGATGTTTTTATAAAGCACATCATGAATCCATTTTATGAGAAAAACTCAAAAATTACATCACAACCGTTTCATAGGAAGGTTCAGTTTTACGGACAAAGACATCTTTTGTGATATCAGTGGCAAATACGATTAAGTTAACAACATTTACGAAGCAGACTTTTGGCGATATAAGGCCACTGCTAGATAGTTAAAGATTTATCTGTGGCCTGTGCTTGTCGGTGTAAAACTAAGATTTTTTTTCGGGCACTCATACTCCGCAGCAAAGATTCCTATCAAACTATGTTTTTTAATTCAAGTTTAGTGTAAGCAAATCTGAAAGCAGTGTCTAAAAAGAGCCAAGTAACTGCCACTGAAAAGAGCTACTAGAAGATTTGGTTCCTGCAACAACACTTAGCGGAAAACTTTCCCAAGGAATTCACTCGCCAAGCACAGTAAGTGGGATCGATTCTAAATGATGATAAAATTATCTACACTTACTGGTGGATCATGGCACCGTTTCTTTTTACGCATAAACGGCGAAGTATATGGTTTCATTATGATAGTATTATGTGCAATTCATTAGATTATAATTTGTTATTCTTGGTTTTGTGTACTTGTTAACAGGGGTACTGGTTAGAGATGGGCCGATACCAAAATTTTCGCCGATACCGATACCACCTTCGTAATTTATATTCCGATGCCGAGTACTTTGTTGAATATGTTAAAGGCCTTTTTGTATCCACATACTTATGCCCTTGTCGCAGTTGCACCCACGTATGTGTGCGCCTACGTACGTTTGTACCCTTGAACTCTTGCATCCATTTGAGTTCAAACTTTAATGGATGAAAATATAATGAATTGTTGCTGTGTCAAGCAAACATGGGATGAGATTGAGTGCAAATGTTCGTGGTTACACAACTAATGTGACACCTCATTGAGGCCAAGACCACAAAACAAACACAATAAAGTTGTCTTAAACCGATAAATAAGCGACCTTAACACCTTTTTGGAAAACGTAAGGAGATGCTGCATCAAAAAACCAGGAGAGAATATAAACGTGTAGTGAGTGGATTGATGGATTTTGATTTTATTTAATAATACCCAAAGTGTAAATAAAATTGTTCACGCGAGACATGCCCTGTTTTAAATATTTTTCAGAGCAGTGAAATGTGAGGTCTTTCTATTTATTATCAGTAAATAAAGCGTATTCATACGCTCCGTTGTAAAGATGTACCCGGTATCGGTTTTGGTATCGGTGATGAAAATTTTCCGATACCAGTACCGACACTACAAAAATCACCAATAGTTGCCGATACCGATTCCGATACATCGGCCCATCTCTAATACTAATATTTAGTATAATTTCTTGCAGAAAAAATCATTTCACTGGTTATGCAACCAACTCTTTGATAAACAAGTACCGTACTTGAGAAATAAAATTAGTTTGTTTACTTCCAGTAGAAACCATTTATTTTAATGCAGAATATTTTGTTTTATGTTCGATGTATAACAGCGAAATCTTGATTTATATCAAATTTAACAAAGCAAATTTTTTTTTTTGTAAAATATGACGTACCTTATATTATGATATTACTTTGGAACGAATCGATTTAGAATAATTTGTATTGAAAGATAGGTTTAATTCGTATTCTCTACTATACATTGTTTTGTAACGCGTATCTTAGTATTGGGCTTTTAAATTTGTCAATTTTTGAGTGTTTATTCAAACTCATCATTCCTTATTCGTTACTTTACAAAATGTGATTGAATGTTGATTGTTCATGAGACTTAATATTTATTTGTGTTTCTTTTTTATAATAAAATTTCTACACAGATTATGAATATTTTAACCAAGATACGACTATTGAATGATCTCAATGACAGGGAATTGCGTCTTGGAATAACTGGTACAAAAGCATCATGGCATGAACAATATCGGGATAGTGCTTGGATATATGCAGGAGGGCTACCATTCGAACTTTCAGAGGGTGATGTTATCTGTGTATTCTCGCAGTATGGTGAGATTGTGAATATCAATATGATCAGAGACAAAAAGACAGGAAAATCAAAGGGGTTTGCATTTCTTTGTTACCAAGATCAAAGAAGTACGATTCTTGCTGTTGATAACTTGAACGGGGCAAAAATAAAGGGGAGGCAGATTCGAGTCGATCATGTTCTTAATTATAAGGCACCCAAAGATGATGATGACATAGATGAATTGACGCGACAAATGCGAGAGGAAGGAGTGGCTCCTAAAATTCATTATCCTGAGATTCCTACTCCAATAATAAAAGAGAAGGTTCAAATACATCACAAAGAGAAGAAATATAAAGAGGAAGAGAGGCAAAATTCTGCTTCAGTTAAAAAAGTTAGGAAATTAGAAGTTTATGATAATGATGATGAAAAGCTTCAGATTAAAACTAAGAAAAGGAAAAAAGAGAAAAAAGAATTTAAACACAAAGAACTTAAGTTTTTAAAGAAAAAAACGAAACATTGAACAGCTAAGAATGTCTGAATCACCTTGATTCACTAGTGTTGTTTAGATACTATGGTAAGAATCGCCGGCGTTTGGGCATTTCGCAAGTGTAGAGCTTCACGTGAAAAATGTAAAAATCATGATTTTACTACTATCATTGCATTTGGATACCATCTTTGAATATGATAATATTACCTGATCATTTGAATGGAGATGTAATAGAGTCCAACATGTGTATTTTGACCCATGGCCCTTTTTTTAATTGATAAAATGGTCATTAAGGCAAAGCTGTGATGTCAAAATGCGGTCAATACTATATTAGCTGAAAACCCTATACTAATATATCAACTGAGGCTGATATTGGTGAACCAATACAATTGTTGGTGGGTGTCGGGGAAGTAACTTAACACTGAAGCTTGAGACAGCAAAAGTTCTTAAAGCATCAGTAGTGTTGTTTCTATTTTACTTACCATAAATATTTCTCTACTTGTAGAGGGGAAAAATATTCATTACTCCACTTCAAATAATTCTGAATTTGAACTTTGAAGCTGTTTAGCTTTTGCAATAAAACATTTTTAAACATCGGTAACAGTCTAGCTGTACCCAGTGTTTTTTAAATTTTTACATCAACGTGTACAAAGGCCTTCTTGGCTGGTACAAAATACTTGTATCTGGTCATCAGGATATGTGCATCCGTCACTAAAAATTGAAATGAATCCTACAAAATGTTCGATGAATTAATTTTTCATGTTTTTTTTTCTTGAAATGGGAATTTCTCTATTATGTGAACAGCCAAAATAGTTACCATAGCCATGTCACAACTTATTAAACAAATTTTGCCATAGAAATATTATATTCTTTCAATTGATATTTATAGCTTCAGTTCTGACCTATGTTACCGTCAGGTTTTACTAATTGTTCATACGAGACGGACCATACTCGACGCTCTAGTGTACCAGTAAATGGTTTTACCGAATAGAATATTTTATTTTGCCCCTTTATGCGGCTGGTGGCTACAGTCCCAGATACAGGTACTTGATGAGTCATGTTTTTGAAAGTTCATCACAGCAAATTAATATCTTATAATGCTTTCATTTTATACTTCCTTTCGTTACAATATCGAATCTGCAGTACTAAAGTGATTGTTTGAACACATCAAATTGTGGTATTCAATGCAATGTACGAACGAAGAGCAATCATCATACTATTTAGTGGATTTGCTTGTTTTACCACGTGGTATACATTGCAACCTCTCATCACAGAGGGTAAAGTTTTGAAGAAAATTCAAAGATTGGAAGAGGCTGGTCAATGTGACGAAGCAAGACGACTTGCGGCATCAACTGAGTTTAAGGTTTACAGAGTTGAAATAAAAGATGAAAATAAAGATGCTGCCCAATGAATATTTTGGTGCGGTTATGCTATCAGCAGGATTTGTTGACCAGTGTTGGGGAAATTCGAGTCAATGAATCAACTAGAGTCTCCCTTTTCAATGACTTGGCTCATCACAGCTCAACTCAACTCTTGACAAAATGCAGATGCGACTTGACCCGGGACTTGATAAAAATTTAGCCTGAATCTGTGATCACCTCTTGAAAAAATCATGTTGTCTGAAATTGCGTTGCTCGTAAGAAAAAAAAATGCACCTTTCGGACTTATAAAATACAGACACGAATGATCAGATGGTGATCATAAGTGGGTACTGATGAAAGAAGTGGCAAATTTATCTCTCCTTACTGTTGAATAGATTCAAAAATGGACTTGCGACTCGTAAATGTATGACTCTATCTTAAAGTTCATTGACTCGACACTTTCAATTTAAATTTTTATAAGACTTGGACTTGAATAACAACTCGCGTGTTTTTCAACTCAACTTAATTTGAGACTCAAAGTTAAGTGACTCGTTCCCAACACTGCTGTGGACCGTCTAAACGACCTAATGAAATATAGCGACAGAATGATGTTTAAATGCCTATAGATAAAGTAAATTATGTAGTTTTTTATTTTGTGAAAGGTTGAAACCGAGGAATAAAACTGCAGCATATGAGGCCTGAAATGTGTGACAAAACTCCATATGAATAGGTTTCTTTCCAATAAATCAGAAAATAAGGAAAAAAGTGTACAAAAGTCATGCTTACAAAGGCTTGTTGGATGAGATTTTAAAGGTGGATATTCTCAATCTTGTCAGTAGGAGACTTTTTTCAAACTGCCACGGTAACGGACTTGGCTTGTTGTGCAAGAAATTTTGGGTAAAGATTACTGTTTCTACATTCATTTTGCAGTAGAGGTAATTGTTTTTATGACCGCGATTCAAGTTCTTAGATCGTTCTTGGCTAACAGGGTGGAATTTAACTTCTGACAAACTTAGGAAGAGCACAAAGATAAGTCTTTCGTGCAAATTTTTCTGTCCATGTACCATTCAAAACCAACTCATCTGCATACGGTACATCCAGTAAGGAACAAAGATGAATCTGCTCTCCATAAAATATAATACAAGTCTCATACAGACATTTTTTCAGGACACTGTCTCTTTTCCCATTAAATTTGCACGTTCAATATTGGCTTAATCGACACTGTTCTTTCCAATGCTCAAAACATGGTTAGGGCAGATTCACAATCCACCATATCCATTGTCGGTACCACATAATTTATCCCTACAAGATTCAAACTTGCGACTTTCGAAAGGGCGTCATTTAAAATCTAAGCCTCGTATTTCAACAAATATTTATTTGCCCAATAAGAAAAGAAAATTATGACAAATATTTAAAAAACAAAATCAGGAATTAGCATTTTCATGACATTTATTTACTCCCTTCTCTGGACTCTCAGTTAATATAACGGGAGGCCGATTCGGAACATGAATTGATGATTTTGTCATAAACCGATTTGATGGGATTTTAGTAATATTATCATCTTTATTTGTACTGGTAAAGTCAGAATTAGATCGAAAAGTCACTGGTTTTGCAGTTGTAGATAATGTGGCCCTGTTTTGGCTAGTTAGTTCTAGATTATTTGAAGACGTGGTATACGTTTTATCGTCTTTAGGGATAGATGGAATATCGATATTGTCACAGTCCTCTGAACCCACTTCCGTATTGTCAACTGGGCTTAGAAACAAAGGACTGCTGTTAACAACGAGCGTTAAAGGCACAGCAGTTCCCTCAGTTTGCTCTTGTTGCACTTCTACATTTTGATTGCTTGGCCACTTGACAAGGAGAGCTAGATATCCTTGATTTAGATTCATTTCATTGTTCGGAACGGCGTTTGTAGGCTCTTGACTCGACATTGGCATGGTATTCCCATGTATTGCACTTTCCGTTTCAAATGGGCCTAGGATAAATGAAAATGGCTTAATTATAACAGCATTACAGACAGTACTACTCATGATTGATGGGTGGTTTCAATTAAGGATTAAAATATTCTAACTTTGGTATTTCCTGTGTACAATCCAAAATAAAATTTTTATCATAGCCTATTATTAGTTACTAACAAAACTCTTGACCGAATGTGAAGGTCTGATTTAAAAAAATATTAAAATCAATAATACCAATCTTTTTAAGAAACTTAAAGGGAGACAAGGTGTGGGCATTGATGCGTATCATACTATTATTTTTATATGGACCATTATTACCACTTTGCACGCATTACTCCCCTCGCCCAAGATTAATCAAAATTCTTTAAATCTGGAATTGAACACCCATCATTGAAGCCGGCTGATTTTAGAGCCTAACACAGCATAAAATTTCATAACCTAAAAACTCTGTGAAGTCCGCAGTAGTTTTTTACTCAGTATAGGGTTTAGTCCGACCGGTACGGCTCACAGAATTTTCATACATACAACTGTACTACTGTCAGAAATAACAGATAATCTTCTATTTTTTTAGTAGTTGGTATTGTTATATATAATTTCAGTGAAATATAACAATGGAATACCTTTTTAGTTCAAAATACAAACATTTAGGCAGTCTGATTATAGAACCTGTGTTTATCAAATCATTGATACCTTATTTTAGGCAGCAAAAACCAGCCTTCAAAAATATTAGAACCACCGAAACATGTAACATGCTTTACAGGAATGAAAAGCACAATTGTAAATACCTGAACCAAACGTTCCTTGTTTACACAAATCATTGTTATCAAGTGGTGCCATTGACGACAAGAAAACGTCTCCTTTATTAGTTATCTGGGTATCCAAACATCTCAAATCAGATTCATTCAAAGTTTCTAAAGTGGATTTCAAACCAAGTTCTGGCAATAAGTTCGAAGGTTGAATATTAGCTAACGAATCTTGATTTAGATCATTATCACGCAGAAGTAAACTTGGAGATCCTCCAAGTAGATTGCCTTCTGTGGAAACCGTGATTTCATCTTCATTCTCTGACTCTTGATCTTGTGTGTTGTCTTCTACTTGTATGCCAGATAACTTTGGTGCTGATGCAGTTTTCAGATCAAGGTTCGGAAAGTGGTACTGTAAACATAAAATTTATTTTTGGGGAAACCACCAAAGACAAAAAAAATACTCTTATAGTATTGTTTACAAATTCCAAATTTGAATTTTAATCTTGTTTTGATGCACAATGACTCGAATACAGTACCATAGTCTTATTACATCACTAGGCAATTTCCAACTATTTATTCTTCAAATGCCTAAATTTCTATTGTGTCATAAAGAGGCGACTGTAAGGAAACGAAGAAGTGGTAGATGGTTTTACCATTACCCAGGACAGATACCATTCACTGAACATTACTACCGGTAGTTGGTTATTTTGGTACTGCTTCAGACCTTGCTCAAAGTGAATTTCAATAAAAAATAAATAATAGGAATGGCAATCAGCCGGCCTTGTTCATAAGAAACAAAAATGAGACTCAAGACGACAGGCATTTCGAAAACATCAATTTAATGCAACTGACTAGATCCAACACTCAGCCCCCATCACTAGGTTTTGTCTTGTTCCGTTTCAAGAAGTAAAAATATGTCACAAAACCATATGTACTTTTAAATAGGGCAGCGTTCGAATGTACATCAGTGTGAATTCAAATAACTTAGAATTTAAGTCTTAAGTGTCTAGCCCTAATGATGTTGAGATGAGATTTGACTTAAATATAGAACGGTCATAAATTTGCCCCTAAATATTCATAATATCAAACACAGGTTTGTTTTTTACCTGCTTCATATGCATAAGGAGTTGACTTCCATCATCTGTTGAAAAACCTAATGGTTGGGTACAATGTGGACAAGGATATATTTTCAGGCCTTTATGTTTTGCTACTTTCTTAATGTGTTTTCTTAAATTTTCTATGTTGGAACACCTGTAAAACGATAAATTTTTAAAGTGACTTATTTGACTAGAAAATCCTAGATTTTTTTGAACACACACGAGGTTTAACTGGATTGCATGGATTCATTAAATGAACCAACTGGGTTTCAAATTACCCTTTCAACTCATCAGGGCATTTTAGAAGAATCTCAAAATGTATTTTCATATTTTATCGAAGTTCAGTGACTTATTAGGAGTAAGGTCACCCTGGAGTGTCTGGGAAGCATAAAGCTTAATTGTTCTGCAAGATGCCATTATAACAATCACTGGGGCATTTTGGAAAAGTGACTAAAGCTACTATGAAATATAGTTTCAGTGACAGCATGAAACATCCCAAGCCGAACTAAACTAATGTAAAGAAGTGCTGTCTAATGATTCACAATTCAACCATCCTCATAAAAAAAACATCATGGTCTACTAACCTGTGATTGCAATAAGGACATTTGTATGGTTTCTTTCCCGTATGTATCAAAGAATGTCTTTTCAAAGAACTTGAAGTGTTGCATCGATAATTACAATCTTTACAGGCATATGGTTTATCTTGTGTATGCTTCCTGAAATCAGAAATCTTGAAATTATTTGCACTTCCTAAAAAGCCTGTCGGCTGATCACAAATATGATTTTTTGGAATGTAACTATGTTTGAACCCATAAGTTCACCCCAAAACCGTGGCAGTTTTAGGTATATTAGAATTTAAATTATTTGTGGTAGAGTCCTGTGAGCATTTTCCATCGATATTTGCTTTTAACTGTTTTTTTTTTTCAAATGTGTCGCGTACTGGCAGAAAGCCAGCTATCCAGACACCCGGAAATTTTTCGCCAAAAGGAAAGGGTTAAAATCATCAATACTGCTGTGAAATTGCATTGCTGATGGTTTTTGTCAATGCGAGGAAAATGACTCGAAAACAAGATTTTGCCACTCTGATACACAGAAATGATAAATAATTTTCAAGCCAAGGTCTTCTGACTGCAAAGAGTCAAAAATTATTTGAGGAAATAGCGATAACCAATGTTTACAGTCACACCTTACAGGATGTTGATCAACTGGCTGGTGGTTATTGCAAGTCTCAACTGATGAATACCTAAAAACTATTGATTCAACAAGAATATAAAAAATGTTTCCTACTTTGAATGTTTTCTCAATAATTCTGACGTTCTTGCTTTATAATCACATTTGTCACAGCTAAATGGTTTTTCACCTGAACACAGAGAAAGTATAAAATAAATTTTTTACTTCCAATATGTTGAAAGGACAGCAGCCCTAAGAAGTTTGCTCAAACAAGTCTCACATCAGGCAGACAAAAATCTTGTTATCTCGTATATTAATTTCATGCATATACATGAGTTATAGTACCAGCAACTGCACTCTAAGCAGCAAACAGTTCAAACAGAACTAAACCACTATGGTATAAAATGCAGTGAGTGGTATTTGACTTGAGTGATGGTGACGATCTACCACTCTTTTGTTCTCTTTTAACCACTTTCTACGGCACACAGGAGCCTAAAGCCTGTTCCTACAGGGCTAAAATACATGTTACCTGAATGTATTCTCATGTGACCACTTAAATCAAACTTAGTATGAAAGCTCAGTCCACATATAGTGCAAGTTTCAGGACGATATCCAGTATGCCATCTCATATGTCTATCAACAGCTGCCTTTGATAAGAAGGCTTCACCACACTCCTAAAATTAGGCATGAAAAATCAAAATAAGACAATATCTATATCAGAAGTTTTATTTTACTAAGCATTATTCACAGATGGATCACGTCTAAGCGACACGATTCATCGGTGACTTATGCTTAACGAAACAAGTTTGGTGAAAATGTTTTTGATACAGTTATATACCGTAGTCTACAACACTTCGTTCTTCCTAATCCACTTAAATATGATTTTCTGCCGTAGGGAGACGAGTTTTTTTTTTAAAGACTATGGTTTTAGTCATTTTTTTGCGCCATGTTTCAGTGTACAATAAGGGAAATAAAAATACAGAACAACAACATTAAAAGAGAAATAATTTTCAGCCACATGAAATTAATGACGGAGCTTGCTCAATCGGAAATACAAGACAATATCTTTTTAGAGATTGATATTGATTTATTCTTATTACCGTACTGCTTCTTCCTCCACATAACTAACCGTGCATTTGAAATCCCTTGATCTGACATCTTTCTCTCCATGTTTTGTTATTAAATGTTGAACGAGACATCGTGACTTAGAGAATGCCATACCACAATGTTCACATGAAATATTCTTAATACCTGAAGATTATAATAATGTGTTTATATTTAAGATGTAAGGGACAGGCTCAAATTTCGCAAATAACAGTCTACTACGAGAAAAGGCTGAGTAAATGCGTATTAAAAATAGTCTGAAGAAGTTTAAGCAGTTTGCATACTGGAGGAATGTAGGCTGTCACGCTAAAAGCAATTGGATTCCATGAGAAGAAAATTTAGCAAATGCACAATATTACATAATAAATCTCTTGCTAGAAGAATAAAATGTCTTATTTTAGGTGTCAGGTAGTTACGAAACTGTACAGAAAGGTCTAAAATAATCAATACTACCAAAAAATAAACAGTGTTGGTGGTTTTAAAGCAAATGACACTATGCCATTGTGTAGAGATATCTTTCAGACATAAAAAAAATTTCAGGCCATCACTCTCTGATGCGTCTGATATTGTGCACTGCAAAGAACTATTCTTTACTGCTACCCTTGTTAAGTTAATTCCTAATCATCCCTAATCAGAATCCTAGAACATTGCCCAATGACAATGTTCATTATATTCTTGCCTATATGTCTCTTTAGATGAGTTGCTAAATCTTCTCTAACTTTGAACCTCGCATCACATCTTGTACATGAGTAGGGATGCAATCCAGTGTGCTCTCGATAATGCCGTATAAACTTTTCTGGTTTATTGAACTCTGCTCCACAATTTTCAAATAAGCATTTCTTGTTTGTTTGGTGCTTTAAAATGTCTTTTTCTTCAGATAATGCAACTGTGTCTGTACCGATTTCCATCTGAAATAGTTAAATGGATTTATTTGTATAAAATACATCATTTCTTTTTTTGGAATGAATTACCCTGGGCAAGACCCTATATTAGTGGTCACAGGTGACAGGGTCAATGCTATTGAAAATTGATGAGATGGACTGGGTTTAATTGGTCTAAAAAAGAGATAAATCAACTCCATATATGTAATGACAAATTCAATTTTGTTAATAATCAATAGACCTCTGGTCAAAAAAGTATTGACCAAGCATGTTTTGCTCAGCGTTTGACACTGTGGCTCACGCTTTTTTTTTGTTCAGCGTTTCACACAGTGGCTCACACTTGACAAAATAAAATTTCGGACTGGGTTGGGTGATCCTGGACTTGGCGACCCCATTCAGAGTTAAACCTAGTCAAGTATGGTTGACAAACCGTCTTACAAACTATGTCGGCGCTCAGTGAAGTAATAACTGCAAAAAAAGAGTGATGTATTCAAAAACTCGCAATAAAAACTTACCTCCACTTTAAAAACATGCTTCGTAGATGTTGTATGTTTCTCGTATTCATCATTTGAAGAAAATTCAACTTTACAAAGTTCACATTCAATTTTTTTTGGGGAATCAATTCTACACGAATAATAGTATATATTTTATATTCATCTATACACTATTTGATATTACTTGAAGTCATAAAAATGTATAAGTCTGACACATAACAGCTGCTCAGGCATTCCAAGAACAAAAGGATTATGAACAATTCGACTAGAAATATAATATGCCATAATAAATACAAATCACTAACTTGATAGCAAATATGGTCATATTGAGTGTTTGTTAGAAACAAAAATCATCAACACAATAAATACCAACCTAGGATGATTTATTTGCACATGCAGATTTGATTTAGATTTTTTTTAAATTAGTAAGATTTTCAAATATTGACTTGATCTAATGCTATAAACGCACTTACTTTTTTGGTGGAGGAGCTGCTCTTTTAAGCTCTTCAATTTTTTCAGCCAGACTTCGTTTCTTTTTTCTTTTAATATTCATCACTTCTTGGGACTTTTGTGTAACGTTGACTCGTTCTACTGAAAGGTAAATTTGGATTACTCTATAATATATATTGGGAATACTATAGATTATTAAACTATTTTGGAAAGCTGATTGCAAAAATAGAGAACACTGCATAGCATTGTCCCATTAAAAATAATAGTAAATATACAGCAACTCTTTCAAAGCATCTGGACAATCCTAAAAGAGACTATTTGCCTTAAACTAAAGGTTTATTAATTAAGATATTCTTCAGTCACTATATTTATATCGGTTTGCAATATTCCACAATAACCATGGCCACTACTCACTAAACACAATTTTGCAAAAGCGAACATAAAATGTGGCAAAAAAGCTTTACCTTCCAAAGGTATTGACCCTTTGTTTCCGTTCAATAATGTATGGTGGTGGTATCTTGTCAGCGGAAAATTTCTCACAAAAACGCTTGGTAATTTACCATTTACTTTCCCATCATATTCTGAGGATTTTGATAAATTCAATTGATGAAAGAATTCATCTGCATTCTGATATGGAGGCTCTGTGTGAACATCTTGCGCTAAAAATTAAAAAAATATCTTTAATTTTGTATTATATTATTTCAAACAATCATAACTGAAATGTATCCCATTCAAAGTGACCAGAAAAACTTCTATTGTAATGTAAGTGTTGCCTTTAGACATGCTAACAGAATAATTAATTTATCTAATTATTTCATATTAAAATGTACAAACGCTGTTTATTATGCTACACAATGACAAAGTAAAATTAGACAACGGAAATTAACAAGCTTTTGTACAAAACGACTGTCAAAAGATAAAATTTTAATCAGTCTTTCAGCTAAGCTGGGTCAGCAACTGAAGAACTGCACCTCCACCAAAATAAGGTGATATTTCTATGAACTGTAAAAACTCAAATACCATGTTAATTGATAAATGAAAGCATGTTTTTGTTCTGTATCATGTGAATTTATACATCGTTGCATTGCATGCTGTCGAAAAATTTTATTGGGCATTACATAATCGTTTGTAACAGACTGATAGGTCCGTTACTCAGACCCAAAGAAAATGGGGTTTTGTTACAAGAATTTAGCAAATGTGCAAAGTTTTACAATATATATCTTGCTAGAAGAAAGATAAATGATGAAATGTCATTTTTTGAAAGTCTGGTAGGAATTAAACTGAATAAAAAGATCCAAAATCATCAATACTGCTATGAAATAGGAGTGTTGATGACTTTGAAGCTTTTTGGTCGCACGAAGAAAATGACATGATTCGATTCAGATTCCCGAAGAAAAAACGAGATTTTGTCACCCTGGTTTGTAATGATTGAAAAGATTGATACCTACTTGGCAAACACTTTAACTTCCCATCTTTCATTTGTTTTAGATTTGCAGCATTTTGAATTTCAGTTGACGGGTTCATATCTACCTATACATATAATCATGCATTGCCAAATTATGCTTAACTCATTTCAAACCTTTGGGAGAGGATAATGAAAACTGCTTTCATCAAAAACTCCATGATTTTGTAACATTGGCAGAGAACAACAATATGTGGCGACTTCTCATGCAGATACCAGTTCTGAAGGCTTAAATAAAGTAGCACCAAAACACTAATCTATAGTTTTTTTCAATATTTCTTAACAAAAAGGTTAAGACAAGAAAATAGACTCGATACTTGGGAATCACAAAACATGAATAATCCCACACTTGACCTAGAAATTGTTTCTTTAACAATTGAAATCGCACATTTCGGTATTACCCATTTAATTATTTTGAAACTTAAGATTATTCGTCTTGTTTCTCATTTGAGACGACGTATATTTTTTACAAACATAGAACACACAATAGAAGTTTTAGTAAAGGATAATCCATAGATGGACTGTACATGTTCATGCGATCTATGCCGGAAAGTATTGCTCGGGCCAAATATCGACGACGCCGACACCCGACCAACCCCCCCGCCACGACGGCCAAAACAGAATGAACTGCAGCTGATTGTTTTGTTTTCAATCCACTCCATTCTCACTTATCTCAGAATTCATTATTGTTTACATCACCTCGCATCCCCATTTTCTCTCTTTCTTTTCTCTCGTTGACCATTCCATCTTTTTTCTCGGCCATCCACTTCTCTCTTGTTGTAACGCTTTTCACGTTGAGGTGTGAATTCACTATCTGGTCAACATCAATTAATTATTTGACTTTTGAATATAGGTTTGAGCGCTGGGATGGATATGAGCGTATTTTGTATAAATTATTTTTATTTTGCAAAAATAAAGACAAAAAATTGGCATTTTTTGACTTTTTAGAGGACCTCTAGTGGCGATGTTTTTATGAAAAGTTTTGCGAGGGTGTGTGCGAAGTTTTATTTTCCATTCAAGACCTTTGGGCAGGTGGTACGTTTTGCGGTCTCTATTTATAGTTTTCTAATGATTTGTCGTTTTGTTTTTTCAGGGAATTCCTAGAAAGTTATTTGCATGGTCAGTTAAATGATAGATAGACTATAGTTGCATTTTTGACGAATTTGTCATGAGTCGTGAAAATATTTATTTTTTTTGCGTCAAACAGTCAGCCACGCTGTACGGCACAGAATATAACCCGTAAAGCTCGATAAATGAGCTGTTTTTTATTGATATAGATTAGTACCTATGTTGTTTAAGATTGTTTCGAACTGGTCTTTAGAAGTTAGTCTCCACGGTTCAGTTACCGGTATGATTTCTGAGTTTGTCAAGCATGTACTACAAGATCACATTGATGGATTTTAGGCAACCGGTACAGTAGGTATATATTTTTGCATTTTATGGTGACCGGTTACGGTACCTCAGTCGGTGAAGGCGTTGGCAATACTGAATACTGAATAGGTTGGGTTCGAATCCCGTTTCTTCTTCAGATGGGAAAGATGAGTTTAGATACCGGTAACTGTTAATTTGTTTTAATAGTCCTATAGGAATATCGATTTAGTGTTCGATCAGTTTAAAATATTTATATCTGAATATTATTGAAGTATTGAACCCCTTTTTACACAATACCGGTACCGGTACTGAATATCAGAAATATTTGGGTTACCTACTCTAACTACCGAAACCATTGAAAAGTACAGAAACGATCCAGAAAGAAGTGGAAAATGTACCGAAATGTACATGTAACTATGTTAGCCGGTCTAATACTGAATATAATGCTGAAATGGAAGTTTTAAGGCGATTTCAAACATTCAGTGAGATGGAAATATTAGAATAGCCCATAATGATGTTTTGTTTTCAATTTTATCCTGTTTATTATTGGGCTTGTTTGATATCATTGGGCCAATAAATCTGAATTTGATTATAAGCCTTTTGCTTCATCAAAATAATTAAATAAAAATCACAAAAAAATAGAAAGACACTTTTATGTTTAGTGGATAATAGGGAAATAACTATTATGTTATGAGAATCTAGTTTGGCCAATAAAAACCTTCTCATTATCTATCATTGTTATAATGTTTTTGTTCTGAGCGTTATAATCGCAGATTCAAATTTCGACCCTGGCGAGAAAGGGTTGGTGGGATCACTTCGAAACTTCGTTTTTAGATCAATGTTGATAGTCTATTGATTTGAGGCCCAAAAGAATGGTTTATACATTGTCAGTATTTTGATAAATAACATTCAGAAATATGGTAATGAACTTTGGTTGCTGGTCAATTCGTACCCGAAAAAATAGCACATAGGTCAATTTGTATCCTGATTTAAATTGCAATGGATTTACTTTGAAAAGTCTGGGATGGCTGATTTATCACATAGTATAAAATCCAATCCTAACTCGGAAGAGTAGGCATTTTAGTCCAAATCGAAAAAAAGATTGTATTTTAAGTGCCTATAACGATGGAATGACTAGCACGTTCATGATGACCATCTCTGTAAAGTTTAATCTGGGTCACAGATTACTAAGTTTATGGGATTTTGAGTAGCGTGACTATTTTCGCGAATTTTTTTTAGATCCTTTTGGTAATATTACATTACTACACCAAAATTCGTAAACCGTTAAGTTTCTGCGAACATTCGGCAAGAGTACGAATTGACCAATGGTGCTCTTTTCAGGATATGAATTGACCATTAATAGAGTGTTATACTGGTACGAACTGACCAGAGTACAAATTGACCTCCACCCATAAACTTTGCTAGAGTCGAAAAATCTTTATCTACATAGGAAAAACGAAAAATTTTCCCAAAATTTGTACTGATTGTTTGCCAAAAACATTCTTCTTGCTAAAAGATACACAAACTTGAAAATATTATTATTATTTATGGCAAATTTTAATTCAAGATGAAAAGAAAGCCAAATGTGGTCAAGGGTTTTTAAAAAGCATATTTAGCGGGACAAATTAGCCAAAACTGTTCCGTTTTAGATTGGTATCATCAATGTTAGTAATGAGTTAAAACAGAAAAAATTGATTATTTAAAATAGATTTTCATTTTTACTATGAAATGCTGATTTTTATTAAATCCGGATCTTGTTTTACTCCCTGTGTTCGCTGAAGTATTTTGGTGATTTCCCCAACGATCTCAAAACTGATTTTCCCGGTTCAGTTGAATAATGAATTGTTGAGAGATTCAGATAGAATCTATAAATTTTTAAGTATTCCCGAACACCTGTTCGAAGTTTTAGCATTTCAGAGCTTTAAGTAAATTAAGTCTATTCCATTCGAGCAGTATTTTATAATCCTTACTATGCACTGCTACTTGGACATTCAAAGAAATCACAAGTTCCATGAGAAGAAAATATAGTAAATATCATAGGCTTTATTTCATGATGAATCTCTTGCTAGAAGATCAAAACGTCCCTTGTTGAGTGTTTAGTGATAACCAAACTGCAGAAAAAAATTTTAAAAGCATGACTATCGCTATGAATTGGCAGTGTTGATGGTTTTGGAGCTTTTTGGTTAACCAGAAAAAAGCTGGTCACCCTGCGTTGACTCATATGGATGCGGTTGTCATGTAAGGATGGCATTTTATCTCTATCCTTCGGAAAGCTGAGAATTAAGCCTCATATCATGAACCCTGACCTATTGTGCAGATACCAGATTCGAGTAATGTGTTCAGATTGTTGTTGAAATGGTTGCCATACTGATTTACCCTGTAATGTGTACATGGCATTGTTGGTTAGTAAAGGAAGCAATCTTCAACAATCTTCTACCATATATTCATCCCTCAACATATTCAAACCCTGTACGTTAAATATACATAACTCTTAGTGTATTCCTAACTCTATTACTGATTGAACTAACTGCGCAGTCGGTTATTCATAAGAATCATGTTTTAAAAAAAAAAATTTACTAACTGCGAAGTTGCTTGTTCATATGAATAATGTTCTTGAAAGATAATTCACTAATTGCGCCTTTGGTTGTTCATAAGAATAATATTGTTCGAAGAAATTTTACAATGAAGATATATTTTACAGACTAACGTAGTCTCATTAATGTATACTGGCCGGTTACCAACGGTTCAACCATGGTTGGTTGCGGCCTTAACTGTTTCTTCAGCGATCCATCCACTGCTAAAAGCAATCAGATAGATAAGGAATTACAAAAGGAGAAGTTATATTATAAACGACAGGTAAGAAGCAATTTAGTAGGCTTTTTTCCCTAAATTTTATCAAAACGTATCGGTTTCAATACTATTTTCAATGCTGTCAAAGTTTGTTATTTTTTTTTGTAAAAGGGTATGTTTGTTCACAGTATCGATCGGACCTCATTAATTAACACCTAACATCCTTTCTAAGTAATCCACCAAAGTGATAATTTATCAGAACTCTACAAAAAGTCAAATTTTTACAATTTTTTTATAGTCACTCCTTAAGACTGGATCACTCAGTTCAAGGCCCTGTAACAGCGGCCACTTATAGATGGACAGGGTTACAATTGCGGGAAAAATATGAATATTTTCTTCCTGTTTGGCTTAGCCTACCCAAGTTATTACACCCTGAGTTGAGTGGTGGGCATGGACAAGCTAGCCGGGAATCGAACCCGATATCGTCAACCTGCGATACCAACATGTTTAACCACTACGCCATCGCGCCCACGAAATTGATACAAGTCTTATCAACTTTCAATTGCTTTTTTTCTATGGAAGCTTAATTTTCCAAATACATAAATCTGGTGATATTGCAATTTAACAGACATACAGCAATATGATTTCAATTCATGCTATGTATTTCATGTACTGTATTCATGTCATTAGGAAATTTCAACACCTTCTTTTAGGCATTAATGCATTTTCAGATGCATTCTATTAGATTTTGATACTGTCATGCAATAAATGATATCGATATATTGTTTTTAACCTAAATTGTTTAGGAATTTTGGGAGAGACGTAAATTTAGTTTGGAATTTCAAATCAAAATTTTTTGATTGGAAATGGCAATTCTAATTTGGTGAATTAGTTTGTAATTTTTTTCAAAATTTTTCAAAATTTCATATTAACAATGTGTTGACATATTTTAGGAGTGAATATTCTAAATTTCACATTTTCTTGGTGGGTTTTGTTCTGGCCTACTACAGTAGTTGGTGAAACCTCTTCCGTTTCACTGGTTTTATCACTGTGAAAGGTATATTTAGTGAGATTTGGAGGATTGTATAAAAGCTATTAATTGTGGTATCTGCTGTGAAAGAGATTTAGTCGAATGATCTCTCGTGCGAATATTGGGTGACCGATTTCACAAGATATATTTGCCATGCATGGGTTGTATTCTTGTGATAGTTATCTTAGTTCTCTATTGACAAAAGTAATGTTCATTTTCCACAACTATGGTATCTACCAATATCCGAATATACAATCAAAATTTGTGTTCGCATTGTTGCACTAGCTGAAAAACACGAGATCATAATAAAACAAACCTAAAAATAAAATAAATTTATTTGAGTGAAACAAGACTTGAATCTTGTTTAGTTTATGAAACGAATATATACTAAAAGCCAAAAGTAAGTCTTTATTCTGAAATCTTGTTTTCATTACTTACAGGTGAAATTGTTATTACTCGGGGCAGGAGAAAGTGGAAAAAGTACTTTTCTAAAACAGATGAGAATTCTTCATGGAAAAGATTATGATGAAGAGGATTTACTTGAATTTCGTCCAGTTATTTATCAAAATATTGTAAAAGGAATGAAGGTTTGTGTTCAATAGCAACGTACAAAATAATTTCCCATGTTTTAATTGAAAGACAATTATTTCAAATTCAATTCATTTTACATTTATATATATTAAATTTATGTGAAGCCATATACTACAATACTGCTTTAGTACACCTGTTGCATAATTATCAAGTAATAAAAGTATGTGTCTTGATTTCTCAAAATTTGGTTTTACAATGTATATTCGCCTCTCTATCTGTAGGTGAGGCGGTAAGGTGGACCCAAATGCAACTCAGTGGTCATCAGCCATTCATTTACTCAATCATTCTTTTTAACTCAGTATGCTTTCTGTTTTCTCTGATAAAAATAAAGAAAAATCATTCTACTTCGCCAAGTTTGTATGTCTGGCTGAAACTGACAAATGATAATTAAGAATGTTTCATGGGTTTTTTTGACGACATTGTGAAATGATTCTGTATGTGACTTTTGTTCCAAGTTTTCTTGAATAAGAAAGTAGTAGAGTGTTGATTATTCTTCTTTTCGTGATACCTCTATTACCTGACAAAGTATTACCTGGAGTATGATCACCCGAAAGCTTGTGTAATATACTTGTTTGAAAATGTGAAATAAGAGTCCAGTTTATCCACAATGCAAGTTCGATGAATATAAAATAAATTTCAAATCCAATTATATTTACTAGGTGCTGGTAGACGCACGAGATAAATTAGGAATACCATGGGGTGATCCAAGTCGACAAAGTCAAGCGGATTACATAATGGCGTTTGATAGGTATATTTCTGCCGATCCTGAAGCTTTTTTACAATGTACACCTCATATTAAAGAATTATGGAAAGATTCAGGAATACAGGAAGCTTATGAAAGGAGGAGAGAATTTCAATTGGTGTGAAATTTTTTTTATCATTTTGTTTATTCTCCTATTGACATTTTTTATTTATACATTGATACATTTATTGACACTTCTGTACAAGCCAAAGATGATATAGATGTTATATTGTATATCATTTTACAAATATAGTGTAGGTTGAAGCAGGGTCACGGAATCTTATTTTCTTTGGGTGTCTGAAATGTTAATGTCGTTTTCATTGGAACGTAAAAAAAAAGCTACAAAATTAACAACATTATGAAAACCTTTTTCTGCAGATTTTTTGTTGCTTCCAGGCACTCAATAAAAGATCTTTTCATCTTTTAGCGAAATACATTTTATAACATTTGCGAAATTTTCTCCTAATACAACTACTATTTTTTCTGGTTTACGATAAGATGACATACTGCCAGCCTGTGCCGTAGATCTGGTCTGGGTGACCAGTCCATGATAATGATTTCACCCAATTTGCAATAACTTGGATAAGCTTGAATCTGAATTGGAAATCCCAGGTTCGAAAACATGCTTTTTTATTTTACTGGTGACCAGTCAGGTCATATCACTGTCAGACACTCAAATTATCTTTTTGGATAGTGCTATTTTAATGAATTTTCTTCCGATGGTGATCATTTTTTTATGTCTGACTTTCAGAGAAGCAAGTTTGCTATCTCAAACTCAATCTCAATTTTTTTGATCATAATTAATTTATTATAGGGCGAATCAGTTCGATATTTCTATGAAAATGTGGACAGGATAAGCACACCAGTGAGTACAATTTCAAAATTTCATATTGGGTATTGTATTGTTTTTTTTTAGGTTGCAATATGAGTCTTTGGATTTGTCATTCAAAATTTTTTAATGTCTCGAAACGTTTTTGATGTCAAACAGTTTAAGCTTGAATTCTGCCAAATGCCAGATTAGCGGAAAATGTGCTTGTACGTAATAACTTCCGGCAAATTGTTCCAGAATTTTCTTTCCACCAAGTGATGTTTTTTGATCTACATAACCATCTTTATGACTAATTATGGAGAGATATTCTTTTTTTTTATGTATATATATTTTCATAAAAAATGTATTTCACCAGCATAATAATGATTTTGTCTGCTTGTGTTGCATTTTAAGAACTTCATTCAAATCTATATGATGAATGGACGTACGCCCCCAGGCAATGGAGATTTCATTGCTCTTAGTAGTCACTTTTGATAAACAAGCTTGTAATCTTATTATCATTGGTGTACGTATGTCCAAGTATGAGTCAAGGATTAACCACACCCTCAGAGTGTAGGTAATTTTTGGCTCATACGTGATCGATTGTTACAGATAATAAATGTGTGAAATCGGATATTTATGGAGAGATATTCTTTTTTTTTATGTATATATATTTTCATAAAAAATGTATTTCACCACCATAATAATGATTTTGTCTGCTTGTGTTGCATTTTAAGAACTTCATTCAAATCTATATGATGAATGGACGTACGCCCCAAGGCAATGGAGATTTCATTGCTCTTAGTAGTCACTTTTGATAAACAAGCTTGTAATCTTATTATCATGAGTATACGTATGTCCAAGTATGAGTAAAGGATTAATCACACCCTTAGAGTGTACGTAATCTTTGGCTCATACGTGATCGATTGTTACAGATAATAAATGTGTGAAATCGGATATTGGAAATTGCTTATGGTTAACAGTTGGACAAATGTTTTTGCATTATATGATCTTGAAAAGTGTGCTGGTAATTTGTTTATAACACCTAATTGTTTACGTTATTTATTTAGGACTATATCCCAAGCAAACAAGATATGCTACTTTCAAGAAAAGCTACGAAAGGAATACAGGAATATGTTTTCGAAATTCGACGAATTCCATTTCGATTTTTCGACGTTGGCGGACAACGGAGTCAGCGACAGGTATCTAGTCCAATTTAAGTTTATCATTAGATTATAAATTATTTCTTGAGATTTTTGAGACGCTTTCAGTAACATTTGGAGATTGGAGGATTCACATAATGAGCGATTTTAAAGTTCGAAAGTGTGAGGCGTAAAGACATTAGGTATGATGCTTTTGGCATTGCATGACGTCTGTTTTGTGTTTCAGTAGCTTGTTCTTTTATTCATTTCTCTGGTTTTCGTAATTAGTTCCTTTAATTTCAAATTTATTCACAACCGAAAAAAAGCTGAAAAAAGTTGATATTGCCAGAGAGATCTAAAATTTTTACATGTTTTTTAACTAGATTCCTACCTACTTACAGTAGCAGTTCGCATGTTTTGTTTTGTAATATCCATTAGTTTTAATTTTTTAGTAATAATTGGTGCTCATTGTCATTGTAGGAATGGACAAGAATTGTACTTGAACCCTTTTCCATATTTTTACTGGATTCAAATTCAAATTATTTATACCCACATACTTTTTCTTAATTGATCTTGAAAAGCCTTTCCACCATTAAGGATAAGAATCAGATTCATCAGATCCAGAGGTTTTCTCTTGTCATTCTCGCCGCGCCCCTAACACATTGTAACATAATTATGAGAAGAAGTTTGATCAGAATTTGTGTATTGTATCGATGTAAATTAGTGATTTTAGTTCCTGTTTGGTCGTTTTTTACCATTTGCAAGATTCACCTTGTCGAAGCAACAACCACAGATGTATTGCACTTAGCAATGCAAGGCATCAGTGGTACATGATCGGCACAAGATACTTTTCAACAGCAAAATTTTTCCAACTGCGATGTTGTGATGTTTTGTTGTTTTAGTATATTGCATGGCGAAGTTTTCATTTTCATTTATTATTTTGGTTAATTCCTGGCATCATTTTCATATTTTGTTGTTTAATTTAATTGTTTTTCAACATCTGCATCCCACAATTTTAAGTTATCACACAAATTTTACACTCAGTTAAGAAATATTTTCAGAAATGGTTCCAGTGCTTCGAAGACGTAACATCAATATTGTTTATGGCTTCGACGTCAGAATTTGATCAAGTTTTAATGGAAGATAGAAAAACGAATAGATTGAGGGTAAGCAAACTCAATGCATGGATGGTATCGAAAATAATAAATTTTTTCAGTCGAGTTGACCGGATTGATTTTAAATGAAGTCATGGTTCAACCAGGTCTATATGCAGCCCACACTGGCAGAACGGGCTACTATTTTACTCAGACTCCCTTCAAAAAAAAATTCGACAAATATATAGGTAATATTTTGTGGTATGTATGTGTCCAGAAGATTTAAATGTCTTTTTTGAGTGTTTGATAGCAATCAAATTGTCTAAAAAGGATCAAAATCATCAATACTGCTATGAAATAGCAGTGTTGATGATTTTGAAGCTTTTTTCATTGCATGAAGAAAATGACATGAATGGTAAAGACACCTGAAATAAAACAAGATTCTGTCACACTTCCTATAAACTTTTCACAGGAAATGGAAATGTGTGCCATTATTCACAAATAGGGTTTCTCGCTTTAAATATGATATCCCAGATATCTTTGGCAAATTTCTTAATAGGCAGAATCTTGTGTGTATTGTTAAATGCATTGTTGTGCTTATTTCATTGTTGTGTTGCATTTTACCTACAGCTAATCTGTGAGTAAAACAAGGTTTGTAAATATTTGCTTTCTGAATAAACTATAGAAAGAATGGTCATTTATTTGTCAGTTGTTTGTTTATGCATAAGTCCAAATGTTTTTAAGGATCCATGCTTTTTTTGAAATAATGGTTTTACTAAAAATAATATCAAAGAACATTATTCTGTGACGTTGATTCCAACGTTATTTCAGCGGTCCTTCATGCATAATGTTTTGACTATGAGAATTGAATAATTTTAATTTATCTTGAGGCAAATTCAGTATTCAGGTAACCGTTTATCTTATCATTAGTTTGGTACATTATCTAAATATTGCACAAATGTGCTAAATAGATTCAATGTGTCAAATGTGTATCATTAGACATATTTATTGGTGTTGTAATATGTAGGCAATACACCTTAAAACAGACTAGTCAAAATTTCATATGCAATATGCTTAAATCGCCCAGGGCAGGTACTACTCACCCCACTTTTTCATAGCAGTTCAGTTTTATTTGGATTGTTTTTCGCTTTAAGTGCAGTTGCTGGTACTGCATTTTGTAGTAGTTCCTTGCTATTAAGTGACCATATGTTTGGTTCAAATTTAGTACTGTTTCCGACCTGAGTGAGTTTCAATAAAAAAAACCAGGCCTTTTCCCAAGAAGGCAACTTTGCTATCCCATCCCAAGCGTTAAAATGTCTAATGCTTTTGTTGTAAAATAAATGTGAGATTGTTTATGTAGCCATTTCCCAATATTCAATATCATATTACTTGGAAATCCTTTCTCATTGTCAATTTCTTGTAAGTAAATTGGCAAAATGTCAGCTACTCCGCTACCAAAAACCAGATGTAAATAGGTTCCATCAGAAAAAAAACTTGGAAAATAAGCGATATTTTATGATATATATCTTGCTTCAAAGATAAATGTCTCTGTTTGAGTGTTGTGTGGTAATCAAACTGTAGAAAAAGGTTCAATATCATCGATGTTGCTATGACAAATGTCAGGTACCGTACTACTACTTAGCTACCTAGCCCTGAAAAAATGGCTGCAATCGGAGAAAAAAATTGCAAATAGTCAATATTTTATGTTGTATATTTTGTTAAATGAATAAAACGTCTTTTTTAGAGTGTATGGTAGGAACCCAACTGTAGAAAGAAAAGGGTACAAATTTTTTGTCCATTCAAAAAAATACATGGTCATTCATACACGGAAGAAAAAAAAACGTTCTGTCACCCTGAATCACATATTTGGTTCCGCCCAGTTAGTTGTAGCATCCCATGTTTCATTTGGAACTTGAAATTGTGAAAAAAATTAGCATAGATATTCATTGCATTCCTTTAACCACAAGTATGTAACATGCCATATCAGTTGACGCTTCACAGCAAAAAGTCGTTAGCGGTTAATTATCATTCTCAGTTCAGATTTTATCTTCTAACTATAATATGATCAAGCTTTGGCCTTTGACTGGATGAGCTCTAAAACCTGAATTTATTAGTTGCCCAAGACCTGTCACTTAGATAAAGGTACAAGGTTTGCTATCCTTCAAAATTTATGTCATATTCAGGAACTAATGCTTGGAAAAAGTTTTAAATTATAATTACTATTCATGCAGTGTGCACATTCATGGCTATTCTGCTATTTCTGTCTAAAATAAGAAAATGTCACATATGTTATGAATGTTATGTAATTCCAAATAATGATCGAGCATCTGGTAAAAATAGTTACCGTACATGTTGTTATTACCACAATTATTAATGACAATGGGTGGATAAATTTTGCTGAGCGAGCATTGCGTATTGAAAATGGAAATTTTTTCCTATAATAAGAAAAGACTGGAATTTCGTGTGATAACAGCCTATAAATGAATAAATTTCTTCCTTTGCATCCCTATAATTTGGCCCTAAAACTTCATCTCTGCTTGAATTTCTTTGGATCGATATATTTCAGATAGTAGGAAATTGAGAAAGAAAGGAGATATTTCGAAAATTTCTTTTATTTTTCATTTAGTCTCGACCACCTAGGTTAGAAATATTTTGTGTACAGATGTTTTTGTTGAGCTTGGGACATTGATGGATCGTGCCGAAAAGGCACGGTCCGACAGTGGCTCATGCTCGACAAACGAAAATTTATGATTGGGCAGGTGGAATTCAAATTTGATATACAATTTCATTATCAAGTCAAAAGATATTTACCACACTGTTTTGTTATAAACTGAACGAAGGAAAAGCAAAAATACTAATAATAGTTAATGTTTGACCAATCTCCACTTGTCGTTTATTTGAACATCTGGAGTTCGAACAGATTGTATTGGTATTATTTGTTCAATTATCTTCCTTCCTGATATAAAAGAATAAATGATGATATTAAAGCGATTCTTCCGTTAGTCTTAATTTGCCAAACTTGGCAACTAATGATGATGGTCAGGTTCTTACCATCTCAAGAAATTCGTAAAAAAATTTTAGGACACACAGAAAACCAGAATTTCTCAGATTCTTCCTTTGGGTTGTTATAAGAGAAATCCATGTCTTTGTCCAGTATTTTAATGTTTCGATTAAAAGTCTTCCCGCTTTTGGAATATTTTCTTGATTCATTTTGGTATAAAATCTTGATATATGCTTAATTTTGCGTTGTAAATTAATATTGAATTTTGTGACCTTTGTTGCGCTCTGCTTACTAAACGATGAATTACAACACAATAGGTGTTAAAATCACTAAATTTTTCCCCAAATTCTGAAGAATAATGTCAATATACTGAACAGAAAAAAAACCTTTATTGATTGGAAAATTCTAAATATAAAATTGATTTGATTTTTTCTCACTTGAAATTCATTATAAGCGAGCTGGAAGCTGTGTCTCGATAATAAAGGAAACCAACTAACAGTCACTTACCTGGCAAATAGAGATCTGCTATGAAATTATAAACCAGACTGTATATTCAGAATATTGATATTGTATTATTTCTTTCATCACCTGGTATTTTACTGCTTACTTACGTCACATGGAGATGGCAAAAAGGCTCGAGCTTTTATTTTATTGACTTTTATTTTTTTGAAAATCTTGTTTTCTCGATTTGGAAATGCAAATTCTATACTGTACTGTAGTTAGTATTTTTTATACCCACGTCTTGGAGTGGATTACCCTACCACGGTGCTGTTCTAAACCATTTATTGACGGACAGGGTTACAAAGATATGAACTTTCCTGTTTGGTTTCGCCTACCGAAATTATTACATCCCAGATGAGTGTGTATTAATGACCGAGCCGGAATCGCTGAGACGTAAACTCCCGATATTCACTCTACGATATCAGCTTGTTGAAATGCTAAGCCATTGTGCCCGTGGTGTTGGATTTAAAATTTTTCATGAAACTTTCCATTCAATAAAATATTCACATATGAGAATATTCTGTTAGAATTACCTAATTTTAATTACACAAGTTTACTGTGTATATTTTCAAGAAAATTAACTATCAAAACCGATTCATTCCGGTTGAAAGCATAGCAGTGAATAGCTAGGTTTCCCTCGATTTGGCTCTCAGTCACAATCGATTTCCACTTTTCAACACCTCAAATGTGTCTCTTTTGTGTTTATCTGAACTATAGAAATTCAAAAAATGATGTCACTTTTTTACTTTTTAACCAAGTGTGGGCTGAAGTTTAAGTGCACCATCATGGTGCACTTTATCAACAGTCCATGTTTGGCTCAACATTGAAGAAAACCTATTTTGAAGCACTTCGGATGAATATAAATGAGTAGCTAAGGGTTTTGACACAACCATTGACCCTAAACCTCAATAATTTCATTTGTGTATTTAATCAGGCTTGTGCCACCTATGCCATGACCTAATTTATCAATATCTATAACATGGTCATGTTGAAAATCAGATTAGGTACTGAACTAGTGGTATTGATATATATATATATATATGGAATTATGCTAAATTTTCTTGCATGTTATTACAGCAGAGATAACATAGTAACGTTAGGCTAATCTTATAAGTATTTTTCGTGATGTAATTATGTTTTGAAAATATTGTAAAAGTAAACGTCTTGGATATTTATTACACTCATTTTCAATATTTTGGTTATCAATTCCTTATTTTGTTGTATGAAATTCTGGTAATAAACAGAAAGTTATGCACTAGATAGTTTGTTAGTAGAACTACGAGTTCTGTAGAGGATGGGTTTTGAAATTGCTAAATATACCTAAGCATGTCGATTGTTTAATATTTTCATGCACCTTCATAGCTATTTTTCTCAAATTTTATTTTTGTCTGGCATATGTTTATCCCGATCCACAGAATAGATAAAGAAGTTACATTTCTCTTCTACATTGGTCATAATCTTACGCATGTGTTATGTTTTACGCCACATTTTGTGATAAATAGCTCGAAGTACCTACTACAATATAAAAGCATTTTTAGTGATCAGAAGATGGCTATCTCTACATTTTGTTAACATTTTGTGTAATTATAAAGTTATTATAAACTATCAGATTACTTGGTGTCTTCACGTTGTCTTTTACAAAGTAAATTTATATATTTAGCAGGGTAATTTTTAATGGTTTTTTCCTAATTCATTTTTGACTGCATATTTTTAATGTGGCAATGACAACGGCCAAGCATTCTAATTACTAAAATCAATTTAGCGATTTTTCAACGGTGTAATAAAAATAACAACTATTTATTAAAAAAGGGTGTTGATACCAACAATGCTCTGTCTTGTTTCTTAGTGGATTTTAAGCTATTTATTGGTGGTTTATTATGAAGTATTTTATTTTCTTCTGGTGGAGGTAGTTTTCTTTGTGTGCCTTAGTGTGAGAACAACTGATATTTTGCCAGTGCACGAGGGACACGATTTAAAGCTTATTCAAATCTCTTTTTTAATTTACAGGAATCTCTTGATATCTTTGAAGTGATCGTGAACAACATTTATTTCTCCAATGTATCGATTATATTATTTCTGAATAAGAATGATCTGTTGGAAGAAAAAGTTAATCAAGGATTGCAAATCTCTGATTATTTTCCTGAATTTGAAGGAGATCCACTCAATTTATCTGACGTTAAGAGTTTCCTTGTATATAAGTGAGTGCTTATCATTTCATCATAGGAAAGATGGTAGTCGAGAGCAAGGCGTCAGAATCTTTGCATTCTGCCTGTGTCTGAAATAAAAGATTCAAAACCATCAACAATGCTATGTGATAGCAGCATTGATGATTTTGAACCTTTTATTGCAGTTTGGTTACTATAAGGTACTCAAAGAGTTATTTTGATCTTCTGGGAGGAGATTTATCATGAAATATTATTGTTTTGCAAACTTGCTAAATTTTCTTCTGATTGTCTTACCATCGTAGATATAATTCACTACTCCCTCTCAATTTTTGTGTTTCAGTTTTTAAAAAATATTTTATTTCAATTATGCAATAATTTATTCATTCAGATTTGAGTCGCAGCGCAAAGATCGACGAAAACCATTTTTTCATCATTTTACAATGGCAATCGATACCAACAATATTCGTTTCGTGTTCAACGCAGTCAAAGATACAATACTACAAGAGAACTTACAGACTCTAATGCTGCAGTGAAACCGAATATCTGCATTAAATTTACTGTATAAAGTATTATAAAGAGACAATCGTTATCAATGTTTTTTTCAACTTTGTGTAGCGACATAAGAAAAGGCAGTATATTAGTTGCCGAACGAGATATATGAAAATGCTTGCTATTCTCTACAAAGTAAAAGCTAGATCCAGCGGTGATCTTTAAGAATACACTCGACTCCTATTTTTCAAATTATGTAACCATGTCCGTTACAAGCTTAATTCTGACGCAATTTTTGTGCATAAGGAACGAAATACATGTAAAATCTTTTGTCACCGGTAACAAAAATTTCATGAAAGACGTATTCAGGGTACAATTTTCGGTCACTTTTGAAATAGTCCAGACATTACTATCTCTGACTTTTAAAATATATTGGATGTGAAAAAAGTAAGCAAAAATAGAAATTAAATTATGGAGATAATTCGAAATACGCCAATATCCTAGAAGTGAATTCCAAATATCTTCTGACATTTTCAACAAATTTCATCTTCGTTTCAAAATGCAATTGGAATTTAGGGCCAGAATTAAACGTACTTTTCAAGTTTACCACCTAATGTCATCCATCATTTTATAGCATTCAAGAATGATTGTTTGCTTTGAAATCAATTCTCTTTCGTATTTTCATTCACAAATTTTACAGTTAATATTTTGCCAAAAACGCTTTTCTTCTAAGATTGTGTTATTACCAACAATACAGTGTAATGGTTTTCTTTGCTTTCAGAAATTTTTTCAGAAAAAAGAAAATGTCTTTTGATTGTTGAGGTGTTTTATCTTCTGTAGAGTTTTTGGTGTTTTATTTTTGCAGTATTATAAAGATGCTCCAGATTTATATTTCATTTTTGACTTTGATGTTTTTGATTAGTGAAGTATTTTGTCACAATGTTAAAAAACAATAAAAGAGACAAATAAAAGGAATAAAATTTCATTTTATTTCCTTTTATATGTCTCTTTTATTGTACTATATAACAACAATATATTTGTTCATTTTCTACTCTCAGTGCCTTTTTCATACTAGTACGGTGTGCTGCCTTTTTGTAATTTAATATTTCATCTTCTTTTTTTCTTGTCTTTTTTTTTATTCAATTTTCAGACAATCCAATTTATAACGCTTCCTACATTCTCTCCATATCATTGTGTGGAGGTGCCATACTCAATCTGACTGCCTCTCGTATTGCAATCGCAGGTGCAGAATTGCGACTTGCTTTTATTAAAGAGAGTGGTTCAATTTGAAAAGTTACATTCAATTCTTGTTTCTAGTGGTAGGGGTGAATAATAAATAACAATGCAATAGTATTCAATTAGTCAAATCTAGATAATTCGAATATATTATATGAAGTAAAATATTGGAAATTGGATTAGCTATCGACTTAATTTTGAGCTCCCTGATTTCGTCATTGAATAAAAATTTTTAAAAGCTGTCCAGCCCTTAGGTAATTGATGTTAAATTTTTAACATCTTAGGTAATTGATGTTAAATTTTTAACATTGGGACATTAAACCTTTCGGTAATTGATTCGAATTTGCTCTTAAGACCACAATACACATGAAGTTTTACTGATGCACTATTCTCACACTCACAAAAAAATCTTTGTCGCAATAATATGTCCATCAGTGATGAAAAAAAAATGATGTAAAATATTTAAAGTGTTTGTCCAGGTCCTGACATTCACAGGGATGGCCGAAACTGAATATTTTTCTTTTTGAATACAATATGGAAAAAATATTTCGAATATGAAATATCATATACAATATAAATTTAACCAAGTTTTTGATAAAAAGCAGCCTTATCAATTCTTTAAAGAAAACTATTTATTACAAATCTAGAAAAGCTGAAGTATATTACACAATTTTTTTATTTCATGAACCTTAATCGATTTGAGGAGCAAAAATGTATTTTTCCTACGATTAAGCAATAAAAACGAAATTTTTACATATCGGATATTTTATTTTCAAATGTATTCTAATATTCCATTTATTTTGGACATCCTTGAACATATGAATGAAGCATGCAATCAAGAAAACTTATGTTCTTTTCCACAAACACATTTCTTAAGAACCAAAAACAAAATAACTCTGTAACGTAATCCATCTGATTCTTAGCAATAAAGATGTACTATCAAGAGTGTTTTCTTTTCTATAAATTTAATAATTCTTTAACATATCATCGCAAATTAATTGGTGAAATGAGGCTTCTTACACACCGTGCACTGACCAATCAACTATTAATGCATGCAAGCACATATCAAGTACTCTTCGTTTTTCAAATTTTTTGTTATTGTTTTTATGTCGATCTACCGTACCTGAATGAAATCTTTGTCGTTGTCGTCTGATTGTTCCTGTTATATCAAAATGTTATTTTGTCTAGCATGAGCATTGGCGGCACGATCCATTAGTTGCTCATACTTAAATCGTTTGGCTGGGATTTTTGACTTTTCGTTTCATATTGTGAACTCCGTTCAATTTGTCTACCACAATGCCTTGATGATGTGTTGCATCAACCTGAAAGTAATACTGGTGAAATTTTAATGTGCAAAATTGTGATAAAATTTGGGCAGTCACGCAGGTAATTAAGTTGGACTCATTTGGCAGTTTTGCCCAAATTTTATCTTGATATGTAAGCAAATGCTTAAGGAATTTTTGATGAGATTAAAAAAGCATATATTTTTCTCGTTTTACTAATATTTTCTTTTTTTTTATTCTTTTGTTAATACCGCTGCTAACCTTCTATTTCATTGTGCTTTTGTCATGTTACCACAATTTTTATCTAACAAGTATGAACCACATATAAATGAATACCTTATCTATGGCTCATACTTGGTGGAAAAAATTCTGATGGATTGTCTGCTATATTGCAATGTTGCTTTTCGTTACTACCACATTCTCTCAAAATTTGTGTTTTATTATAATTTTGTTGGATTTTAATTTCAAAATTTTGGAGAAAATAGTGGTTATTATTCGCCAAAATTTATATCATTGAATTTTTTGTAATATTTGTGGCAAGTTATTAGCAGCACCAAATTTGCTCATAAAAGTACCTTGTCTTACCTGTTTTTTTTTTTTTTTTTTTATCAAAAATGAATAATTTGCCAAAATTTTTAACCGTTTTCAGTACCCTTTAACCACACTATTCATTACACAATTTTTGAGAGAAAATGCATTCACGTCTTGTTTTGTAAGTCAATTTTTTGGGAACAGCATTTTCTTGTTTTCATTTTGTAAGCAAAGCAGAAGTAATGTTTTGCTAAACATGAACCACAGATTGGGTACGCCATGGTGGCATGCTCCATTATGGCCCACGATTGATTGAACGAAATTATTTTGGATTCAGTCTTTTTATTTTAGTGCCTTTTTATATGATCAAGATGCAAATTTTTCAACATCATTTCACAATTAGCGCAAACACAGCAGCGCCTAACCGTTTTCAGTACCCTTTAACCACACCTGCTTCGGAAAAATATTCATTACACAATTTTTGAGAGAAAATGCATTCACGTCTTGTTTTGTAAGTCAATTTTTTGGGAACAGCATTTTCTTGTTTTCATTTTGTAAGCAAAGCAGAAGTAATGTTTTGCTAAACATGAACCACAGATTGGGTACGCCATGGTGGCATGCTCCATTATGGCCCACGATTGATTGAACGAAATTATTTTGGATTCAGTCTTTTTATTTTAGTGCCTTTTTATATGATCAAGATGCAAATTTTTCAACATCATTTCACAATTAGCGCAAACACAGCAGCGCCGCATCTCGTGTTTTTCTCCTATTCTTGGTCTGCTTATCTTTATACTTGTGTCACCCTATTTTTTGCATTTAATTTAGATATAGTGACCATTGGCAGAGCATGGTCTTGACTGAATAATCAGGTATTCTAGAAGTCGGATGAAAACTAAAGGTAGTTTCTGTTATTTCTTTTGCAGTAAAATCATAATATATATTCCAAATTTTACGCTGTAAAATTTGACATATATATCATGGCTTTGTGGCAAAATATCAAATATCAGTAAATTTAGTTTTTTATGAAATGTTGAAACATTTATTCATCATCTAGTGAATTTCGAAGATTGTTTAAAACAGCCATTAAGTCACAGTTACATCGACCCTTGTTCGAATATTTATCCATACGGTTTCACAATTTTCATAGAGCTAATTTTAGTGTGAAATGCGCATTTCAGCATAATCAATCTTAAGGCCACAATACATGGAAAGTTGTCTTACCGATGCATTACGTTGTGTTTCAGGTAACATAGTAAAAATGGCAATACAGGCATGCATTGCTTTGCAATAATCGATTTCACCTGCCTACAGAGCACAAACACAAGTAAAGAAACGAGCACTCTCCGTTAGCTTGCACACAGAGCATTGCGCTTGCGTAAAACACAAAAGTAAAATAAAATCAAACCTAAAAAACGCAACCTACGTAAACTTGTATTGCTGTCTTTATTCTATTCTTATTAGCAAAACAAAACAGAATTGTCAAAAACACGTCCACATATTTTCATCTCAAAGACTTTTACATTTAGCAAAAAATCCCGCTGAACTATTAGAAAATGGTGTCTGTCTAATTTTAATTTTCTTACTAAATTATATTTGTTAAAAATTTTGTTTTGTCGGTTTTTAACTGATCAAAGGAAAAAAAAAAAATGGAAAACTTTGGTTCTGTAGCAAATTTATTTTATTAGAACGTCATTCTACTGTATGTACTTCTGTATACTACTGCTGCCTCTTTAAGAAGATTATATTGTACTACTTGTATTAGTAGGTGCTTCTGCCTTTCTCGTTCTCGTTTGAGACCATTTTCAAATATTAAACTTAACTAAAAGGCATTTAGTATTAAGGTTGCTGTTCCTAATTACAAATTGTTGTTCTATGTGTCTCGGTGGTCTCTGGTATCTTCACAGTTGAGAGTTCTTGAAACGTTTCTTAGAGAGCACTTCTGTTCAAGTATTGTTGTTATCACACATGTCTGATTCTATATCAATTGCTTGTTTAATATATAAATTTATGAATTGAGTAAAGTAATATCTTGTCGGACATGAGCCATAGAAGAACTTTGCTGCCTCATCAGCGTAATCTATATATAGCTCATGTCTGAATTTTTTTTTTTAAATTTAACGAGTTATTATTCACCTTGTGTATCTTGAATGTTTTTCTTTTGATAATGTCATTTCACGAAAGATTTCCAGATTATATACCAGGGCCACAACTGATGCACCCATAACTGGTCTTCTTGAGTGCCAAAGTTGCTATATTGCTGATACTATATTTTGAAGTTGCTCCTTGCTGCTTGAGTGGCCTTTAGTTGGTTTCTTCTAGGTATTGCTTCTGACATTGCTTGAAGCAAATTTCAATAATAAAAAAATATGTTTATTAAAATATAGTGAGTGCTTCTATAGCTTTTTCTCCAACTCGTTGTGTCAAAATCTTTACCCTCTACAGTATACAAACTACAATTTTTGTATTTTTTGCCAACTTTTTAGGGGCAATTTTTAAAATAGTATTGTTTCAATCATTCATCTGAAATCGAAGGCTGTATTGTATTAAATACAAAAGACCTCATGAATCTAACTTGGTTTATCTACGCACAGGACGTCTAACATAAAATTGTGAGCATCTTTAGTCGCAATTACGCTTTAAAAGTTTTTTTTTTAAATTCCAGATTTTTTTCAATCTATATCTGATTCATTGTGACATTTTTTGTGTCGAATACTCGATTATATCATTGTGTCCCGATAATCTTTTATTACCCAGTCGGAAAACGTCTGTCCAGAAATTTTTTGTTAAAAATAAGTCGCTGATGGATCGTGACGCCAAGACGCTTCTAATCTGTGGCTTATACTTGACAAAATAAAATTCCCGTTTAGCTACATTGATTTGTACTACTTGGTAGTTTTGGCATGGCAGTTTTTTTTTTTTTACCAAAGACCGGCTGGATTTTAAGTACTGAATTCATTATGGTTAGTGACTTGTTTTTCTATTGCAATTTTTTGGGATGTGCTTTAGTTTTTGTACTTTGGTTGATATTTAACAATTTACTTATAATTAAGTCTCACAACTCAGAAAGCATTTAAGCGCTTTGAGCTAGTATTTTTGAAACTGGATATGAAAAGCCGGCTTGGACTTGGTAAGATAAGATTTACAGCATTTCGATAGACCTGAAATAGGAATTGTCAAACCTTGTTGATTTGGCAAAGTTCACGATTAACCTAACCTAGCTTTTGTGTAAGGCAAAATCAAAATGTTCACGCCAGAAGTATTTCTTGTGACTTTTATTCCTAAATAACAAATTGGTCATATGGTTTAATGAACGGCCAAACAAATGATCATGAATCGCATTGTCTGTTTTCAAATTGTGGAAGAGTAAACAAGACAGCATTGCTCTCTCCTTGTTCTGTAATGCCAATGTTTTATTCTTGTTATATTGTTTTATTTCTATACAACATATTGTAATACAGATACTACCCAGAGATGCCAAGACAACAGTTTTTGTTTGTTTGTTGTTGAATGGGCTCGGTCGAATATTCAGAAGACCTTGAGGAGAATAGGGCAAAATTTGAAATGTGTCTGTTACTAAATAATGACATGGAGAGATGTAATTTGCCGACGTTTCGAATGTCTATTCAGACGAGCTTCGCCAGGGCAGTGAATAATGAAAAAAGGCTACTATATATAATGAATAAGGACGACCTTTAAAACCTATCTGACACTAAGTACACCTCAGTAAACAAATAGTCAGCGAAAGGTCAGATAAGGCTGACACTATCGACGATAAAATAGGCCATCGGAAACACGCAATTTTCCTTATCATTAATAAATACTGTTTTGATCATTGTTAATATGGTACGATTCTAAGAATGATCTTTTCCTGTAGAGCTCTTCATTTTTTTTTGCATTTTCGGCATTGTCCCATCCTATCTGGTGTTCATTTTCAACGGAATATCGAGATTGGTTTGACTACTCTTTCTTCGTTTCTGTGATGTATTTTAGATGTTCTTGGGACCTAGTGTCAAAACATCACTTCGTTTTCCGGATGAATATTATTGCAGCGCAATCCTCGCACGATAAACTACACCTTCTTGAAATCGAGACGATCTTTGACTGCGGACTAGTTATTGTCTGTCTGATTTTATTTTTCTTTAAGTTCTTCTGGGATGCGTTTGATCTTCTCGCTAAAATCCTTTACATATAGGATACTAGTAAATATAATACTGGTGGTGCATAGAGAATCTAATTGCTCAACCGGTGATGTGCAAACGATATTTTATATTTTGCCAACGTTTCGAATGTCTATACAGACGTTCTTCATCAGGGCAAATGCTGGTGGTGGATGTTCCTTCTTCCAACTCTGTGTGTCTAGGTCTGCTCTTTAGAAAACTCTTCTGGTATCCATCTCTTTCCTTCCATCATTTAAAGTTTGTCTACAGCGTACAATTAAAACTTATAACTCACAAAGTAAACTTTACTGTATAAATCTGTATAAAACTGTATTATATTATTACGTCACAGACAAAGTGAACATTTCAAAATGTCAATAAATTCGAGAAAATTATTTGTTTCGAGTCATCATATAGTGATTATTATTAATTACGCTTCGTTGGGTTGAGGTCATTTATTGTACAATGGAAAAGGGGGGAGGAAATAGAAAAAAGGAGAAGAAACATAAGGAAGACAGAAGAGGAGGAAAAAGAGGTTTGTTGATGTGGCTGATGATTTCGCCACAACTATTAAGTGGCGTAATAAGAACTTTGAAAAGAGGGGGCCAAATTTTTAAAGTGAAATTATGACGGAGGCAAAGAAAAAATCTCTAAAAATAGGGTTCTTATGGTATATCACCATGAAACAGGCATTTTTTCGAAAATGGGATTTCAAGGCCTATAAAACTTAGAAAAAGTACAGCTGCGCGCCGAAAGCGCGAAAATTTTTGCAAATTACAAATGTATTTTATTGAGATACTTCTGAAAAGTAGGAAATCCAATAAGGACAAACCGTCATCGAGCATCAGAAAATTAAACTGAAGGAGGAATAGGGCTCAACGGCAGGTAGTAACAACTTCGTGTGGCAGTTTTGTAATGAAATATATTGAAAATGGGCACTTTAATCGTGATTATAAACCACATTGGTATAAATTTGAAACCTATCAGTGGCTTATTACACGAGCGTTATTCGATTGAGATGTCGACGACATAAAATATGGAACTGGCGCATGCTTTAATATACATTAACCTTATGTTTTTATTATATCAAGTAGGACTGTGAGTCGAAGTAGAGATTCATATTCATTGTAGCTCAAATTCTTTGCTAATATAGTAATATTGGCGATAGTACATAAATTGCCTTATTGTGTTTTTTATACAGATCAGTGTGCATAGCCCACTGAGGTTAAAGCAAGGGAGTGCCCGGTTAACGCAGTCGGAAAGCGTAACGCTTCGAGCTACGCATCTCTGATCTTCATGACGCAGGTTCGAATCCCGTGAGGAATGGTGTTTATACGCGAGAAATCTGCTGGACTCCTCGCCAGTGCACGGTGGTTCACGTAAGCGATGTCCATTTACTTTGTTCAAAAAACAGATACCCCGCATTTGCATTTTTTTTACTTCGACTTTCCCAATTGTGCTTGAACACAAAAAATTCTTTTTAACAATCAATTGTGCACTGTAACAACGATGCAATAAAACCACTGCTGATTTACAGTAATTTTACTTATAGATTGTAATAAAACCACAGAATCGCCCCTTTTTGGCAAATTACGGGATGCTGATGGAACTCAATTCACTAAGCTTGCTCGAGTCTGATCATATGAACTTGCTAAGTATGAATCACTGATGGCAATCGGAAGCGCGATCCGTCTTTGGCTTATTTTTAACAAATTAAATTTCTGAACGGATTTTACTTCAAATATTATGTGAAAAAACTTCGATAAAATATTTTATAAATCTTCATTCTATCAAAAAAATCAAATCCTCCGAGGAAAGGACAGCATTTGCCACATCGTATTTTCATTGCCTAAAGGAAAAAGTATTCACGTGTTTATCACGAGTCCATTTATGCTTTTAAAACGAACGAGATAGATTGAATAAGTAAAATACCTGACAGAATTTTCGAAATTGTCATTACACAAAATGGTGGCTGCTAGTCTGCTCCATGGATTGAGCGATAGAAATTTTTCTAAAGCGGCAAGCCTGGCAGAGTAGAGGGAATATGCGCAAAAAAGAAGTTCGAACTTCCATAAATTTCGAAACATAGTAATATGGAATAAGAGCGGAATCGGTTTCTTTTACTAATTGAAATTAAACAGAGACCGTTTAATTGACTCTGGCAGTCGCAGAAATCCAGAAAAGTCGAGATGTGCGGCTAGGGGTGGGAAAAATCGAACCATTGTATTTTTTTTTGAATCTGATCGAATCACCACTTTCACAAAACTAACAAATATCCCATTTTTACCATCACTATTATTTTCTCCATCATGATAATTAAGCAAGTTATGGTTAGGGATTGCAAATATTAGCATAAACAGGCTTAAAAAGTATTTTCAAATGCTCTCCATGTTCAAAAGCGAAAATTTTCCATTTCTAACGACGAAATGCGATCGATTTTGGTCACCGCTCCCCATCCAATATTTATGATGGACAAAATACGCATGAAAAAAGTGACAATTTCAGTGATGATGTTGCCCTTAAAGTTAGGAGCTTGTGAATCTACATCCTGGGCATATCAGAAAGTGTAACTGTCATATTGATTGTCGCAGATAACCGAACATGTTAAAATCAGTTTCATATCTTTGAAGTGCATCGACTAAATCTTGTTGGACGCTATCAAAATAATGTTAAACTTGCTGAGTGCCTTCGAAAGAATCAAATGGAGAGGGGAACTCAAATCCGTTATTCCCAGTTTCCTGGCTAAAATCGACAAATCTTCTTTAAGCGTTTCAACGTGAACTATGAAATCATATTTTATTGTACATGGATTACATAGTCTGTTATAATAGTTCCAATATGAATCAAGCTGATTATCTTTTTTAGGGTCTGTAAGATATTTTATAAAATTTGAAAGTGTAGCACGATTTTTGACTTGTCTCCTGTTCATTTTTCTTTCTATAACGATTGTGAATCATGCGAGATAAGTTTGTGTAATGAATAGTTTCACCTATCGCTTGAAAGTGTAGCACGATTTTTGACTTGTCTCCTGTTCATTTTTCTTTCTATAACGATTGTGAATCATGCGAGATAAATTTGTGTAATGAATAGTTTCACCTATCGCGTTTTCTAATTCCTTCCGAAAAGCTGAAATCAAGCGTCTGAATGGTTCCCTCACAAATATGATTTTTCTGTATTTCTCCATCATTTTTTCAATTTCAATAACGTTTAAATGTTGCTTTATTGAAAATCTATTTTTCCTGAACGCCGAGATAATATTGCCAGGTTGAATTTCGTTTCCAAACCCTTGAACCCTGCTAGCTCCTGAAATATATTACAGTCATGAGATTATTTATGGGGTATTTGAGAACGTAAAGTATAAACATTTCCTCCCGATTTTCTACATGGAAAATAAATTGTATAGATGGGAAATAATTGTCCATTGTGAACACTGATTGTGAAAATATAAGTTAGTATATAGCATTATAGTAAAAATCATTGTTCCTGATTTAGTTCAGTGCTGGAATCCTCCTCTGTACTATTCGGTACAGATGGCCAAATTAAGAAAGTTTCAAAATTATCTTTTTGCTGCGATCATTCACGAAACTTCACCGACCAAAATTTTGCCTGCCTGAACTGAAATTTGGCAAAATTCATATCGAAGCTTCCTCCTTCCCGTTTTATGTCGTATACTTTCTATCGCAGCTTCATCCTGATAAACTATGCTAGGTTGTCGCCATGGCTCACCGCACTTTTGAAGCTGGTTAGTCCGAGCATCACTAAGCGCGGCACCAGTTACCGTCGGGCTATACCCCCAGAGAAGCTACTCATAACCCTACCGTACGGTGTTTTCTTCCTACCAGAGGTGCTGAAATAGAGTTGAGTTTTTAGGTATTTGCATTGCAAATTATTTTGGCCATCACTGTCCTGGAGAGATACCATTCACCACACTTTACTATATAAACATGTCGTATAGTCTTGTATGGAACAGACTTAGTGAAAGGCATGAACATTGCAGTGGTTCTATCGAAACGTTATGGGACAGATATCACTCCCTGCAATCGACTGTAGACTAGAAGTTCAGTTTGTACTAAACATAAACTTAGTGCAATGCATACAAATTACATAGCGATTATGTTGACGCTGTCCAGGGCAGATATCACTGTGCACTGGACTAGTAGACATATGATTGAGTTTTGTACAGAACGTAACCATTGCACTTTACTGTAGACGAGTGCTCCAGTTATGTATGGAATACAGACTTAATCCATGTAATAACTGTTGCAAACAGCTTTACTTGATTCTGTCCAGGGCAAATACCACTCACCGCAGTCTGTAGACTGAAGGTTCAATTATATATGGAACGGTCTCTGTTTAGAATGTAGTTAGTTAGTTAGGTCATGTGAATTCCCCTGTTTTCTTCCACATGTAAGGTAATTTCCACAGTGTGTAATTACGATTTTATCTGGGAATGAGATTTCAACCTTCTAGTAAGAGATTTATCATGTATAAAGTATTGTCAATATGCTAAATTTTCTTCTGCTGACAGGCATTTGCCTCGTTTGTCTGAGTCCCGAGTAGCTGACAGTCTGGCAGAGATATTAGAATGTTATTTCAAACAAGAGAATTTCTTATGGATACCAAAATTTAAAAATGCAGTACCAAATAACAGCCACTGGTCAAGAATATATTTCTATGATACTCTAAGATTTCCATATTTCTACATACAGTATAATATTTTGCATAAAAATATTGAATATGATATTCAAATTCTTAGACCAAATGAAAATTTAAAACAGAAATTATGTTGGTATGAGTAATTGAGATAAGGAGACTCCAAATATGTAGACAGATAAAAGATTTTTCGAACCAAAAAGGAAATAAATCGATAAAATATAACTTTATTGAGTACCATATGCCAAATTTTTGATGATATAAACCGGCGCAATGAGAAACTAAAGAAAGCCTTGTTATTATAAAGTACACCTGCTTTCGGGTACTCAATTACCACCAGTACGCTTGAATTGAAAAAGTTATTGCAGTACTTAGGCCATAGGTAAAGCAGTGGGTTTTTCCGAATCAGTCAGTCCAGTAGGCTTCGCCATGCGGACTAAATTTCGTGCTTTCGTCTGGGACAATAGATAATTCACGTAAGTTTTCTATGAGGTGACAATAAAAGTTAAGGATTTCCTCGTCCTGATTTACGGTATACACGAAACTAAAAAACACCTCTTTTTCGTCCGCATTGCTCTCTCCTTGTGCTGTAATGCCAACGTTTCGTTTCTATACAACATATTGTAATACAGATAATACACAGAAATGCCAAGACAACAGCTTTTTTGCTTGTTGTTGCATGGGCTCAGTGGAATATTCAGAAGACCTTGAGAAGGGAAGAGGGCAAAATTCAAAAATGTGTCTGTTACCAAGTTTCAGCATTTTCATCTATTTTTTCACCACTTTTGTAGTTTAAATAAAAGTCATGAGTGAGTTCAAACAAAACTTTACTGTGAACAAAATTATTCAAAGAAATAACAATTAAATATTTCGATAAACATTGAATCATTTAGTTCTCAATATTTAATGAACTTGCTTTTCTAGATTCCTTTACCTATGACAACTGACGAAGAAAATCAAATTGCAGTAACTTCTGCTAATGGGTACGGATTTATTAAGTGTGGTTTTGCTGGAGCTCATTCGCCTTGTTCTATCTTTTCTTCCATAATAGGGAGACCAAACCATCAAAGTGCCATGATCAGAATTGGATAGAATGAAAAATACGCGAGAGATGAAGCACAGAATATATGGAGTATTGTCCCTCTCGTATCCAGTTGAACATGGAATAGCAAAAACTAGAATGATATTGATAAGATTTGGCATCAATATGTTCAATGAAAAACTTGAAATCGATTCGGAAGACTTACAGCTTTTGTACAAAAGTTAGTTTTTATAACATTTACGTTAAAGTTAGAACAAGACGAATCCAAAGCAGAAACATCTATCGATGTCTGATGGACATCGGAAGAAAAATTTAGAGTGTTATAAAGCACAACTGAAACATCCCGAGTGTTGAAATAGGACATACTAGAGATTCGAAAATCGTAATAGACCAACAAAAACTTGAAGGAATTCAATTCGTGTGCAATATAGATAAATTTTCTAACTTGCATTTTACATTCGCACCGGGTCCGCTGTTTTGTGTTTTGGTACCACGTAGGCTAGCCTAGATTTTGTTACCTATATGATAGGCTATTGTCATTGCCGGTCGCTGTTGCAAGGCCTTGGACAGGATGGTCCACTCTAAGAAGTGTCTATAAAAAAATGCAGAATGTGGACGTCTTCCTTCCAGATAGGAAAGCTGTCGGGTACTCAAATAACGTCAGTACGCTTGAATTGAAAAAGTTTTGCAGTACTTAGGCTATAGGTAAAGCAGTGGCTTTCTCCGAACCAGTCAGTCCAGTAGGCTCCGCCACACGGACGAAATTTCGTGCTTTCGTCCGGAACAATAGGCAATTCACGTTAGTTTTCTATGAGGTAACAATAAAAGTTAAGGATTTCATCGACCTGATCTACGGTATACATGGAACTAAAAAACACCTCTTTTTCGTCCGCATTGCTCTCTCCTTCTTCTGCAAGCCAATGTTTTGTTTCTATACAACATATTGTGATACAGATTATACACAGGAATGCCAAGACAACAGTTTTTTTGCTTGTTGTTGCATGGGCTCAGTGGAATATTCAGAAGACCTTGAGAAGGGAAGAAATTAAAAATGTGCCTGTTACCAAATTATGACATTGGAAATATGTGCTATGGGCAAAATCTGATTACAAGTTGTACATTATCCTAAACCCGTCTAAGACGGTTAATAATTAGGGCCTATTGTATATTTTGAGTTTTCAATACTGCTGCAATCATTCCTAATATAGTATTTAATGATCGAAGTCTAATAAAGCAGATGTTGACCGAATCTTGAAAAATTGCGTGAATTGGGGGAAAAGTTGTTATCATTTGCTTCCGATTTCAATACACGGATAAACTGATCTATTTTTTACCAAAAAGAAGTCGTTCATCCTCAAAATTTTGTGTCTTCAAAACAACCCTCATTTTAATAGTGTAACGGTTTCCAATACAACAATAAACCGCCAGGGAATATCTAGATGAGACCGAAGCAACTGATTGTAGCACCAGCCGAGGTCATTACCACAACTTTTTTTAAATTCACTCTGAGCAAGGCTGGAAGTACTGCTTAAAGGAAACCAATCAACGACCTCTTACTAGCAAAGAGCTAATAAAAGATGCAGCAACAGCACTCTATATGTAAAACATCGTAAACAGAACTAAACCGCCGTAGTAAACTGTGTAGACGGGTTTATTAAACAGTGTGTGCTTCGATTTCAATCAACAAATACTGAAATTTGTACAAAACGTGTGTATATACATGTATATGAGCGGTGGCGGAAGATCTTCTTGGAGAACCGACTTACCGACCGAAAACACTAAAATTGACAGTTTTATACTAAAGAATATACAAATTGCCCACGTTCAAACCCGTTTCTGTAAGAGAATTGGGCATGGCCAATTTGTGATTAAAACATTCAACTTCTTTTGGCTTCACAATTATCATGAATATTCGCCTCTTCGATTCAAAGTTTGTATATACCGCACAATTCAAACTAATAACAAAGTAAATCTCACTCTACCTTGAAATGTGACTATAACTGTATTCTCATATTTATTCTATTATTACGTCATAAACAAGCAAAATGGAGAAAATTACAATAAATTCGAGAAAATTATTTGTTCAGAGTTATACTAGTGATTGTTAATAATTACGCTGTTGATTTCTTCAGAACTTCGTTGGATCGAGGTCATCTATTCCACAATGGAATAAGGAGGAAAAGACAAAGGCATAAGGAAGACAATGGGACACGGGAGATAGGCGAGGAGGAAAAAAAGGTTTGTTGATGATGATTTTGTCTCAAAGTTAGTCCCGAAAAGAAGAACACACCGTGTTCGGCGTATTCTCATAACTCAATGTGGCGTAATAAGAACTTTGAAGCGCAGCCAAATTATTGAAGTGAAGTTGTGACGTGGGTAAAAAAGTTTCTTATCGTGGCCATGAAACAGACATGTTTTTTTAAATGGGATTTCAAGGCCTATAGCCTGTAAGTTCACTAAGATTAGGTACAACTGCGCGCCGAAAGCGCAGTGAAAATTTTTGAAATTTACAGAAGTATTTTCTTGAGATTCTTCTGAAAAGTAGGAAATCCAACGAGGACAAGCCGTTATCGAGCATCAGAAAATTAAACTGAACTTGGAATATGGCTTAACTACACTTAGTCGTTAGTACACCCTACCTTTAGTCGTTTTGCGTGCGAGTGAAAAATTGTGCAAATTCCGTGCAATCCCCAAACAAGAATTCCCCCTATATCAAAATGAGAGCAAATTATGTTATTTCCGCTCGAATGCTCTTCCGTACTGAAAAGCCCTGGTATCCAACCATAATATTATTTCAAACTTCAGCTTGCTCATCGGATCGAAATTGTGCATGTCAATATACAAGAAGCCAAACGCGTGTGCGTTGGTGTGAACACCATCAACTCACATGCGTCTAATTTTCTTTCAGCGCTCGTGCGTCAGTGTGAACAGACCGGACAAAGTAAACCTCATTGTAGCTTAAAATATGACTAGCTGTATAATCATATTTATGTTATTATCACGTCATAAATAAAGTGAATTTTTTTAGAATATCAATGAATTAGAGAAAATCATTTGTTCTGAGTTATCATGCTAGGGATTGTCGTCAAGCAGCGGATACGCTTGCCGCAGATTGCTTGCCGATTTAGCTATTAATATTCAGTATTTATGTTGTATTGTATCAAGATCTACTGTTTAATAAATGCCATTGCCAGTACAGCAGTGCGGAATTTAAAAAGTTTACGGATGAGTACGAGTTTTAACATATTACAAGTTCTCCAATCTATAGTCAAAGCAATGGAAAGGCGGAAGCGGAGGTAAAACAAATGAAAAATTTGATGATGAAAGCAATCGAGAATAAAAGTGATATATTTCTTGCGTTATTGGACTGGAGGAATACCTGGTTCACCTGCCCAACGATTATTCGGAAGGCGAATGAAAACATTACTACCGATGTCAAAATCATTGCTTCGACCACAGATAGTTACGAATGTTCGGACACATTCAAAAAAGCAAAAGAGTGAACAGTCGAAGTACTACGATAAAGGTACGAGAAAACTATATCCTGGACAGTTGGTTCGTGTGAGAAATGACCGCCGGTAGCGTAAAGGACGAGTTGAACGTCAAGTTGATATCAGATCGTATCTGGTTCGAACTGAAGATGGTGGGCTTTATCGGAGGAATCGTCGTCATTTAAGACACAAAGAGAGTTAGACAAGTTCGAACCATATTCCACACATCAAGATTATGATCAAGTTGTTGCTTTCCTCAAATGAACATCGTAGTGAGATAGAAAGTGAATTCAAACCCAATGATTCCATTTTACCTACTAGCTCAGATCCTAGTGTGAACCCCGGTGATTCCCATGACTACCATGGTCCTGATATTACAATAGAAAACACTTTACTTCCTCCCTTTCGTTGAACAACTCGCACAATTAGAAAGCCTGATAGGATATGGATATTGATATTTACTCGTTTTGTTGTGATATTTCTTATATTATAATGAGCTTTTCTTTTGACGGGAGGATGTGACGTAATGTGTTGTGTGCTCCTTGATGGGTAAAGCGATAATCCTTAATAATATAATAGGAGATAACTATCTAAAGTGAAGGACAAAGTTGACCCAAAGAAAAGGGAGGGAGTAGTTTATTGTATCCCATGTAAAGACTGCAAAGAGTTATACATAGGAGAAACAAAGAGAAGTTTTGCCACAAGATGTCAAGAACACCAGCGAGATGTAGAATAATGTGAAAAGTCTGCATTATCCAAGCATACATACTGCAATGAACACAGAATAGATTGGGAAGAAGCTCCTATATTAGGGAGAGAAGATCATTACAAGAAAAGACTATTTTTAGAATCATATCACTTATACAGTATATCACAGACAATGAATGTCAAGAAGACTTGCATAAGAAGACTTGTTTAGCTTATCAGACTTGCAGATTACTATATTGCAGTGTCTGTATAAACATTCGAAACGTTGGCAAAATGTTTGGGTTGAGCAATTACGTTCGATACATCAATTCGTCTCTATCGCCATTACTATATTGCAGTGCTAGCATGTGGACGTTCGTTTATCTTATCTGTTTACCACGTCTTTCTTAAGTTGTGTCACTGTTTTCAATAAATAAAGTTCGGTTGTAATTGAAGTTTATGTACAGAAACACAAAGATCGAAAAACGCGACAGAGGGAAGGACAACATTTTTCACAGCGTGTTTTCATTGGGAAGTATTGAGGGATGAAGTACTCGTGCATTTTTCACGAGTTATTTTATGCTTCTAAAACAAACGAGATGGATTGAAAACAATAAAAATGTTGGATTTCGAAATAGGTTATTTTTCAAAAGAATGACAGGGTTTCCAAAATTACACAAAATTGTGGGTGCCAGTCTTCTCCGTAGTTTGAGCGAGAGAAATTTTACTAAAGCGGCAAACATGGTAGAGGGAATATGCGCAAAAATAGTCGTTCTGACTTCCATAAATTTCGAAACGTTATATTATGAAATAAGAACGGCAAGTCGACACGTGTGACTAAGGCTGTTCAAAACTGAACCATTGGATAATTTTTTCGAATCAGATCGAATCGCCTATTTCACAAAAATAACAAATATCCCATTTTCACCATCACTAATATTGTATTCATTATGATAATAAAGAAAGTTGCGAATAGGTACGAATTACAAATATTAGCATAAACGGACTTAAAAGTAGTGTATTTTCAATCACACTCCTTGTTCAGAAGCGAATTTTTTTAATTTCTAACGACAAAATACAATTGATTTTGATCAAATCGATTGAATTTCTTGTTATAGCTGAGAAATTCCACTTAATATGGCAATTTTTGATCCAATCGGCCAATTGAAGATTGATACGAATTATATGTGCTTCGAATCGATTCGTATCGCCGAATCGCACTGCCCAGGAAAATAAGTGTGGCACATGTTCACCCCCCGACCTGAAATACTTATGGTGGATCAAATACGTATTGAAATAAAAAGTGACAATTTGAATCATGTTGTTGCCCTTGAAGTTAAGAAATTGTCACGTGCTGTAGGCGCACAGACAATTTTGAATAAAAATTTGTCGAATACGAACAATAAACGTCTTCTCCCCCGACAAACTACTTTCTGGATACACCACTGCGTTGTAGTGTATCAAGGGCTTATTAGAATTTGTTGCCAATTATGGGCCAAAGATCCGCGCCTTAGCGGTACGGCGCATCAGTGACAGGATTTTTCTGATTGGTTACGGATCATTTTCGCGCTTCTTCTGTAATTAGATTTATCAATCAAAATGTTATTTTGTCAAGCATAATCCATCCATGAACCTTCCCTCGGCAGCGGAATCCATCAGTGACACATACAGAAAACATGACTCTCCAATCAATTCCAACTGTGTCCTGGGGAAAGTGGAAAGTGAAACTGTCATATTGATCGCCGATACCCAAACATGTTAAAATCAGTTTCATATCTTTGATAAAGTGCATCGACCAAATCTTGTTGGACGTTACCAAAATAACGTTTAACTTTCTGAGCGTCCGTGAAAGAATCAAAAGAAGCAGGAAAACTAAAATCCGATATACCAAGTTCTTTGGCTAAAAGTGACAAATCTTCTTCAAGTGTTTCAACATGAACAATGAAATCATATTTTATTGTACATGGATCACATAGTCTGTTATAATAGTTCCAATGTGGATCACGCTGATTATCTTTTTCAGGGTCTGTGAGATATTTTATAAAATTTGAAAGTGTAGCACGATTTTGACTTGTCTCCTGTTCATCCTTCTTTCCATAACGATTGTGAATCATGCGAGATAAATTGGTGTAATGAATAGTTTCATCTATCGCGTTTTCCAATTTGTCCCGAAAAGCTGATATCAAGCGACTGAACGGTTCCCTCACAAATAAGATTTTTCTGTATTTTTCCATTCTTTGTTCAATTTCGATAACGTCTAAATGTTGTTGCGTTGAAAGTCTATTTTTCATGAACGCCGAGATAATATCGCCAGGTTGAATTTCGTTGTCAATGCCCTCCAAGACAGCAAGAAATAATCCTTGATTCCTACTAGCACATTTTGGAATTGAGCAGAATATAACCTGAAATATATTGCATTCATAAGATTATTGTTGGTTGAAAGTTTAAATCATCGTACTGAAAAATAATCGATAGATATTTAATGTAATGCTTATTCGGGTTGTGGCTTGACGAAATTTTGCTATACAGCTTTGGTGCAAAATCAATTTTTATAATATCGACAGTACAATTAGAAACAAGGCGAGTTCAAAGCAGAAACATCTACAGATGTCTGACAAAATGGAATAAAAATGCAGAACAAGCACAACTGAAACAACCCGAATGTTTAAATAGGACATACTAGAGAAAGAACATTGTAATAAACCAATCAACAACAACCTAAAGGACTATAAATTGTCATTAAATTGCCTGTATTATAAATAAATTTTCTGTCTTGCATTTAACGTATGCACCGTGTCCTATGTTTTGGTATCATGTAGCCAGGATTTTGCAGCCTACCGCATTTTAGGCTGGCTATTGCCAGTTCAGAATGTGGACGCTTTCCTTTCAGATAAGGGAAGCTGTCGGGTCCTCAATCAGCGTCATTACGCTTGAATTGAAGAAGTTAGTGCAATATTTACAGGTGAAGGTAATGCAGTGAATTTTTTCGAGTCAGTTAGCCCAGTAGGCTTCGCCACACGGGGGTACTGCGATCACTGAATTTCGAGCTTCCGTCCGGGACAATAGACAATTCATTAATCTGGGATTTCTGACCTGATTTTCACAAAAGAATTGTCAAATTAACTCTGTAATCATGGACCGACATCCGAGGATCCTATGATCAGAGTTTGATTTTTGTTGGTGCACTCCAGCTGATTCACGATTCACGATCGTTCATCACGGAAGCGCGAATTTAAGATCAAACTGATCCCAATTGGTGCATTGCACCTTTGGTGCATTCCAAAAGTCGTCCATACCTGTGTTTATAGGTCTAAAAAGTAAATATTTTGAGAATACGGACACTTTTCTATCGGTATTGTTCGAACATTAGTCCTTTTTCATAGATCACTCAAAACGACTTGTAGGTAAAGTAACATAAAAATGTCGATACATTACGGCGCTTACAAAGCGGACTTGGAGCTTTTTTGCATTCAATTATTGAGAATGTCAACGTAAAAAGACCAAAATTAGTTTCTGAAGTATACCTGAAGGATTAAATACGATTTAAGGCTTTAAAAGCGCCGCACTCAAATTTATGAACTAAAAAATCGCTCACTCCTATATCCGGTACTTTCGCCTATACCGGGACCTCGGGTGGTAGATTTTGATTTTCGAATATGGAACTTCGCTCAGGATAGCCTTGCAGCATGGGCGGACTCGGCGCCTAGTTTTAGTAGTGACGCCATAACGTCAGCGCACGAACGTTGCGCTGAAAGAGTGGCGTTTTTTACTGGAAATATATTTTACTTCGACCTTTTGATCTGAGATCTTTGGAATGAATTTTCAAATAATCTAAATTGCACTAGATTTGATTCGTACAATATATTCGATGTGATTTGTGATTGATAAGTACCATTTTTGAAAACTATGCATTGCCTGTCAAACTTACCTTATATTTGTCAGAGTAGAATAATGTTTTAGACAAGTAACTACGTGGTTGACTGATTTCTTCATAAATATTACGTTGGAGGACATTAAGTTTTGAACAGCTGGTCTTCAATGTACGTTTGCGTTCATTCATCCTTTCCACTAGAATGTGAGTTCAAAAATGCTGTTTAAAGTAATCACAGGTATTTTTCAAAGTATATCTAAGTCGGGTTAGGGTCGCTCAATTCGGCGATTTGCCCGGCTCGGTAACTCAGTCGGTTAATCGCATTGTCCGAAAGGTTGATGGTTCGAAGCGTGACCGTTTCACCACCGTGCCTGCCCTTCAGCACGACACTTCGCGGGTAGCTGTAACATAGAACACATATACAGTCACTACAAAAGTTCGTGCTTAACGTTTGTTTGGTATAGGCCACCCGGCAGGTTCACGGACATGTCATAGCAAATAATCCCTAAACCCCCCCCCAAAAAAAAATCGGACAAATTCTTCGTATCAGCCATGGATCGCTCATACCCGCTCTGAAATTATATACTTTAAGCCTGTGAGTTCCATGCTTAACGAAATACTTTTCATTAAATTTTAAATTTTTTGTGTAGAAACTAAACTAGCAAAATAGATTTCAATATTCAACTGATTCAGCAAATACTGAAGGTAAAATGGGACATTTTGTTAAGTAGACGGAATCAGTGATGCGATTAGATGAGAAAAAATATCTGAATCAAATTCCAAGTTAAGAATCTTCGGTTTTGCCCAACTCAAACATATGTAGCTAAATATGAATCACTGATGGATCGCATCCGCAAGAGACGCAGTCCATCTTTGACTCATGCTTGACAAAAGAATAATTCTGAACGGGTTAGTGACTCAAAGGAGATATCTCAAATCTTACCTTAAACGGAAACATTGCAAACAGAACTGAAGCGCCATAATAGAGTATTAATTGGCACTTTCGACCTTAGCAATACTGGAGTTAACTACTGCTTAATTCTTTTTATTAAGCTTTATTTTATTTCGAATCGAATCTCATCATTTGGAATAGAATATTTCTGATTTATTTTAGTTGAGAAATATATGGCAATTAATAAATAGATGGCCAGTTTTGTTTAAATATTGACATAATATATGTAAAATTTCAATGTAGCCGGAAACACCGAAACATAGAAAAAAGTATCAAATGCATTGGAGCCGTGTTGAAATGAAGGACTGACAGCCTAACGGCTATCATGTTCGCATTCCAGGTTGAAGGGGTCATTTTAAGTCCAAGCAAGCCGTTAATACTTCCGCACAACCAGACTAGGGTGCCCGATTAGCTCAATCGGTAAAGCGTTGGGAATACGCCTCGAGCTACGCAACTGATCGTCTAGACGCAAGCTCAAATCCCGTGATGGATGATGATTATGCGCGAGAGGTTTGCTGGACGCCGGTGCACTGTGGTTCACATAAGCGCTGCTTCCGGCTTCCTCCGCCAACCAAGTCCATGCACAGGAAAATTGGAAAAATAATAATCCAAAATAACTCGGCCCGACTCGGAACTGGTATCTGCGCGAGAGCCTGTGGTTCTGTATTCTCGGCTTTCCTCTCCCGCAGGATAAAAATGAAATCCTATGAACGAATAATTTGAACAGGTTCGGTCGGACCGGAAAGATCATATATTATAAATTGCAGGTACGGACTGTAGAAAAGTTTTTGCGTTATTCCTGTGTGTCGTAACAGACGACCAAAAGTAAGCAAAGAAGTGGTAGATAATTTTCCCATGTCCAACTGCAGATACTTCCCACTGCACTTTACCATGTCGTTTCAACTCTACCCGGGATGTTTTCCGTTTAGAGTTTAGTTACTGGTACTATATATCTCGTTTTTGCCATTACAACGCCTTCAGTTTGTTCCTTTTAGACAATGCTACCGCCCTTGCGTGGAGTGAATTTCACGTTAACAAAAAAGTGTTCATCTACAAATTGCCGGTGGTACAGAGCCTTGCTCAGAGTGATACACATAGGTGGTCAGATGGACTTTGTTAGCAACTATCTCTAGAATATATTTATTGAAATGGGAATTAATAAATAAATAAATGAACACAAAAGTTGGTATACTTACGAACAATTTGAACGGTTTCATGCTCCCCCATTGATACTCCTTTGATGCCAGAACTCTGTAAAAATCATAATGTTAAATTTGATAGTAGCGCTTCAGACTGAAATTTCATTTTTTCAACATGGGTCACAGATGGATCTCGTCTCTTGACCCATATTCGAAAAAACTGATGAAATAAGCTGTCATTCAAAACGTAGCGAGGTTTCGAAGCTTGTCAACGAATTCCCTCCTTCCGCTTACTCGTTCTAAACCAAACAAGTGCTGTGAGTCACTTATTACGGATTGGGAAAAAACTTCCGTTATTGTTTTGCCACACTGTGCTAAGGAATGTAAATCACTTATTCTTTAGAAATTGGCATTGATGGCTAAAGATTTCTAGAGATACCACCAATACAACTTTTCTGTCGATACCGTTACCTATACCGATATCGAGTAAAAATTACGGATACCGATGCTCACTACTATATCACTGAAACACGAGTCTCTAATGCACCTCTCCTCTGTGGCGCGATACATCGATAATTCACACTTTACAGAACTTCAATATTATTACCCCATTCAATTTCTTTTTGCGCCCCCGGCACAATTTTTTGGGTGTTTTAATTGTGGTATATGAAAAAAAAACGCTATTTTTAGGAAACGGATTCTGTCTGCAGCGCCCATTAAAGCCACGATACGCGTCTGCATAGGTTGCGTTTTCCTAGATTCGTTTTATTTTACTGCAGTACTTTTGGCATATTGTAGATTGTGACTGACTTTACGCCACTATTTATAATAGTCTGCAAGGCATTTAAAAGCTTCCTTCCTGTCTCTGCGAACTCTTATCGTTAGACATGGACGGTTTCCACGTAATAATATATTCAATGATTATAGACAATGTTATAAGAGTATGATGATTATAGACAATATTAATAACATTTTCCCCAAAGTTCCACGCGATTTCATTCAGCCGTTTCTAAGCGAGATCAAGCAGACTTCTTTTTCCCACAAAGATATCATCTGAATCAATATTATATATTTTTGTGCAAGCGTGTGACGCGAGACATATTCAACAGAAAATTGTAATACTAAAAATTCATGTCATATGATTGTGTGTACGCGAGAATTGCTATAGTGTCGCACGAAAAATATTCAAGTGAATATTCTAATGGATCATCATTAATGGCGCATTCTTGATTCAATACACTGGAATGTTGTCCACTCAGGGGCCCTGCAGTTGCTTTTGGCTACTATACCCTTGCGGTTTACGGTGGCGCATTTCTCTGCGTGTAGTTCCTTACGTTTGACAACACAGCCGGTTTGCTATGCAGGGTAACGGAGAGTTCTCCTTACGTTGAGTGCCTTCTGCTTTGTATGCACGGGAATAGCATTAAAGCAAAGCAATGCGGGCGTGTATTGCCGTTTTTATTTCGGTATCCAAAACGCATTGCAATGCATCTGCAACACAACGCTACGTGTATTGTGGCCTTTATGGCGTCATAATTTCGAATATTTTTGGATTTTGCTTTCTCGCCTTTCATTTTCAAGGTTCTAAATACGCTACTGTCCGTCTATGTCTCTTGCTTGACAATGTTCAATTTCCGATTTCGAGTTACTTTGGTCTGCAATCCTCCCTCCTCGCTGTGCGTTTCAAAATTTTTATAAAACTCGCAAATAGAAAATGTGTCTTTATTTATTGAAGGGCAGTCGCGAAATCCACTGCTGATTTAAACTCAAACAGGTATTGTTTTTACTGGGAACATTGGATTGGATAAAAAAATCAAGAGTACTCACTGCAATCTTTATCCAGCTGAATTTGAATACGAGTAATATTATTGCAGACATCAAAATAGCAAGAAAATATTTTGTTTTACTGCCCATTTCTTTCCATGTGTCTGAACCAGCTTAGGTACGTTGCGGGAAGAAAATCATCTACGCATGGTCGATCGCATTTGTTACTAATCTATGCACGAATCATTCAACCAAAACAGACAAAAGCCTTGTCTTGTCTAGGACGCACTCATTGTTCTTAAGACAAAGGAACGCTTAAATAAAAGAATTTCTTACATAGCCTGGGCATTTTACTCCTCATAAGTAGGCCTGGTCTGGACGTCATATTTTAATTGCCACACTTCTTAAATTTTGTCACCACTTTTTCTTGATCCGCCATCACTTACCATCAGTTCTATATTTAAATAAGTAAATATTTATTTTTGTCGACATCGCCAATATCTAAATATTAGTGTCGTAGCCGGAGGTTGATTGAAAATCGTTGAAAAGGAAAATATCGCGCCGAAGGTACGCAAATATTAGGAGATTTTCGCAATTTTATCCCCATTTTTGCTGATTCAGAGGGGTCGAACCCCCACAATCCGACATCCAGTGTGATGATAAGGATCATACAGAGACCTATAACGTATGGGGTGGTTACTCTGATGCTTTGCCACTGATAGATCGCGCCGCCGAGACGCGATCTGTCTGGGCCTCGCCATCCTTGATGAAAATATTGTTTTATGTAAATAGAAAGGTTGAATATCTCACTACACAAAGTGTAGACACTGTCACGTTGATGGTTGCTGATAGCCGAACATGTTGAAATCAGTTTCATTTATATGATGAAGTGCATCAACCAACTCTGGTTGGACGTTATCAAAATATTGCCGTACCTTTTGAGCTTCTGTGAAAGAATTGAAGGCAAAGGAAAACTAAAATCTCCAACACTAAGATTCTTTAAGTGGTCAAATCTTCTTCAAGTGTTTCAGCGTCGGCTATAAAATCGTAGTTTATCGTACACTGACCACATAATCTGTGTTATACTTCCAATACTTGTCGTACTGGTTATCTCTGTTTCGAGATACCTTGCAGAATCTGAAATTGTAGCACGGTTATGCTCAATTTTTCCTTCATCTTTCCATCCATAACGACAATGAATTGAACGAGGTGAAATAGATAGTTTTATCTACCGCGAATTCTAATTTGTGTTCGGAAAGCTGAAAGCAAACGACTGAACGGTTCCCTAACAATTATAATTTTTGTTTATTCCTTTATCCTTTTTTCAATTTCCGTAACTTGAGGATTTTATTGCATTGAAAGTCTTTTTCTCCCAAAGATCCATATAGGTTCGTCAGGTTTTATTTCGTTATCAATTCCACTCAGGGCAGATAGAAATGATCCTTGACTTGTGTTAGCCCATTTTGGAATCGAGCAGAATATAACATGGAACATATTGCATTTATGTGATTATTTGTGGTTGACATTTTTACATCTCCAACCTAAAAAAAACCCACCGAGAGATATCTTTCAATTCGTTAAACGATATGAATTTCGGTTTGTGATATGTGTGATAATGGTGACAGCTTTTTTCTATTTTCTATTTGCCCCAATGTGATGTGTTTATAGAATGCATTTGATTATACGACGAGAAAATATAAATGTTATGATTTATAGGTTTTAGTGGTTTGAGGAAAAATAATTTCCGTTAGATTCCAAAGTAGCAGATCAAAAAGTTTGACGTATGGGAAATGTATTAAGATCAGCGTCTTTCTTAAACTGCTTAATACGCAGATGGCGCAGATTATTATTTAGTAACATGGATGTTTTCAATGGTTTCAAACATATCCCGCGTGTAAATTGGTCAAATTTAACTTCGGGTACCATTACAGCGAATTGTACAATTAATAATTAATCAATGGTCGAACCCCTGGAAAGTTTAACCAAGATCTATGAATGTAAGAAAGGCTTCAAAGAGCAATACATGCGGGTGCCCCTAGGCGAGGCAATGTAACCCACATTTTTAGGACGATGCGGGATAACCTTACCGATTCATCATTGTTTCCCCACTAGATGGAATGACGAGGCGTGAGATTTGGGTTCTACTTGTGATATCGCTCAGAATGAATTGGAAAAACAAGCAATATAAAAAAAAAAAAAAAAATGATTCAGTAACGATGGTCCTATCCAGTAATTTCACGAGGTAGAATTAGTTTCAGTAACCTAATAGGATTTGGTCTCTATTTGCAATATCGGCGAACTGACACGTCGGATCGCCATACCGTTAGACTTACTGCGAAATGAAATTCGAACCCAGTCACAATCTACAGTATACCAAAAGCACTACAGTAAAATAAAACGAATCGTGCTGCAGACAAAATCTGTTTCCTAAAAATTATGTTTGTGTGTTTGTTTTACACCATTATAACATTTTTGCTGTACCGGGACATTTTAAACGCGAAAAAGTGCTTTTAAAAAAGTCCGACACACTATCGTACGCAACTTATATAGTGCTCTATTTTGTGTTTTGCCGAAAAGGGCATTTATTCTCGGAAAAAAAAAATCTGTGACTGATATGTGATCCGTTTTTGGTGAAGTCAGATAGTTATAGATGCATGATTGGAAAGGAATGAACTAGAAGTGTCGTTAAAGACCCAGGTTTCATCAAATAAAGAGATACCTAAACCTGGAATCAACCCCGACATAAACTAACAAAGAGGGGTCTGGTTCCATACAGGATTTTTGAAAATATTTTCCGCCCTTTTTTTATATTTTCTGCTGAGAACGATATTCATGAATATTTTGCATACGTTACACTTATAAGAAAGCTTCTTGAGACCAACACCCCATTCCAAAATAATACTTGCGCGCGCCGTTGCGAAACTAATATATCGAATTTTGAGGTTTCGTTCAGTGTTTGAGCGGAACGGTACATAATATTTTTGTTTAATTAAATAAGACCCAGAGATGGTCGGGTACCTTTCAGATTAAAATATGGAACAAAATAAACATTATATTCGTGAATATTTACCAAGAATGAAGATATAGACAAAATGGAATAATTTCCAAAACGAATTTAAAAGTGCAGAGATCACCACTAAAAACAAACATAAAAAAGGTTAAATATTGTTTTCATTAATACGTATGTCGCTAGTATCCTATAGTTAGCTTTGCGAAAACGGTTCGTTCTGCAGGAAATGTTTACCATTTAGCAGCACTGGTCGCGCTCGATATAGCCCCACATTTGATGTAGCTTTTTTCCGAATTAATGGCAGTGGTAGTTAGAAGGTTTCTTCCAGTTACCACTCCTGCCAGACTACTGTAGAGTGAATTTTGAATAAGATAAAATCTCCGTCGTTTTGATTTGAACTTCTGCCTGCTTGGTATCATTCTCTTATTCGGGTTTGCGTGGGACTATTCATTTATCCTTCATCCATGCCTTTGTGAAAGCTTATCCGTACACGTTACGCAAGGATTCTATAGAAATAATTTAAACTAACTGGACAAGAGATTCAAAAATCTTTCTACACACATACACAAACCATTTCTTTAACGTTTCGTCTGACCTTGGTACCAAGGTTGCTGTGGTCTAAGCGAATTTATCAAACATCATTATTGTTTTGTTTTGTAGTGAACTTTTCCAATAAAAGTTTTACATGGAAAATTTCGATTTATTTCCCCAAGAACAAAAACTGTTGGACGATTATCTTTATTTTGGGCCATTATCACAAGCCAAATTGTTATAAAATATTTATGTCTGATCAACATGCAAAAGGTATTGGCAAGAAAAGGAGGTGGAACCCCAGGCTCAGTGGAATCAGAGAGATCAAAAACATGGAAGTGATCAAGAAAAAATCTTATTGCTTCCTTACATGCGTGGTCGGTCGCTGAGTAAGGAGAATTCCACCTAGGAAGAGGGTATTAGGGTGTATTGTTGCATTTTATTTATTTTTTTTATATATTTTTCGTCTTTTCATTTAATTTTTTGCTGAAGATAAAACGTGTAAATATTTCACACCTTCCAGGATTACACTCCAAACTAAACTTGTTGAGCGCGTTATTGTGAAACTGAAGTATCGAGTTTTATTGTTTTATGGTTCATCGAAGTGGAACGATATAGTAAATTATAGTTGTGTGAACTTCAGACAAAGTTTTTGTTGAATTAGAAGTAAAACTAAATTCTAGTTTTGAGTCAATTATGTGAAACATATTGATATGAGGGTCACATGTTAGCAACGTGGCGTTGGGAGGTCAGTTTCAAGCATCAAAAATGGAAAATGTAGAATTTTAAATATTTATTTACATGTAAAAACGACCCCATTTTCTAGTAGACAAGATCATCTTATACTGTGAGATAAAGTTCAATTCTCAAAGATTCAGAATTTCAGAAATCAATATTTTTAGATAATAGCAATAAAAAACCTGCTGTTAGAGGAAAGCGCCGCTTGGATTTGTCCACCAACAGCCTACATTTGGCATGAATCCCAAATACTGGGCAGTTTAAAATTCGAAATAACCGATTACTGTAATGGGAGATCAATTTGCTGCATTTTTTCACAGTGTGCGGTTTGTTATTTTAAATATTTTTCTGCTCTTCATAATGAAACTAGAGAATCCCCAAGAAACACTCGTTGAAGTATATAATCTTTCGAACAGAATTTTCATTTCAAGTTCGATCCGAGGTCAAAAGCAACGCCTCAAAGGATAAATTGCTCAAATTGTAGGCACAAACCTGGTGTAAGGGTATCTGCCATGGGCAATGGTGAAAACAGTTACCACTCCTTATGGTTTATAAATTCAGACCTCGAATACCAAACAAAAAATTAGTGGCGTCAAAAATTAGTTATTTGGTTTACCTAGGCAGATTGAATGTTTTCAATAGTTCTGGAATTGAATTTATTTAAACCAAGTTAAGGGCACTTCCAATCCAACATGGGAATTTTGCAGAAAAATCTTGAATAAACATATTATTTCATGTCCCAGATGAGGATGCATTTCAAATTGCTAACTATAGTCATTTTAGTAACAACTATTGAAATTTCGGCGGGACCAAATAATGAAGAGGAAGAGAGCATTAAAGGATGCGAAAGCACAAACGAAAGAATGTTCAGTGGATCAGGTGAAATGTATTTTTGGATTGAAATTTACCTGAAAAGGGGAATACCATAAAGGCTTGCACCTAGTAAGATTGCACTCATAAGATTGTACCCTGTAGAATTGCACCCATGTCATATTAAACCCAAGGCAATTGCACACACATTCAATTGCACCCAGTAGTACTGGGTGCAATCCTACTGGGTGCAAGCCTACTGGGTGCAATCCTACTGAGTGTAATCGTCCTGGGTGAAATTCTTCGTGTGTACTATTCTACTGTGTGCAATGCAACATGTCTGTAGTCCATTTGGTGCAATGCTACTGGGTGCAATCCTACTGGTTGTAATACTAATGATACCAAGGGGACATACTGACAATCAAAGAACTATATCAAAAAAAAAAAAACCAACGTGGTTGTACTTATATCTATATTAGATAATAAAAATCTACAAATCTACAAATCTTCTAAAGTTGTAAACGTTGTTAATTTACACATTATAAGGTATTTATTTTCAGATGAGACTGTTGGTAAACCGCTGAGTTTATTTACTGAAAAAAACGGAGAGCTTACTCTTGATGAGAAGAATTTAACGAAACTTCTTTGTAGAAAAGATGTCAAAGATAACCATGTTGCTGTAATATCAATTGCTGGGGCATTCCGAATGGGGAAATCGTTCACGATGAATCTGTTTTTGCAATACTTTCAGAAAAAATTGGTGAGTCTAATTTGCTGAGATTAATTTTTTAATTTTTTTTTTTTTTTCTAGTGGAGATTTGGAATATGCAATCATAGTTTGCAGGAAAGTATGTATAAAATGTCTGCATAGGCATAAGAAAAAATAAACTAAATTTTTAAACCTTCTATTAACAGGAGAAGGGGTGGCTGTCTGAATATCAAAATTCATCACTAAACAAAGGCATTAGCTGGAGAGGGGGTTCGAAGCGACACACAGTCGGTATCACGGCTTGGAGTAAACCTTTCATCGTGGAAAAAGATGGATCAAAAGTGGGTAATTGTTGGGTTTGTCAAAATTCGTATGAAACTACATTGCAATCATCTATAATTTATATCAATATCTCCTTCATTTGTATCTCCTTCATTTGTATCGATTGTCAAAGTTATTGCTTTCAATAGTTCTTCCAGGAATTTGTTGCGCATTATGACTGATCCTGTCTGTAGATACCAGGTTTAAAATAGTCCTGATGTATTTCCTGCGTGTCGTAAGAGGCGAAGTTGAGGAAACAAAAAGTGATGATTTTATCATTGGCCATGGCAGATACCACTCACTGTACTCTACCATGGTGGCTTATTTGCGTATGTTGATGGCTCTTGTAAGTAGTTCTTTGACATTTGAGCAGCCGTAAGTTAGATCCTTCCGGGCACTGCTTTCGGCTTGCGAACTTTTATAAAAATTAGTAACACCGGACTGGGTACGGATCTTTGTGATGGCTGAGTATATATTGTATGTTGAAGCTACCCGAATGCATTGCTGAAGGACATGCTTGGTGGTGGAACAGCCAAGATAGATATATATATATATATATTAAGTGACGTCATCGCAATTGGTCAGATTTTCCTTGTTCACAATTGACAATATATCGTATCGTGGGTATAAGTTTGGAACTATTTCAGATGGCGGTTATATTACTGGATACTCAAGGAAATTTTGATCATGAAAGTACAAAAGAAAGAAGTATTCGTATATTTGCATTGAGTACATTGTTCAGTTCTTTACAAATTTTCAATGTTATGAAGCAAATACAAGCAAATGATTTGGAACATCTCCAGGTATCATACAAAATTTAAATAATTTAAAAGAACAAATCAACATTTTAAATTTTTGGCGTGCCATCAAATACGCTGCGCTTTACAAAATTAGCTTTTTTGCCAATCATTTGACAGGCGAGTTTGCCATTTCAGATCGACGGCAGAATTGGACAAGCGAAACACTACAAGCGAAAATGTCAAGATTGCTTAGTATATTCTAGTCCAATGTAAACTTAAGAAAAGATCTCCGGATTTCGCACTTAGTTAGCTTAATGAAGATTGTTGCCAAGTTCTTTCCGAACTTTGTAATGTTACAATGTTACATTTTTAACAAACTAAGCTAGTTGTGAGGTATATTGTTATATTGCCCGTAAGTTTAGACATTCGTTGAATATTCTAAATTCCCGTATCACGTTGGGGGATATTCTGATGATCAGAGGAAAAAATTCGAAAAGATAAAACCCTTTCAGGTGAGTTTTGACAAATTTCAGGAACAAGTGAGAGAGCATAGACAATTTTTTTCCGATTTAATTTGCGTTTGTAGCAAATAGGGGTGCTCAAATCGATTTGGTGATTCGAATCGATTCAGTGAATCGTTCATAGGAACAAAAACGTGTTAAATGAACTATGTTTCTCATTTTTAATTACGAAATGCAATCGATTTTGGTCAAATTTGACCATTTCTTCGTTAAAATATGAAAATCTATGTTCTTAGTGTAAATTGAAAATACACTATAAGCAAAATCTATGTTCTTAGTGTAAATTGAAAATACACTATAAGCTATGAATTTCTTCAATTTTACGATGGAAACGAGTTACAATACTAAAAATAGAATTTTACTTATACACAAAAAAATAGTGATTCGATCCGATTCGAATTCCATATTATTCGGTTTTGCCCAACCCCTGGTTGAAAACCATATGTGTAGGAACGCTTGCTAAAGCCGTCCCTAAAGCTAAAATGGGTTGGTGCTCTACTGGAAAGTAGCCGAACCAAAGTGAAAAACATTCAAAAGTAGCGCCTTTAATCTTGCTTCCCAATTCCCTTTTCCCGATTTGGCGAGCATTCTATTTAAGCTCACCCGATTTAGCCTTCCTTCTTCAGTTTGGATTGTAAATTCAAAGATCGTCATTTTGTGTCAAAAAGTGCGTCGTTGACACGAGAAAAATCGATTTTTGGTGTGATTACCATATTTTTGTGTAGGCCTTGGTCAGGGTGATCCATCCCAAGAAGTGGTTATGAAAAAATGTTGTTTAAAACCGCTAACATCGTTGTTTATCATCTGGTGACGTCACAAAATTCCCCATAGAAAGAACATATCCTCACACGTAAGATTTATTTAAATAGTGTAAATGCCCGAATAATTTTTGTAAAATTGTCCAGTTTCGAACAAGCGGTTACAGTATTTCGGCACTAGCTTTGCGTTTAATAGACGCACCTAATGATCTTTTTAAAATAACCTCAATCGTCTCTGATTTTCCTCAATGATTAAATGGACGAACATACTAAGCAAACCCCAGAGCAAATTTGTTGTTTTGAAAAGTAATTGCTAGTCCATCAAGAAAAGCGCTACATTTTTTGCATAAAGCTATATTCAATATCTATACTTCGGGAACTACAGAAAGTTGCTCAGTTTTTATCTAACGAGCCACGGCGTGACATTTTGTTAAATTCATCTGAAGTAATATGATAATTGTTGTCGGTTAATACAAACTGTCTAGTAAAAACCGTCTTAAATTATTGCAATCAGAGATTGTGGGAACACGCTGAACCGTAAACATTAAGACTTTACAGCAAACTGGAGTCAGATAAGTAACTTCAATTAGACAGCCACAGCAATAGAACAATTTTTTTACATTTTGTACTTTCAGGATTTGTTGTTTCTTGTTCGGGATTGGGCAAATCTTAACGATTACGCACATGGGCGGGAAGGTGGAAATGAATACTTCAAAAATCTTGAATTAGAATTTGGCAATTCGGGAAAGGTTTCAGTTCAGGATTATCTATATAATGCCTTCACGAAAATTAACTGTTATCTAATGCCGGAACCTCCAGAAAAAGTGAGGATTACAAAAACATCAGATCAGTCGTTGGTCGTTAAAGGTATTCTATTTTTCATATTTTTTTGGCATGATATACACTTTGACAAATGTACAGTGAATTTACGTCTATTTCCAGTATGTGATATTTACAGAATTTTTAGATCGAGTTTTTGAATAGGCCTATGCAAAGTCTGAAATGGTCAGGAGGCCTTGTTGTGTTCGATCAACAGCTCATATAACTGGTGTCGGCTCGGATAAGTGCGATAATATTGTCTCATAGGCCGATGGACTCCGATGCTTATTCGTTCAACCAACGAGCTTTCCTTTTAATTATGTACTTCGCTGGTAGCTTAAGCCCTGAGAAGATACACATAAACAGCCTGGCGCATCCGCGGCTGATTGGTTCAAGCCTCTAGTATTGGTAACCGATATTATAAATAATTATTATTAAAACATTTGAAAATGTATCGTCGACTATCGAATGCTTTTTGGATCACGTAACTCTGCTTGTTTTACAGATTTAGGAGACGATTTTGCAACTCATATAGAAAATCTGGCAAATGATTTCATCCATCCTCTAAAACTTGCTAACAAGATTATTTCTAGTGAAGAAAAAATGAATGGAAACGAATTATTCAAACATGTTAAACATTGCGCTAAAGTTCTTTTGTCAGGCGATGGGCCTGTGATAGGAAATGAGGTGGAGGTATATAGGAAGCCGTATAGTATCGATTTTTTTACTACAACTTGACTATTTTTTTTACAGAAAATTAAATCTTCTATTAAATAGTAAAGTAAAAATGGACATTGCTAGTCAGGGAATACTGAAAAAGTTACAAAAACTTTTAGCGTGTGCCTTCACTCATGACTTAATAACAGATTCTTTAACTACATGCTTACTTCACAATTTAATCGGATGACCGATTGGTTCTGTGATTTTTGTTGGAAATGAAGAATATCATCTACTTTTTCACATACGTAAACTTTGAAAGATTTTCTGCATTCTGGGCCCTGGCCAACTAAATGCTTATAAAAATACATGTTTTTTTTATTGTATTTTTGTGAAAATGTATCGTAGCCCGTTAGAATGTTTGACACTTCGTTTAAATGTAAATTAATACCTTATCCGAGAGTTAAAAAGGTACAATAGAGACTTGATAACATGGGTCTTAATCTGTCTGTATATTTTTATGGTGTTCATTTTAGATGATTGCGAAATACGACCTCTACCTACAAAGTGAGAAGATGATAAAAAACTATGAACAGAATGTTATGAAGGTAAACAAACTATGTTCCTACAAAACTGATGCATAATTATATTACCTAATTATAGGCAAAGCAAGACGTTTATGAAAAGCGATAAGGTTTCTTCAAAGTCGAGAAATGGCTGTAGGAAGTTTGCCTATACACCAGAGCAAAACTCTACAACCCGCAGATTCAGAGCCAAAATTATCAGTCGTACACCAATATCTTACTGTTCTTTATTATATTCGACACAAAGAATAAAACTTCAGAATCTCGATACAGTCTAATTAAATGATAAAAAATGCACTAGCTTTTATACATTTTCTGTGACCATCCAAGTCTTAAGGCAGGATATTCTAATCGCTTTTCGTCGGACGTGATCACAACATAATCGTCGTGCACGTCGACGAGGCAATTAACCGGACAATCTAAACTATAATTTCTTTCAATTTTCTTTAAAGAGTTCTCGGAGTGCTAATCATAATTGTTTATGACTCTCACTGCGATACTGGCCGATTTGTCTTAAAGAGTTAAAGGTTCCGAATTAGAGTTATAATTCTGGGTGTAAAAAGATTAAAACTTGTTTTGAAGCTATTATGGCCGGTTTTAATTGCTTACAAGAAAACTTTTTTCTAATTTTTCTGATCATGCGTTGGACGCATGATGCTCGAACTTATTTAACCTGATATATTGAATGCCAAATTCTCCTAGTGGTCATGATTTTTGACCATGATCCCCTACATGGCTATTAAAACTCGGTCAGAATTTTTGTTTTGTCAAAGACGACTCGGCGGCGCAATCCATGAGTAACTCACAAAATATAATTGATAGTAATGTTTTTAATTGTGATGTAGAATTAACCGCTTCTGTGTGAGTCGAATATGATAATGACCACGGCGTCGCCACAGTGGCATTCAATTACTGACTGTGCCGCTCTGAACAAGTGCATTCAACTCTGAAGTTGAATTCTGAGCAATATTGAAAGTATTTGCGGCGAGTATGAACTGATATCGATGGGTTTTGATATAGAGGTAATGTTATCGACAGAAAATTGGTATTGGTGCATCTGTAATAGAATTTTTTGGTGATGTTATCCTTTTTCAGTCTTTAGAATCTGCTCAGAGCTGGCAGGATTACGATGATATATTGAAGAGAAGTCAAGAAGAAACAAAACATAACTTCACGAGAGCTGCATGGTTTGGAAAAGGAACAGAAGTCGATACCGATGCTATGTTAAAGAACAAATTTGAAGAAAAAGACATGTTGCTAAAAGAAGTGATGAGGAAGAAGAGAGAAACAATTGCGGAACGTAACATTAAAGCCTGGAGAGAAAAATATATTAAAATCCTTGAAGTATAAAGTTTTTTCTTGTCATGTTTCGGTCATTCATCTGATTTAGTCATAGGCACTGGGTCATTTCGAAATTTTGATTCTGATTCTGAAATAGCCCTTTTGCATTAAAAACGTCTGTCTATATTGTACAGAGAATATTCAGAATCTTGAAATATGTCAGCCTACGTTCATGAACGCTTTTGGTAAACCTTTTTATTTCACTTGCAGGAACGAAATTATTTCTATACATCAGCAACTACTTTGGACACCAGATACAATGAAGCAGTAAGAAATATATTTAAAGAAAACGATCGAGATCCCACGTCTATAAAAAATATGATTGAGGCTGCCAAGAACGCTATGAGAAAATTTTATGAAACCGTCAAGAAACACTTGAAGGACGAAAATAAGTTGAAAAAAGCTGCTGCTACAATCTTCGCTTGCGGAGTATCACTGTATGCGACACCATAGCTTGTTGGCGCATCAGTTTCTGCAGCGGGCGTATCTATGCTTTATAGTTATTGGGGTGAATGAGCTGAAGAGTTTCGAATGAATCGTTTTAAGAAGAGCCTGCATGAACTAGTTGGATCGAGAAATTTTCAGAATATAATCTAAGCTTGGGAAAAAAATAAATTCTCCGAAAGTCGTCTTTATCGTCTTGACGAATGTTTTTTTTTTTTTTTTTATCTCTGTGAGCTGCAGGGCTATACAGGGTAGAAAAATTTCTATAGGTAGATCACCTATTTCAGGCAGATATGCAATTATGAGGCAAAGTAAATGTGATCTCAATTTCAAGAATTAAAAGTTTACACTATCATCCATGGTTCATGTGTTCTAGAAGTTCTCTGGTCAGCGCGAATGACGCATCTGGCTTTGAAAGCGTTTAAGTCAGGACCGTTTTATTCGGGATGAAATTGCCCATCAGATGACCAGGGTGTCATCAATACCCATCAAACCTCGTAGCTGAGTCGATTTTGTGACTTGATGCCCGATAACCCCGTTATTATAATGCTGCTGCAAGTTATTATTATTATTGAAGCAGCATTATAATAACGTAGTTACGTCATCATGAAGGTCGGGGTGAGTGTGGTGGGTGAGTGTTCATCGGAATCGACGCCTCCAATGTCGGATCATTATAGAGTACTGATATTCTCAAAGCTCTGATTGTAGTCTAGGGAATTCTAACTCTATGATACATGACCGACATTCAGCTCAAATTTAACAAATTGACTAACGCGAACATAAGAACTTACGTGTTTCCAACAGTTGCACTTGGTCTTTTTGGTGCGGGTTCTAAGATAGTCTTGACTTATTTCTTGCGTGCCGTAAGAGGCTATGAAAAAAGGAGTTGTAGATGGTTTATTATTCCCTGGGCAAACACCAATTAAGCCAATTTATTATAGAGTTTTGTATTATATATTTCTGTTTTATGATGTTTTCAGATTAGAATGCAATTGCCGGTACTATGTTTTGAATCGGCTTCATTGCCTTATTGTCGTTAGTTGGTTTCATTATGGTCGGGTCATTAGCCTGTTCCCGCATTAAACATGAACCTTAATGTAAAAGTACAATGAGTGGTATCTGTTCTGGGCAATGGTGAAATCCCTAATATATTCTTCACTTTTGTTCCCCCTTACGACACGCAAGAAATACGTCAGGACAATTCGTACGAGACAAGGCCGTACTAGAGGATTTCGTTTATATAAATCAAACCATTTCTTATCAGGAGGAAGGGATTATACAAGCGTACGGGTTCTACACTGTGATAAAAGTGCTGTGAATTTAGTTTATTTCCAGTAATTTCATAGTTCGCAAATACAAAAGCACCCTATTAATGAGATTTATGCCAAATATGGACTGTTGGTGGAACATGCCTTGGCGACGTGATCCATCAACAGTCAATAATCGGCCAAAAATATTGCTTTTACTGTTTACCTTCATTAGCACTGAATAAAAATTACTGTCAGTGAAGAGCAGTGATTTTACTGCACTCTTGTAACAGTACATGAGACAAAGCTGAGTTAGGTAAAATAGTCTGAATTGTAACCAAAGTGCAGTAAAATTTTCGTTTTTTGTCAGTAATTGCATCAGCTGATATTGGAATAAAGTTATACAAACCTCTTCTTGGCTTATATTTATCATAACTCAATCTGAAAGATAATTTTGTAAAGTATAAGCCACAGACGGACCGCGCCTCAGCGGGCGCAAACCGTCAGTAACTCATATGTAACAAAAGAAGATATGACAAAATGTTTCCGACAGGAAAATGCCGTCAAAGGGCCTTTCCAGTTCGAGATATATGCACTTGATTTTCATGTCGGCATCGCAGATTGAAGATCTCGAATTCATCCCGGCTCGTTAATTCCATGCTCACCCCTCCACTCAGAATGCTATAACTTGAGTGCACTGTAACAAAAGCACAGTCAATTTACTGGCCATTTGCCGTAATTGAATATTTCCAACGTTTAAAAAACGCCTTGTTCATTGTATTTATGCCAAATATGGGCTGTTGATGGACCGCACCTTCGTGGTGCGTATCCCATATTTGGCCAAAACGTCATTTTTGAATTTTTTCAATACTGCCAAGTAAAATTACTGTCAAAGACCAGTGATTTTGTAGCATTTTTTGTTACAGTGTATAATTATGTGAGAATACAAACTCTAGTGCGTAACGATCCATGTTTCTTTATTGATGGATCCGAGACAGCCAGGTGAACAAATATTCGCGTGCCTTCAGTACGCTCATAACTCATGCCAGTGATAAGCATCATAGTTTTTACTTATACGAGATTAATTATCAACACTGCTTGTGATTAAAGCAGCAAAGCTACTACAAATTTACTAACTGCCTACATCATAATATTCACCGTTTTAGCTTGAATTTATTCATTGAAATGAAATAAGTTATCGACTTGACTAAAAGCTATCATTATTGACAACTTTCCGTATACAACGTTTTATGCATTTTTACAGCAAATATTAAAAGGTGTGGATAGAAGCAAAAATTAAAATATTCACACTTTAGCATATCGGATTTGTAATTGATTTTTCTTTTATAAATTTTGATTAAGGATAAAAGTAGCAGGTTATACTGAGCGCATAGTCGAAAATATTCGATTATACTCATCTAGAGAATCAAAATCAATAAATATCAAAAATATGCCTATTTTCAGAAAATATATGTAGAACACGCCTAATTTTCTGAGCAAGTCTTTGTTTACTATGGGACTTGGATTCGAACCGATTTACGGTTTCAAAGTTCATAAGACGATGTTCAGCCAAAATTTCGGAAGAAAATATTAGAAATAATCAATATGTCATCATATATAATATGTCATCGATCTATTATTACCAATATATTTCTTCGCATGTACAAATGTACATTGTTCAGGGTTGTGGCAGGAACCTTGACTCACGGTGTTCCTCCAACCAACGCCGAAGAGGCAAGGCATACAGTATTTTGTTATTATCGTGCACCTTTTTATGAGGCTGGAAATTAGGGTTGAACTTCTGTAGCTTAGCCAACGATGTCTCCAGCTTTGCCAGTTTCGATCCGTTGATCGATCAGAAGTTTCACTTTGTCAAGTATGGGACATTAATGGATCGCGCTATCGAAGCGCGGTCTATCAGTATCTCATGCTTGACAAAACAATTTAAGCTTGTTCGTTTTAGATATTCAATTAATGAATCCGGGCTTGTGTGTTTAACTAACATATGACGCCAAAGTCAAGAAATATTGACAGAGAAAACAAAAACTAAAATATCTGTATTACACAAAGAAATCTATTGTACTCTCGTTTACCTAGTATGTATCTTGTATGGACCAAGCCATTGGTAGACCCATGTATGCTTAGAAGCATATCGCATATCCAATGAGAAAGAAAACCAAACAATACACAGGAATATCTATTTAGTATGCAAATTTATACTAATTAAATGTTTAAACGGTCGCAAACTAGCCGTGAAGGTGTCCTGAACAAATACCTCCAAATACTTTTTGGGAATCCAATATCAATTGTACAAAAATGTGTATACCAAAATTGTCAAGTCGAAATAAGAAAGTATGAATGTGGTGTAAGTCATTATTTTTTCTTTCTTGTGTGACGAACGCTTTGGACGCGTGTATCTACATGCTCAAGCCATTGAAGTAAATGGGTATTGTCAATTCGATTGCAATTTTTCAAGAACTTTTGATAAACGCATACCGTACGGTAAATGTTAATCTGATATCGATAACCCACGTTATTAAAGCTCAATATAATAATTGGGAACCAATATGACAGAAGTACTAAATAGAAAGGAAAGACGTTAGGCAGACTCGCTGGAACGATTGGTTTAGCAATGTTTGAGAAGAGGTTGCTTGGGATTTGATGACAAGTAATATAACACTTTGTATGCGGGCATATAATTAATTTCATACGGAGATAGTTAGATTTTTTCAGCCGGCTGTTTAAAACTTCTAGTGCGCAGCATGAAAAATGTCAGATGACACATAATGTTTGCTTGTAAAGAATGTACTGGAAATGGGCTTGGAAGATAAATCCGTAAAATAGAAAGGTTTATAAACCTTTTTTCAGGTGTACTAACCATAATTGTCTCTGCGCGCGCGCTGCAGACTGCAAAACTTAAGTATGGATTTTAAAAGTTCAGGAATCAGAAGCAGCACTGAGGCAGAACTAGATATAAACCTTGTCGAATATATAAAGTTGGTTTCTTTGAAAGAATAATGATTCAAAATTGAACTGCACTTATTTTTACCTAAAGGGTGAAACACATTTGACATGATTTTGAATGTTGATATACTACCTTTCCAACGCGTATATTTATTTTTTCAATCATATTCAATATTAAAATTGATTCGGATGCAGATTAGATTCGAATGATTTGAACACGTGCTTTTCCTTGATTCAAAGTTTTTTCCAAAAATATTTTTTTATTTTGGCATACGGGAGGCATATGTGGACGGTGCTTCGGTGGCTTGATCTATCAGTAACTAAGGATAAAACGAAGCGTATGCACATAAGTATTTCTGACTGGTTTGAGAAAATTTTTATTTAATTATTTTTGTTTGGATTATGAATAAATTCCAAGAACATAATAACAACAACAACATAATAAGTAGGGCTGGGCCAAACCGATTATTTGGAATCGGATCGAATCACGAATCCATACTAATATTAAATATCGCCTTTTTACCATTACAGGTTGTTTTCATTATGAAAGTCAAGGAATTTATACGAATTACTGTAATTAGCATTAACAGACCTAAAAACAAAGTATTTTCAATTCAAACTCCATATCTAAGTACGTAAATTTTCAATATTTTAATAATAAAATAAAGTCGTTTATGGCCAAATTTGACCAAAATCGATTGCATTTTGTCTTTCAAAATGAAAATTCCATTCTATTTGCTATGTTTTTGTTTCTATAAACGGTTGAGGATTAATTCGAATAACGTGTAATTCAGAGCGATTCGAATCGTCGAATCAAATTGCCCAGGTTTAACAATGAGTGAACTTGGTCATAAATTTTAAAATACATTTCAGGCGCTACTTATAGCCTTGCTTCAATAAATAAATGAATGGATAATAATATTGATTCTAAATATCTCAGAGCGAACTTCTATGAAAGAAACAAGATCGGCAAAAGTCGGAGGTGTTTTAAATTTCATTGTTGCAAAGGCATTTGAAAGTCAGTATAATTTTGGAAGGCTCAGTCGGCGAAATACAAACGATTTAAATTGTTGACGTTTCAAAATTTCTTTTCAGACAAGCTTCATCAAAGCAGTGAACAATAGAATAAAGGCTAAGCAGTCTATTATTTACTGCCCTGACGAAGCTCGTCTGAATCAATACACATATTCGAAACAAGCGCATACTACTGCATCTTTTGTGTTTCACCGGCTGAGCATATCAAATGGAAGAATGAGGCAACCACACCCCCTAGCTATTTTACACAAAATACTATGCCTATTTTTAAAGTCAGTAGATTATAACCCTGTCAGTCTGCAAAATTATGCCATCTAAGTCAATATAATTCTAAGTAAAAGAGGGTGGTATACGGAAAATACAGAAATGCTACGAGAACCATAAGTGGGATTCTCAAGCAGGACATGGATTAGCGAGCCGGACTAGTCGGGGCTCGAAACCCGATATTTTCAATCTGCGATACGAAAATGTTTAACCACCGGGCTATCGCGTCCGGTGAGCCGGTGCTTCTGTCAGCGTGCTCAACATGCAGGGTATGATCCAGGAACTGAACTTGAACAACTCGGTCGATTCAAAATTACCCTCCAGAGCACGTCTTATCGTCATAATATAGCTTAACTGTCCTTGTTTTGCAGTTGTTGTAAGAGTATGCGTACTTCTGAGCCTTCGACAACTCCTCGTCAAGGGTTTATTCGCCTATTTAGTAAATCTTACTCGTTTACAGTTGAAGTTCCATTTCGACGGACCCATTGTATCAAAGAAACTTGATTTTGGGACTGCTGTCTTCCTTCCACACTGATTGCCGGAGAAAATCAATTTGAATTATATCACTTCTCTGGCTTAATCGCCATCTTCTTGAGTTGTGTTCATCGTGATTGATATAATTTGTAAATATGTATCTCATTGGCTGTTAGACGTTCGAGGAATTCTGATTTAAAGAGTTTACCTGACTTTGCGTTAAGTTAACAGAAATACAATAATGGGAAAATCTAACATAATATACAAGATTAATACCAGCCTATATAGCAATTTAAAATCAAAAACAAAATGTTGAAAAATTTAGGTATTTGTCTAATTCGTTGTGCAATCTTTTCTGGTGTAAAAGATATATTTTTATTATATTTTTGGTAGAAGCTTTGTCACGATTTCGTTCACTATTTCAAGTTTCTATTTATTCTCTTCCTATAACTAACTTGGGTCAAGTTCTTACTAATTGGTTGACCTATACAATGCTGTCCCTGATTTTATGACCCGATTTGTATACGATCCTTATATTAAATTATTACTATGTTGCCATAACCAGGGCATACAAATTCTCGGGGTGCAATTACTTCAAACCAATATTCTGATGGTTTTTATAGAAATTCACTCTAAGCAGGGCCAGAAGCAGCTCTTAAGGGGGAGCAACCCACAACCACTTTTTGGCAAAGAGCTACTAGAAGATATAGTGTCAGCAACTGCACTATCGACGTAAAACATTCCAAACGGAAATGGACAGTCATGATAAAGGACGTTGAGTGGTATCTGCCCGGGGAGATGGTAAAAATATATGCCACTTCGTAAAAGGAATGAATGGCTTGTCTCTCATACTATGTCTTCATGTCCACACAGATGCATTTGAGATTGCTAACTGTAGTTATTTTAGTATCAGCGTTAGATGTTTCGCCAATGTGGTTTGGCGAAGAGAGTGAGGACATTAAAGGATGCGAGAGCAAAACTGAAGGACCCGATGAATTGGGTGAGCAATATTCATTTGATTAAAATTTCTCAAACCAAAAGTGCAAACAGCAATGGAAAGGAATTAACACACTGTGTCAAAAGTACAATAAATTTACTGGTCATTTGCAGTAATTAAGTATTTCCAAAGTCAAAAAAGGCCATGTTAATGAGATTCATGCCAACCATAGGGTGTTGGTATACCGCACATTCGCGGTGCGTTCCATCAACACCCCATATTGGTTTTAAAACATGTTTGTATTCAACTGTTAGTCAGTCACTAAATATATATATAATATTACTTAAGTGCTTATTTGAGACGGTTTTTAACGCACGCAGATGACCTGTGACTATGCAATCTTGAAAGCAATATTCATAATAATATGTAAGCATCTGTAAAACAGGAAAAACAAAATTAGTAAATTTAGCAGGAAAAATATGAATTCTGACAAACGTATTTGAAGCTGGTGAGACAAAAATATCCATAGTATCGTTTTAATATTCGTAGATAAGATATGAGATTTAAATCAGGCGATTTAAACCAATGCACTATAAAGATTTATCTCCCAAATCCTCAATAATATTCACATAGTCTATCTGGATATATTATTAATCTGGATGTTTTGATGATTTAGTTTATTTCGAGAATTAGCTCCAAAATTCTACTTCGAACACAGTATAATTTTGGTAAAACAAATCACGATCGAGAATAAAAATCGAATCATTCTTCACTAGTATTTTCACTGTTTTGTTTTGATCCGTTCACAGGTGGATATAACATACAAAGGAACATTTTGAACGTTCAATTAAAACAAAACTGACGTTAAAGTTACAACCTTTTGAGCATCATGTATCGGTTTTAAATTGATTTTTTGTGGCAAGGGCCTTCTGCGCACCAGTTGAATATTTTGCAAGACAACATGCTGTTTGTGCAACCCGCTAGTGTGTAGAAAGCTACGTAAACGCATAAATTGGAACTAAAGATACATTTTAAGAAGAATTTTTCATAAAACGTGAATCATACCACAAATTACCCTTTAACGGGAATGAAAACTTTTATTGTCTTACAATTACTTTGTTTAAAATGGCGAACAGCTGAGCGAACAAATTGCTGGCGAACAGCTGAGTTTGTTGACTGTAGAAAACGAAAAACTTACTCTCGATGAGAAGAATTTAACGAAACTTCTTTGTAGAAAAGATGTCAAAGATAAACATGTTGCTGTAATATCAATTGCTGGCGCATTCCGAATGGGGAAATCGTTCACGATGAATCTGTTTTTGCGCTACTTTCAGCAAAATGCGGTAAGATTATTGCCGGTGGCCGAACCGGAAGGAGATGTTGAGGTCGGTCATGTCCCCTTAGGTAGTTTTGAGAAGGCATGGAAAGTCCGTCCCCACAAGATTTTGGGTATCATAGATTGATTTTGATTTTTTGGCGGGCTTTCTCCCCTACATTTCATATACCTTCCATCAAGCAATATTTAGTGGTCAGATGTTTGATTTTATTTTAAATCTATATAAGTTCACTTATTATTTCTTTCCCTTATCAAGCAATATTTAGTGGTCATTTTGCTTTTTTAAATAGTTTTAATGGCCCTTACAATATAACATTAGTTTTAAAATGTTTAAACAGCGAAGATGTCAGTACGCCATTTGCCACAAGATCGGTAATCCCCACACACAGAAATCATTGGTGAAGTGTTTTTTTTCTGCTAGAAGTAAGAAGTATCAACTACTCTGGAGCACAAGAAAACATGAACCTAATTTTTTGCATTTTATCATCAGGAGAAAGGATGGTTGTCTAAATATCCCAAGGCGTCACTTGATGAGGGCATTAGCTGGAGAGGGGGTTCGAAGCGACACACAGTCGGCATCATAGCTTGGAGTAAACCTTTTGTTGTTCAGAGGGCAGATGGATCAAAGGTAGGTGGTCGGATCTGGGTGAAAGTTCCATGCATTATTGTAATTTTCGGAGAAGGTGATTTCTGAAAGTGCACTGTAATTCCTTTAGCGTCAATTATAGTTTGCGTATATGATCGGTAAATTACTTATTGCCGTTCCAGCTATTGTCACAAAATGACATCAGACACCCTTTAATCGCAAAAAAATAACCATTGCCTAATGAGACATACGAGCGATGCAATTGCAATTTCGAAGTTGAACCTTAAAACGCAAAATAACGTCTTTAAACGATGAATATATTCTGCATAATTTGTGGCAATATTTTTTTATTTCGATCTTTTTCCTCATTATAATAACGCACATAGCTTTGAATGCACTCCACGGATTATTCTAGGATTTGAATTGTATTAAAAAAACAAATAATCATTTTACAGATTCACATTTATTTATGCTTACTACTCATGCTCTGCGCAAATATTTGTAATTCAAATACCTTTGTTGCTTACAATTGAAAATATTTTTCAATTGCGAAATTATTCAAAATCATTTCAGATGGCGGTTATATTACTGGATACTCAAGGAAATTTTGATCATGAAAGTACAAAAGAAATAAGTATTCGTATATTTGCACTGAGTACATTGTTCAGTTCTTTACAAATCTTCAATGTTATGAGGCAAATACAAGCAAATGATTTGGAACATCTTCAGGTACACTTTCCGTCGATTTGACTTTAGCTAGCTATGAGACTGGCTAAAGCTATTCGGAATACGAAAATTGGATTAAAATTGACTGCTTTTTTAAATTTAGGTATATTGAATGTTACGTGATATTAAATATGAAATATTTTGCTGTTTATCAAAATAGACAACCATTTCCCTTCATTCTCACTAAATATGATAGATTTTTAAAAAACTTGCCTCATGCGTAAGCCATTCAGTGACTTCATCCAATTCTCCTAACAATTTCCTTATAGTTGAAAATTTTAAAAACGAAGACAGAAGAATGCCTTCATTTTTGGAATTAGGTTTGTTTTGAACTTTGACGATCTCTCGTAATATGCAATTCATTTGCGATAATAATTATTCCTTATTGCATTATTTCTTACGTCTTTATTCTTAGAGAAGGAAAATTTGGTGAATTCATTTTCCTAAATTATCGAGCCGCATGGGGTTGAACGACACATCTTTTTTGATTGCGCGTGCACTTGCAAATGATAAATACTCTCTCATGGATTTATATTAATGACAAATAGTTCTAGATAATTTGTTTATAATCGCCAATTAAGTGCGCAAGAAATTTCAGCGTTATTTCGTAAAAACTATAAAATTTAGCTGTACAACCTATTCCGATAATCTAATTTGGCTGTGAAATGCTGGAAATGTAGCGCGAAAAATAAGCCTTTTTTTCGCAATTTTCGTTTATTTAAGAGGATGGAGGAGAGGGGGTCCTCGTTGCTGCAATAGTGTTCATTTGTTCGTTCCGTTCAGGCACTTTTTCCGGCTTTACTTAGAGTTAATTTCAACAAAAAAGTCGTGACACCCTCTATATATTTAGACATTTGTTGAATATTCCAAATTCCCTCGCCACATTCATGAATATTCTGCAGATCAGAGGACAGAATTCAAAACAATGAAACATTTCCAGGTAAGTTTCAGGTCCAATTGAGCAATGATAAACAATTTCAAGTTCATTTCTAAGCAAATTCCCAATGAACGGCGATATAATCTTTAATTGTCGTGAACACATATTGCGAATTCTTGAAATACTAACGCACATTTACTTTCAAATGGCAGCAAAATTTCGTGTAATTGTACAATAATTTTGGATAATTTACAATAATTTCGCCTTACCGAAACAATCCTATGTCGGGACAATACTTTAAATCCTCTTTCCTCTACTTCAAATATTCAAATGTGCATGCTGAGACATTAGTCATGATATAAGAGCCAAATCACATTTTCTAAATGAATTTATGATGTGAAATCGGCAATATAAGCAAATGACCAACGATTATTTTTAAATTACGCTTTTTTATAGTAAAGTGTTTGAACTCTTGTTAGGAGACGCTTGGACAGTTTCACTTTGAACACATATATTTACATTTTGTACATTCAGGATTTGCTATTCCTCGTCCGAGATTGGTCAAATCCCGATGAAAACCCATATGGTCGGAAAGGGGGTAACGAATACTTTAAAGATCTTGAAATGGAATCTGGCAAAAACAGGGGCTCATTTCAACAGTATCTATATAATGCATTCAAGAATATCGACTGCTATCTAATGCCCGAGCCTCCTCGGAAAGTAAGAAAGGCGAATGCGCCTGACCGGTCATTGCTGGTGGAAGGTAATATTATGATTCTTGCGGCACAATTGCCTTTTCGACAAAAAGTACCAACAAACCGAAACCTTAATTCAGTACAATAAATGCACTTATTTATGGGTGGGGCAATCTCATAAAATATATTAGAATTGCAATTTTGTAAGTTTTTCTTTCTGAATGTTGCCGATACATGTTGTTCGCTTACAGACTTAGGAGACGAATTTGCAAATCATGTAGAAAATCTGGCAGACGAATTCATCCATCCTCACAAACTTGCTCACAAAATTATTATCGGTGATTCGGAGATGAATGGAAACGACTTGTTCAAACATGTTAAACATTGCGCCAAAGTGCTCCTGTCAGGCGATGGGCCTGTGATGAAAAAATGAGATGGAGGTAAACAAACATTGAGCTTCGATTTTTTTTATCTTGTATATAAAAAAAAGTACGGATTCCATTCGAGACGAATACTGAAAAATATTTTACAATATATTTTAGCGCCTTTTTGTGTGCTTCAATTCCTAAATAAAAATGCTCTTTAACTACATGATATTTATTTTACCTTTAATGCACAAATTACAATAGTCGGATGTGTGATTGGAAGCTTTAACTTCTATGGATATTAGAAAAAATGAAACTTGCAGTCTATTTTCTCCGAAACATGTACATTGGAAGACTTTTCTGCAGTTTTAAAGACGACGAACTGAATATATATAAATTTAATTACCCTTTCAAAAGTTATAAATAGTAAATATCAAAATTTTTGTTCTGAATTCTTATGGTTGTTTTTATTTCAGATTATTGCGCAATACAACAGTTTGCTTCAAAGAGAAAAGCTGATAGAAAACTATGAACAGAGTGTTTTAAAGGTAAACAATTTTCCTGAAACAATCATCATATATTATTATGCCAAACAACATGTTTATAAACTCGGATGTCGATTGGTTCTGCCCAATTGCAATAAAAAATATTGGCTGTAACTGATTGTGATACTGACGAATTTCACTACTGAGGCTCAGGCTATCTTTTATCACCTGCTAACCCAACCTTGTTGAAATATCCGATACGAACGTGAGACTTTATATTGATGTTGAATTTTGTTAATATAACTTTTTTCAGGCGTTAGAAACTGCTGAAACCTGGCAAGATTACGATGATATATTAAAAAAACATAAAGAAGAGGCAAAATATAAGTTTTTAAAAGTTACATGGTATGGAAAAGGGACAGAAGATGAAACTGTTGCTTTATTAACGGAGAAATTCAGAGGAAAAGATGCGTATTTAAAAGAAATAATGGGAAATAAAAGAGGAACAATTGCTGAAAGTGAAATTAAAGTCTGGAGAGAAAAATATAACAAACTTTTTGAGGTATAAAGTTTACTTTTTGCATGATTTACTCATTTGATTGATTTACTCATAATACTCCACATTTGTGTCGTAATTTGTAATTCGAATTCTGGTAACAGGTCTTATCAGTTATCACCGCTTCGACCTGTCGATATTTAACTATGTAATCTTGGTGTCTCGGTCTGCGTTTGCTTCAAGCTGTTATTGATAAGACTGGGAATGAAATGCAGAAAGTTTGTTAAGATATAACGTCGTAACCCCAAGCTTGCGTACAATATTTATCAGCATCATCGCTTCTTTCTACGGATACATTACTACGCGGCAACAAAGAGTCAAACCAATTGGGCGCTGATGGTGTTCAATCAAAACAGAAACATCGCTTGAAGTAGCAAATTCTCGCAGCCATAATTCAAAGCTCAGAAACCTCAAACGAACATGCAATAGTGTTTACTCGCCGCTTATCGATAGGCTTCATCATTAAATCTGTAGCCGCCGATAAACTACCCCAAAAGAGATCCACTTTTGGCTTGCGACCTTTGGGGTTAAGAAGCACTGATCAAGGTATATGCATTTTTAAAACAGGCCAACCAGATCATAACTGTCTGTCTGTACGAGTTTGGATTTTTTGTAATCTTTTTTTTTTCTTGTTTCAGGGACGAAATATTCTTTTTACACCTGTTAGTAATTTGGACATTATATATTCTGAAGCTTTGGAAAATATATTTCAAGGAAATGATAGGGATCCCAAGTTTGTAAAAGATAAAATAGAAGCAGCCAAGCATGAAATGGGACAATCTTTTGAAATGAATAAGAGAAATTTGGAGGACAGAAATAACCGGATAATACTGGCCATATCAGTATTTTTCGCTTGCGGAATATTATGGAAAATCGCACCATTCTTTGTTTGCATTTTAGTTGCATCAGCTGGATCCATGCTTTATTTACTGCAGTGAATAAGTGGAACATATCTTGAATGATTCATTTTGAAAATAACTTGCTCAACCAATTGAACTGTCGAACAAAGATTTTGAAGACACAGGATATCAGAATATTATCCTAGTTTGGAAATATTAAAAAATTTCTCTGAAAGTAGTCGTACTAGTTTATATTTAGGCACAACATAAAACTATGTAGAAGAAGGTGAAAGAGCGCGATGAGCACCAATTGCCCAGCAGCAGGCTGGTGTTGGCAATTTTAGTTAAATGTACTGAGTTTACGTAGTATATCTACTTTACGTAGTTTATTTTCAAAATACTTTTTACCTAGTTTTGGGAATATACATATTACAAAGTAACTAGTTCAACATTTGCGTTGTTTTCTGGTTGAAGTTTTACCTAGTAAATTTACTAAGTAGGAAAAATAGTATAAATTTACCTATTATTTAATAAGGTAGAAATTGACCGTTAGGTTATTTCAATCTTCAAATCTACAAAAATGTATTTAATGCAGACAAGAGAAGAATAACTAGTTTCACTGGTTTTTAACCCAAGTATCATCCAGTTGTCGAAGTAAAACCAGACTATCTAGTAAAATATTATAAAAGTAGCATCTCCAACTGCACTTTAAGAAAAGGAAAACATACCAAACGGAACTGAATTGCCATGGCAAAGTGCAGTCGCTTTTAACGATTTGCCGAAAATATACAGGGTTATTCTAAAGGCTGTAATATCGTTCATGCAAGACTTTGTCTTAAACCACATGTTATAGAAGCAATGACTTACAGGAAAGTGTTTGTTGTAGCGAACTGGTCGGATTTGAGAATTGCAAATACACACTACGCGTATCCGGAGACTAAATAAGGTGACGTCACAGTGCAACTGCTATCTCCGTTACTCCGTGTATCTGACTCCAGTCAATTGACAAAATATTATATTGATATGTTAATCTTTGTAGATTTATTGCGTGATATTGATACTACTTTGACATTGTTGTCGAAGTTAAACAAATGAAAAATTTCTTTGTTCCACGCTGGCTAGATTTTGACCTTCACTAATCACACATCCTGCATTTCGTAACGTCCGCGACCAACTGCTGAGACGGCTATAGTGAAGGATAGAATGTTTTCAGCACTAAAAATGGCTAACATAAAAATACTTTCATTTACAAGACGTTAAAGCTCATTTTATTGAGAATATACATAACGTTAATATTTCCACGCGCGATGGTAAAAAATATTAGCCTCATTTTATGTTAGTCTCAAGTCCAGCAGTGCAACAAAAATGTAGTGAAATTGTCGTTCTTTGTAAGTAATTTCACTTGGGGAAATTGAAATAAAACTAGACAATACACTTTTCGACCAATTATGGACTGTTGATGGAAGTTTTTCACATTGAAACGGTGTCGGCATTTGAATCGTCGCATTCTGTTATATGTACATACATACAGACATTTATTTTTTTTCAAACGTAAGACAGGACATAGAATACTTGTATTTTCTATTGTCTATTCCAGTAAATATTTTGTGCTATATTTATTTCTAATCACCATTACTCAAATAATCCGGTAATGATATCCAGTGCACTTTAGTTAGAAAAATAATATTGAATCATCGAATTTCCCTATGTTATTTGCATGAATGGCATTTGCATATATCGTTTAAAAACACTGTATGTAGGTGCTATATATGTAAAGTGATATAAGAGTAGTTTTGTAATATTGCCCATATTATTTGTATTTATTTGTATTAATTGTGCATAAGGTTTCTCATTTTGACTACTGGTTGTTTTCAAATGCGTTTCCTATATCTGTTGAAAAATAATAAAATTAGAACATACATACATCAGCACATGCCTGATATCTACTCCATAATGTTCCATTTTGTTAACTGCCATGTAATCTTTCCCACTTTACCGTATTTGTGCAGTTTTTATACGTATTTGTAATAATGTATCTGATGTAGTCTCCTTTCATTTTGGAATGGTAGTGTTATGAGAAGTTATTTTGTGTATTATTTTGGATGATCGTTTACATTTGGAGTATTCAGTCATCCTTTCCTCCACGGGATGCTAGGCTTCCATCATTTTATCATGGAGGGGAAAAGAAAGAACGAGAATGTGACTTGGCCATTTGTTGAACCCCGACTCCGCGTATAGCGTTGCCAGTTTCAATCCAGTGATACTCGATCAGAACTTTCATTTTGTCAAGTATAAACACGCGATCTATCAGTGTCTCATGCTTGGCAAAACATTCCATCGATCAGTCTTTGTTGCTTGAACAACGATAATCATTAACGATTTCGGGCGCCCTAAAATGTGTGTTTATCTAACATAATGCGTCAGACAGAAGAAATATTGACAGAGACAACAAAAACTAAAGTATCTATATCGCAGTGAAAATGATGCACTTGTTTATCGAATATGTATCTATGGGCCACGTTGCGAGGGGCACAGGTATATGTGGCCTATAGGCTCGACGCATATCCAATCAGGATGTACACTAAACAATTTATAAGAATACTAAATGGGTAAATATGCTTTTTAAATATTGAAATGTTCTGAATTAGCTGTGAAGTTGCCCTGGATGAGGAACTTTCATTGTTTTTCAATTTTCAGTTTATCGAAAATGTCAGAAAAATTGGGAACATTTTATACAAACCAAAGAAAAAACTTAGCTGTAGTCCATAGGCCAATAGTTCAGTTCAAGAAGAAATATGGTACGATAAATTTTTAATATTCTCTTCCTAAGTCAAGGTATTTTATTTCTATACGGAGATCCGGTCAACGACAACAATAAAATGTCGGAGTCACTGCTTTATAACATCAGCACCAAATGCCAACCGATGCAGATGCTGGTAAAGGGACAGGTTAACCAATTTTAAAAATGCTCCGATTTTGCGTTGGATCTATATGTGCGTTTTATTTTTACGTGCAAAATTGATTGTCGGGCTTTGCGAAGTATTTGTATTTGAGATTCAGCGTTAGTCTGTTTGTCTCCCTTGCTGCTATATTACCCAGTCGTCTTGTATGTAGCGAGTTCCTGTTTACATTCCTGCAATTATGAATCAAGTGTCTGTACAGAACATCATGCATTATTACCAAAGTTTGTTACAAGGTAAAGTAGTGGTACGAATTTTTTGTGCATGCAACTTTATAAACCGGTGGACTTTTTAACTGTTTCATCGTATCCCCTATTTATCCGTGTGGTAAGTTAGGTTTGTTGGTACAGCTGCTGGTTATACACGGCCATAACATCCAGAAGGCAGGTGATTCGACAGTTAGTTGAGGCCCATCGAGTATAAGCTAGGACTTAATGTGTGGAGTAACTTTTAACCAAATAATATTGGTAGTAGTAGTTAGCAGTAGCTTTATTTTATTTCATCTCATAATAAAACATATGAAATATAAACAAACAAATGGAGGAAAAAGGGAAACAAGCGAAAGAAATCAAAAGGTTTAAAACAGGGAGTGTACAGTTCACCTCAGTCACACATTCGTAACAAACACAACCAATCATTTCAATCCAAACACACAAATAATAATAATAAAAAACACAGCAACCAGTTATTTGGTTATTCGAGCATTTTCTGACACACCAATGTGAGATGTAAACACACTACGGCATAACCTTATATGTTGCTGGAAAAAGACGAATCGGCAGGGGTGATTAGAAAACGCTAGACTACAGATGTTATGAAAAAAATTTTAGAAGTTCATTTCGACGCCTCTGTACATAGATATACAGATCATAAATATGATCGGCTGTTATAGCTTAAAGATTCTCAAATTGACGTTTGGGGTCGGACTCAAGAGAAAATTTACGAAGTTGAGTTGGTCGATATGAAGGGGGTCCAATCAGTCCATTCCTTTACTGGCTGAGGGATCTCGTAACAGGCTTCCTTTAGGGCATATGCTTTGCAGGTTGCAATTGTTTGTGATCTGGGTCTTTCAAAGCAATTTTTCCTCGTGCCTGTAATTGTAATAGGATTCCCGTTTACAACTTTTGAATGTAGATTAGCCAAACTGTACCATTTGAATTCATAATATTTCGATAACCGTAATAGGAACTGAGAAATACTGACAAAGACTGTAGTCGAGGGTTTTAAACACACCTTGCTTTGAGGTTAAAATGAAATGAGCCGAGATCAAGCGACCTCTTGTATAAAAAAACGCGCGTGAAAAGATACCAACTCCTTTATAACAGAAGTGGTGATAGTGACGTAATATGAATTACTGCACATATGAAATCTTTTGTATGAGCGGTCTCCCTTGGGATCTCTGGTTTGATCATATATCGCTAAGGGTGGAGTGCAGCAACTCGGTTTAAACTAGAGTTAAGCCAAACTCAATTTAAACTCGAGTCAACGGCGTGCAGAAACTCAATTTGAGGGTGGTTTAAACTCAATTTAAGTGGAAAATCAGTCAAAAACGCGATATGGAGCCACAGTCGAATTCATACTCCGTAACGCCGTGAACCATTTTTAATTCGCGCGCTTTTAGAACTGACCTTGGTTTCACTTTCAGGGTGGAGTGCAGGAACTCGATTCAACTTAAACATAGTTTAGGGCTAAACTGTGTTCAGCTGAGAATAGTTTAAATCTCGATTCAAATTTGTGTGCAGAAACCTCGTTTAAACCATTTTCAGCTAAACTCATTTTAAGTCGTTGCTAAGCGTTGCTAAGATGGAGAGTTTACACACAGATTTAGACTTAATAAGCAGGCAACAGCCAAGCTTTTTGATATTATAAAGGACGACACGAGCTTGCTGGTCAGGGGAAACAGTATCATTTTATGGAGTATTTTGGAGCACTGGTAGCCGAGACATGGACCAACTGTCAAAGTTATGATCCTTCAGCAGAAAAAAATCTCTGGAGGCACCTAGTTTGTCTACTGAATATCTCATAAACTGGAATTTGGGTATCTTCCATGTATATACTATGATAAAATTTTTAAAAAGGTTTAATTCCTGTTTTTTTATTTTAGATTTTGAATTACAGTTTACTTCGTCATGATTCCTAGAATTCGAACATTGTTGTTCTTACCCTCGGCAGCAAATGTATTTGCCTCTCGTTTTCATCAAGACTCTGAAAGAAGCGATAAATCCGTCTTTGCGAAGGAATCCGGATGGAAAACTCCAGGTAGAACATTAAAACAGTTTTAAATGAAATAAAAACATGACTTTATTTTATATTAATATTTACTTTAAACATGTTGCATTCATGGCAGTTAACGGGCGGCAATCAGTGATGTAATTGAAGACTTAAAATGTATGGTAATGTCGGACGAAATTTGAAAAAGTTTCTGCGATCATATTATGACGTCATATTGTTTTTTGCGACTTTTTTCATGGCCGAAAGAGGGCATGGGACCGTTACCCTAAACACGTTAGTGACCACAATAGTTTCTGTGACTTCAAGAAACTACCGAATCAAAAATGTGTGTTTTTTGTCAAGTATGAGACTCCGACAGGTCACGGAGCCCTTCCACAGACAAAGCCTTGACAGTAATTCCATACTAAATAACAAATATCCCGTTTTTACCATTAAAATTTTTCTCCGTTATGAAAGTCATTATGAAACTAATATCAATATATACAGGCTTAAAGCGATGCATTTTCAATTAACGCTCCATATCTAGGAGTGGAAACTTTCAATTTTGGCAACAAAATACAATCGATTCTATTTTTTGCTAAAATATGAAAATTCCACTTGTGTGTGTATTTTATATATAGACCTATAGCCTATATGAAGCGCTCTTTGTTGAAAAGCATTTCCAAAAGCCAACCTATGAATATTAAGTCAAATCCTTCATCCAGTATTGACCAAGTTGACAACCCTAGAATTTTTCATCATTGGGAGATTGATAGATTGAGTCGCGGCGCCACGCTATCTATCTGTGACTCATATTCGATATAAAAATTGACGGGGAAAAAAATTCGTTTTTTCCATTTAATAGCATTCAAATCTAAAAATACGCGAACATGTATGTATGCAATACATCACGGTAATGATATAAGACTTACTTCATTAAAACTCGTTTTTTGAACATTTCTAGGTCATTCAAAAGGACAGGAACTTCCGCTGTTGATAGAAAAAGAAGGAAAACTTGCTTTGAATGAAACAAATTTGAAGAAACTGCTTTGCAGCGACAATGTGAAAGACAAACCAGTAGCTGTTATATCAATTGCCGGAGCGTTTAGAATAGGAAAATCGTTTGCATTGAACCTGCTTTTGCGATATTTTCAGAATAATACTGTAAGTAATTTTTTTTTATCGAATTTCGCTCAAAGACCGAAAGCAGCGTCTTTAAGAAGCAGATGCTTATAATATTATGACAGATAGCTACTTTAAGATGTAGTACCAGAAACTGCACACCAAGTGCCCCCTCCCCCCAAAAAAACTGAACTCTTATAATGAGCGCAATTCTAGTGGCAGAACCTTATGTTTGTTTCATTTTAGTACCCTAGTTTGGGCAATTCTGAACCCGCAGCTGAAGGTAACCTGTTCGTACATGACAAATAATGATATTTATCATGTGCTATTCTTTGACCTCCCTTTCCCCATATTTTTTGTCATCACTTTTTTTTCTCATATAATTCCTTTTTTTTGTAAAAATTAGCTCCGAGCGAATCCCGAAGCAGTCCAGAACTAAAACTCATGGCAAAGCGCAGTGACAATTTGCCCTGACCAATGATACCACTTCTTAAGTGTACTATCCTGCCCCCTTCCCCCCGGCGCTTCCCTCCTGCTCCACCACAGTTGATCTAGCATAATGTGTTCCTTTCTTATCCTTCATAAAATAATGTTTAGCCACTGAAAATTTTAAGTGGATAATTATACTTATTGTCAATCTTGAGCTTCACAGAGACAGCTTCCTGGTCAATATTATACTTAAGTGTATACAAATATGCAATATAAATTTATTGCTTCAAAATTATTAGGAACAAGGTTGGTTGTTGGAAGACCCGTGGTCAGAAATTAACCGAGGCATAAGCTGGAAAGGTGGCAGTGACTCGCACACTACCGGAATTATTGCTTGGAGTGAGCCGTTTATTGTGAAGAAAAGTGATGGAACAGAAGTAAGTTAGAAAAAATATTGATCAACCATGTTTTGTTAAAGGTGGTCTTCCGCAGAGGTACGATCCATTTGTAGCTGATGTTTGACAAAATAAACTTTCTTACTGGGTAATATAAACTATTTTGTCACGAGGTTTTCTACGCTAAAACCATGATATAACGACAAATTCTTGTGATCAAAGCTTTTAAAATGATATCTATCTTTGATAAAATTTACCAAACAAATTGCTGTTAAGGTTTTTTCTAGTTAGCGAACACTTTTCCATCGAAAATTCCACTTCAGTTAGCACATCATTTTTGTTCCTATGACCGATTCACGACTGATTCGAAGCAACTGTGCTTCGAAGCGATTCGAATTGCCCAGTCAAGATGTGATATGATATTAACCTTACTTGATTCGAGACTGTGTTTAATATTATTACTATTCGAGACTATGTTATGACTAATGGTTTTGCAATTGATATTCTGTTTATTGACGAACACGAACTTTCTCTGCTTTGAATTTAAAGTCAAGTCACCGTCATGTCACAAGTCATGTCGAGTAATGCATATATCTGATGGCAGTTTAATTTGCCACTTGTCGCTTTATAGCTACCTATATAAATCCTCATCTGATCATTATTGTGCAGACTTACACGGATTTAACACGGGGCACATTGCATGTTTTATATCCCTGTGGAGGGCGTGTTTTTTCGCGCTGATGAGTCACTCGGCCAAGTCTCATCTGCATTTTGACAAGTCGAACAAGGAACACTCAATATAGGAAAATATTAAATAGATTAATAACTGTCAATACATTCAGATTGCTGTGATACTTTTGGATACTCAAGGAAACTTTGATCATGGGAGTACGAAAGAGAGAAGTGTGAGAGTGTTTGCACTAAGTACATTGTTCAGTTCTTTACAAATTTTCAACGTTTCTAAACAAATTCAATCGAATGATCTAGAACATCTTATGGTAAGAGTGGTTGCCTTTGTTTGAAGGCTATACTATTGACTGCAATTAAGGCTGGACAATTAAATTCGGTGATTCGAATCGATTCGAAGCACTAATTATTCGAATCCGTCGTGAATCGGTCATACCCAATCACGAAATTTTAATTTTTTCTTAAGCGAGAGCCACAGATGGCCCGCACCCTGGCGGCGCGATCCATGCTTACAAACATTTTTTTGTCATTTTTATGACTGGGATAGGAACTAAATGATGTGAAAATTGCAAAATCAATATTTTGATGGATGAGCAAATATTTTCGGTAAAACGGGCCATTTGTTAATTAGACGGAATTTACAATCCACTTCAATTCGAAAAAGTAATTCAAATCAAAATATTTCGACTTTGCCCAGGCCTGACGGCAACACAATCAAAAATTTTAAGTTGCTAGCGTGCGGTATAAATGGATTGTGCCTCTGCGGCTTGATAACACTTATTTGACAAAAATTATTTTCCAACATTTTTTGTGATTGGAAAAAAAGTGTCAGACGTTGAAATGCTCCGGATGATAAAAATGCTAGAAAGTGATTAGAAAACTACGATATTTTTGACTCGTTTTGTAAAAATATCGGCGACGTCATGCTAGCATTTTATGACAACAAAATTTAGGTACAAGCACAAATTAACCGACTTTTTTGCGTATTTTCGAGGCAAAGCGGACTTTCCTAATATTGGATGTAAGAGGTAACGTTGGCCATATCGCGAGCTTAATGTTTTTGTCCTTTATCCTTCAAAAAGGTTATTACTAGTCAATTAATTCACTTGTCTTATTTTAAGATTCAGTCATATTTGTTTTGTTCTGGTTTAACATAGTAAAAAACGTGAAAAACTGCCAGTTTATTGGATCTTAAGAAAACAAACAGACTAAAAAACCCTTCTCGTTTTATGTTATTGGAAAATATTTTGAGATGAAAATCATTACAAGCGGATGAAATTTTAGGTTTTAAATATCCTGTATACTGAACTATTAACAGTTGAACATTTATTTTTTTTTCATTTTTAATTTCCAGTCCTTCGTGGAATATTCCAAATTTCCAATACTCAATCGTGCCGACGACACTAACTCTGTGGAAGATAAACAATATTTTCAGGTTTGTTCTTTAACAAAAAATGCTCATCATAACAGTAGCAAAATGCGGTAAAATTGCTGATCTTTAACAGGCATTGTTCTCTGTGATGTTGAAATCAACTTTTGTCAGTGTAGTTAATTTACTTTGGTTAATTTGAACTAAGCCAAAGAACAATAGTGCTGTTGTGCTACTTAACATTGAGTGTATGCTTTTTGAATTAGCTCTACGCAAGGTCAGCAACATCGCTGAAAAGGAACCAACTATCGGCCACTCACCACTGTTAGTTCATTTAGGGCAGTGCGTAGTATCCGCCCTGGGCGATAATGAAATCATCTAGCAATTTTAGATGAGTTTTCACCCTCCTAGTATTTTTTATACCCCTGCAGAATACAAACATGAACTGACAACCACGAAATATTGTTTGTTCACATAATATTTGTCCAAGCACGACACGTCAGTTTGAACTTGTGATTTATTGTGCAATTAATTGGGTTATGGAGCTTGAACCGATTTACATTTTAAATCATTCGAATCAATAGAGTATTTGCTATAACCCGGTAAAAACTTCAATTTTGTTAAGCATAAGTCACTGACGGACCGCGCCTCGGCGGCGCGATCCATCAGTCACTCGTCACAACAAAAACATACTTTAATAAAATACTATTCCTACTTAAAATAGCAGTAAACAGGAAATCGCAAATAGTCATATTTTTTTTTTATCAGAATGCGAAGTATGTCCACTGCTGTGGAATCACTGTTGGATTACTGATTGGGAAGTTAGTAGTGGTCAATGATTAGCGAAACAAGCGTAATCGGACTCGAACCTAAGATTTAATAGCCCATGTCAATCAATCGAGTGAGAATATTGTCGCAAAACGGCAATTTCAAAGTGTTCTTCACGGTGTAATTGATTTAAAGGGTAATCTAATCTTGTTCTAACCTACACTATAATAAAATTGTAGTAAAATCGCCTGTTTTTTACTGTAATTTTGTTGGCCAATCATGGGCTGTGGTTGGAATGCACCACCGAGGTAGGGTTCATTTACAGCCCATACGTGGCATAAATATCAAATATAAGGCGGTTCCGAATTTCGGAGATATACAATTACAGCAAATAAACGCTGAATTTACTGTGCATTTGTCATCGTGTATACATCAAAATATATTGTTGCTTGGCAGGATCTGCTATTTCTTGTGCGAGATTGGCCAAATCCTAATGACTTTGAATACGGAGAGAAAGGAGGGAATAGGTATTTATCAAAATTGAAGTTGAAATCAATCAAAGCCGGGAAAGAATCTGTTCAACTATACCTGGAAAGTTCCTTCAAGAATATCAATTGTTATCTCATGCCTGAACCTGATGAAAAAGTCAGAATTGCCAATAACGATGAAACCAAACCTTTGATTGTTTATGGTGAGTGCTACCCAATCAAATTTTTTTTGTCAAAAAATCTTTAGTCAAGCATTTGTCACTGATGGATCGCGTCGATGAGACACGATCCATCTGTGGCGCATGCTTGATAAAATGAAATGATTTTCCAAATCACCCTTCCCCACATTTTGAATTTTATATTTTTCGCATATACACAATTGCTTTTGTTCGCATAACGAAAAGAAAAATATACTTTCCTGCATAGTTTTTCATTGCTTTTGTTAGAAAAACATATTTTACTCCAAGTTTTTCTATCTACCGACTTGAAGGTACAGTAAATCGACTCGACTCGAGAATTTGGTAAGACTTAGACTTGACTCGCAACTTGTGTGTTCTTCGACTCGGAATGACTATGCATGACTCGTTCCCAACACTGTTTAAGGCACAAATAAATTTGACCAGGTCAACATACTTTAGTTGTATTTTGTCGCTATAACAGGACAAATATATGTCATTTTAGTAGGGTCATTCATGCTGAGGCAACACAAAAAATGGAAATGTTAGCCATACTTACTGTATTTGGCAAAATTTGGTTACTTTTGACCCTACTATCGAATCGATTCGAAGTACAGAATATTCAAATCAATCTCGAATCGGTCATCGGACAAAAACTTGTTACATGAAGTGGAAATTTTTATTTTCAACGACAAAATGCAATAGATTCTGGTCAAATTCGACCCAAAATCGATTTTTTCATAGTTAAAATGGAAAGTTTCGCTCGAGAGTAATTGAAAATATATCGCTTCAAAGTCTGTTTAAGCTTATATTTGTAATTCGGAACTGTAAATGAATTTATTTTAATTACCACAATAATAGCAATAGTAAAGAATAGGACATATGTTATTTTCGTGGAAACCATGATTCGATCCGATTCGAAAAAATATCAGAATCAGATTCGAATTACAAATGATTCGGTTTTGCCCAGCCCTACAAGTGATGAAAATAAGTTCTGCTTCAAATGGGTTCGAATCACCGCATTCAGTTGCCCAGCCGTATTTCAGATACACATACTTTTTTCTTTAATTAAAGAAGAGAAAAAATTAACCCTTGTTTGTTTTTTGCTTCAGTAGTAGATCGAACCATTAGAATAATAATCCTCTGTCACTACGAAACGGCTAAGCTAAATATTTTTGAATTGCATTGATTTGAGGAAATAATTTGTTTTTTCAACGTTCACTATCTTGTCAGATTTAGGAAAGAAGTTTGCTGCACAAATCGAACATTTTACAGAAGAATTCATTCACCCAGAGAAACTCAACTCTAAAATTATTGAAGGCGATACAGAAACTACAGGAAAGGATTTGTTTGAGCATGTGAAGAATTGTGCTGAAATATTACTATCGGGGAATGGACCAGTGATACCCGGAGAAATGGAGGTGACTTTACATCTACTACCTGTACGTACGCGCCCAATTGACCTGATACGTAATATTATTAGACTCACACGTTTTCACGCATAGAAACTATAATAGAAAATTTCGTATTATGCTTTAGTTCCCTTTTTCGTTGAATTTCGCTCAAAGCACGACCAAAGGGCGCCTAAGAAAAAAATAACCAACGGCCACTTAATGACAAAGAGCTACCCTGAGATCTAGTACCAACAACTACACTGTGATGTCGATAAACTTAATAAAATTCGACTAGTGATTGATCTTAGGATTAGAAGGCGAAATATATTTGTCGTGCTAGAAACCGCAAAAGTACAAAAAGACGAATTAAATTGCTTCAATATCCAGCAATAAGGAAAATCCCATTTTTTGGCATCATTTATGATCTTATGTATACTTTCAGCTAATTGCAGCTCACAATCGAGATGCCCAACGAGAAAAAACATTAACAAAATATGAAGATATGGTTATCCAGGTAAGATATGTTTATATTTTCCCCAGATATAACCATTCTCCTCCATGTTTTTTAAAAAAATCGACAAATTGAATTAAAGATCAATCCGTCACTACTATCCATTTTTTGTGCACAGTTTGTGCAGCCTTATCTCCAGCAAGAGCAAATATCTCGGTAATCCATTGCTTTTATGTAAGCAGCACTCGTAAAAAAATTGTACATGTTTTGTTAAGCGTGAGTCACTGATCGCGCTGATCATCTGCCTCTCATATTGACAAAATTCAATTGAGTTTGAGTGGGATTGCTTGAATGAGTAATCTCGGGAAAAGTGATGCTACAAGGAAAGGGAAAACTGGACTGGAAAAGCGAGAACTATTGTCTTTTTTTCCGTTTTATTTTTAAAAATCTCGTTCTCGCTCGCACCGCTACTGACAACAAACAACATTGATTCTTCCAAAATCGTTTCCCTTTTTAGCGTTTGGAAAACACCAAATGGAATTGGAATAAATATGATGATATATTGAAGATTTCAAAAGAAGAGGCAAGAAATAGATTCAAGCAAAGTACATGGTATGGCGGATCGGCCCAATATGAAAATAACGATGGCCTGGAAGCTAGGTTCGCAGATAAAGATTATTATATCAAAAGCAGAATGCTGGATAAACGGGAAGAATTTGTTCGCGAATCCATTGAACAGTGGAAGCAAAAATATCGTGAACAGTTGCAGGTTGGTTCCGGGTTATATTTTTAATTCTGTATTCCAGTCAAGAATGCAATCAAATTATCTATTGTTAAGTATGAGTCACTGATTGATCGCGTCATTGAGGTGCGGTCCGTGATGCTTGCTTGACATAATATAATTGAGATGAACGGAATTTACTACTGCTTGTCGTGGGGGGCGACTAAGAAGGATATATTATATTCTAGATGTTATTGTGTTGGCATCGGAGGTTTAAGATATCGGGTTGCAGTGCAGTGCAGTAGTCCCAGCTAGTCCATCTTGGTAATCCATACCCACTCAACCCAGAGTGTAATAACTTGGGAAGGCTATAAGTCAAACAGGAAAGATCATATTTTTCCGACATCATTAATCATGTCCGTTTATGAGTGGCCACTTGTACAGGCCCTTGGTCAGGGTGATCCATTCCCGAGGGATAAGTGGATATAAAAATATAGCTTTCTATCGTGGCCCACACTGCGACAAAAAAGCGAAAAAATTACTGTTTTTTGACAGCAATTTTGCTTGATGGTTTTGAGAAAAAAGTCAAAATTGACTGGTTTTGGGCCAAATTTGTGGTGTTGATGGAGCGCACAGCGAAAAAAGATTGAAATCACTAATCTATTTCAAAGCATTTTCACAATGAATATATGATTTACCTAGGTTTTCATACTAGGTACCTACTTTTTTGAAAACTAGATACCTATTTATTTTTAGGTACCTAGTTAAAAATTAGTTGAATTTATTTATTTGCCCAGTAAAACAACTAGGTAAAACTTCGAACAGACAACACGGTAAGGAAGGTTGAAATAGGTGAATCAGGTATCTGTGGAAACTGGGTTAAAGTACTTTGAAATTAAACTCGATAACCTAAGTAACTAGATAAACTCGTTACTTTTGCCGACACTAGTAAATATTGAAACTTTTAATTTGCCTTCACCTGAATTCAACAGAGTCGGGGTTGGATTCAAACTCATGAAAGCAAGTTGGATCAAATTTATACCGAAGCTTTGGGAACTTTAATCAAAGAAGATCACCGCGATGCTCCATTGGTGAAACATTACGTCGAAGAGGCGAAGGAATATTTGGAAAATATTTATACGATCAATAAAAAGGAAGCTGCGGATTCCAATTTTTCACAGAAAGTAAAGATTAGTGCTGTAACGGGAACTAGTGCTGCTGCATTGGGTGCTGCTGTTAATCCCTTTGTAGCGATACCATTTGCTGTTGCTTCGGTTGGAGTCTGGTTTTACAACAAAAAGGACAAATAAAGTAGAAAGTTACAAATATGGTGTATCTGTGAATTTTCATTATGAGTGTGCTCCCTAAACGAGAACTATTGTAGTTTCTTTAGTGAATTCAGTAGATGCTGTCATGCCGAAGTATTGAAAAAGAACAGAATGAGATGTTTAAGATATGGGTTACCGATGTAATATAAAATATTTTTTTGAGAGTACTTTCACTATAAGGTTTTTACAGTTGTAATAATTAACACACTTCACTGTGTAACAAAAAATGCAACAAAAAATCTATGGTCTTTGACGGTAATTTTACTTGGCGGCTGTGAAAAAAGTCAAAATTGACTTGTTTAGCCAAATACGGGGTGTTGATGGAGCGCACCGTGAAGGTGGCGTTTTTTAACCTTGGAAATGTGCAATCACTGCGAATGGCCGGTAAATTTACTGTGCTTTTGTTACGGTGTGAGCAGTGAAATTATTGCTCTTTGATAGCAATTTTGCTTGCTGATATTGGAAACCCACAAAATCCGCTTTTTGGTCAATTTTAGGCTGTTGATGTATGTTCGAATCCCGTGAGGAATATTGATTACATGCGGGAGATTTTCGCACTTTGCAAATATGCAATTACTGCAAATGATCAGTAAATTTACTGTACTTGTATATAGTAGTTTGTATACTTTTTCGTATAGTTTTTCCTAATTTCTTTACTTTCTGTCAATCTTGCTTATTTTTTTATGAGTATGACACGTTTCGGCCTAGCCTAGCCAAAATTTTTATCTATGTATTATATATGTTAAATGACCTTAGAATGGATATTTCGATTTCTCTCTTTAATACGCATATATTGTCCCTTGTCCACAGTTCTATCCAAAGATCTACAATATCTACAAGGTGCTGCGTATGACGAAAAGCCTTTCTCGCTGTTCAATATTTATCGTATTTTTATTATTTGTTACTGTATATTTAGATGTTTTTCTTCACGCCTTTGAATCTATAGAATTTCATGCTGCAGACGATACATCGAGTTCGTGCAAAGCGCTACAAACATGTATTTATGGGAGGTGTTCATAGCTTCAACATAAATAAACTTCAATTTGTGCAATAAAGAATGTATATCTATCGTTGACTTATTGATGGGACATGTTTGGTAACGAGATAGAACGAACGACCAGAAATCACTAGGATAACGTCTTCAATTTCGGATATACTATTTCCATGGTTACCCATGCTTGAATATGCGAATGAGAATTGTTTTAAAATAGCACTTATGTATATTCCAATGCCGTTTATCTCTGTATTTCTAGCCATAGGCATGTCCACGAAATATAATACCCATAATATAATGGTTAAAGTGCTTGTATATATTTGCCAATAACGTTTGTGCCAAGCATGAGCCTCTGATGGACCGCACCTCGATTGGTTGTAGTAACTCAGGCCGATGTCATTGCACTTCCGATAGCGGTTTGACATGAGGTGAGTATGCAAATAAAAAACTACAGATGAAAGTGAGTCATAATCAATGAATGAATTGCCAGCCAGATGTGTCAAAAATGGTGAAAGGTTTCAGTGCTCAATATTTATGTCTATTTTTGTCCAAGTTGAACCTCACCTAATGATATATATTCAATAACATGCTTACTAAATTTGAGCATTTTGTTTTTCTTCGGAGTTGATCTCTAATCAAAAGCAGCGCCCAAAAGGAACCAAATTACGACCATAATTTTTTATTACAACATCACAATATTAGGAACTGCACTCGAAGATGAAGTCATCTTCAACAGAACTGAACCATAGTAAGTCTGGGGGAATACACAAAAATGGTGTTTTAAATAGAATCTGTAACTTCGTCGTGGCAAGACCAAATTGAAGGGATAACCGTTTGGAAAGTACTTTATGAACTATTCTATGATCATACCAAAATATCATGTTCTCATTCCACAGAAATATAGGTTTGTAAGCTTTGGTTAGATCATGGTCTAACTTCGTAGATCAAGATTAATCACGTCTGAAGAAGTTTGACTTTGTTCTAACGAAAGCTTACAATAAACTTATATTTTTGTGAAATGGGAACATGATATTTTTGTATATATGCTCAATATTATCTCATTCTTGTATCTCTGTGAATTCTCTCACACGCAGATCCAGGATTTTAAGGAAACGAGGAGTAGGGATAGGTAGGTCGTTCATTGCAAGATCAACGAATCGCGTATTTTATGATCATTGCAAATACTTGTAATTAAAAACAATTCAACGTCACGCAGCTCTAGATGAAACATTAACATTTTATTTATGACACATATGTCTGAAGAATGATATATGGAAAAGCAAATGAAGTCGTCAATAGTAGCAAATCTAGGAATCAACGCTGGATAAACCGCTTGGCTCCATTGTTTATTAACGCTATATTTCTGGGAACCATAAATTCCTGGACCTTGGCCAGACGAAACGTTGCCACAAGTGGTGTAGTGAACTTAGTAGTGAACCTCTTGTCTGGTAGTTTGTATTCCTCATGTGTCATGATTGCCTAGAGCATGTGCATCCACTTACACAGAGAAGTAGAATAGGTAATTTGTCCAACGTAAACCCGACAGAAAGAATAACCATAAATTTATTTACAAAGTTCAAACTGAGATTGTAGACTGAGATTTTACAAGAATTTAATAATCGTTAAAGTCAGAAGGTAATAACTGACATTTAAATATTCGCGTCGTAAAAAGCAGCGGAGCTAGCACGCCAACCACTATATTTTATTTGTTGAAGTTGTCTCAAAGAAAGGTTAGAACAATGTTCTAGGAATTCCCCGAACCGCTGAGAGGCATCAAGCTACTTATTAATTAAAATATTATTAAATAAACGGGTGTATCGGAACAGCCAGTGAATAGATATTAGCGTATTTACCGCATTGATCTTAAGCTCGATAATTTCGATCCGTTTTCTGTAGCAGCAAATAATATGGTCAAAAATAACAAAGGTAACTATTTTGAGGGCAGCGATTTTTTTGATTTTGATTTAATCGATAATTTTGCGAAACAGCATGTTTATTTATAAAAAAAAACTCCGGTTCGATTCGAGAAGATTAACCGAATCGATGACATAAAAAGTTTCACCCTTTTTTGCGCGCAATCACACTTTTATTACTTTCGCTATCAAAATAGTGTACAAAAACGTCGAAAATTTGCGAGTCTGGGGCGAGCAAGATTCAGTTGCAAAACTTTTTTCGTTACGTCACCAAAAATTTAGGATCTTCCGCGCCACTGATATTGGGAGTAAAATAAAAAGGAGAACGAGGCAATATCCAACGAACGAAATAGAAATATTATCATCTGAGTCATTTTCACATATACTACTTTCTAATGTTTATTCTTACAAAATTCAGATGCTGTTAATCATAGTTTGTCTGTTGGTTGCAATTATATTTGCAATATACTTGAAGAATTATCACAATAGAGAGTTCTCGGAAAACACAGGTATAAAAACATGGGAAAATAGCAAGAATCGATGAAGTGCATTGAGTAAGCGGCGGGCGAGGGGATTTAGAAATAATTGAAATCCTACGTTTTGATAAACTCGTGCTTGTTGTGACCATACTTGGTCGCTACCATTTCATCAGGATATGTACGATGGTGGTCGGGAGCGTTCAAGTTTCTATCATTTTCTCTATGCTGTAAGAGGCGACAAGGATACCACAAACAGAAATTCAATTTTTATTAAACATGGCCACTGATGGACCGCGTTTTGTCGAAAGATGCTTTGACAAAGTTTTCCGGTTGGGATAAGCAATAACAATCAAGTTATTAACGTCCAGGAAACATTCTATAACCTATATAGAGAATTATTACTAAATTTCGTAGATCGTAGTAAAGTTCAAGTTAAAAATTAGTTCTGAACACTTCAATAACGAAGGTCTTTTTACTTTAATAATTTTCTGAACACTTCAATAACGAAGGTCTTTTTACTTTAATAATTACAGGTATTGAGGAAGCTGTGAGCCTGTATAAAAATCTAGTGGAACAGGTACTGCTGTCTGCATTTTGTAGGGATTTGCAGCTAGTGATATTAGGTCAATATTATAAACGTTATTGAAAATTCAAATGAAGACACCGCCTCTAGCTTTTCCCATTTCGACGATGCATCCATTTGAAATGGCTATATTGAACGATAATGGTGACATATGCGTAACCTCTAGCAGCATAAATAAAACTAGCATTTTTATGTTTATCAGATTAAAATATACCAAAATTCGCGTCGGAGATGCGTTTTGTTCAAAGCACTTAAAATGGTTTTCTATTATTTTTTCGATCGGCAAGTGACCGACTGTGAAATACGCTAACACTGAAATCGTTGGACCATCACACGGGGAATTTCTATGAATAAAATGTGTGTGCAATGGCGTCGATAGATCTCGGACACGGAGGATGGGGGGCGCAAGAGTGTCCTACTAAAAAAGTGTACACTAAAACCAAGCCCCGAAAAATTTATTCTGATGATAAATTTGGTCGTAACCGCTGGAAAATGGCATAATCGCGCCCTTTATAGCGCAAAAATAGCGCGATTTTGTCTTATTTTTGTCTGATTTACTACGGTCGGACCTCCTAATATTTGGCTTCTGCTGCCACTGTGTGTGTAAATGAAAATGCAAAAATAATTATACATCTCATTTTTTCTCTTTTTAAATATTGTATGATTTAATCACAGAAATGGGACAACATCGAAGATCGGGCCTACTTCGCTGAATTGCTGTTAAAGTCAAGGTATGAAGCGCAAAAGCAACTTACGCAGCAATTGAGTTCACAGACTCTGGATAGAAAGTTTGCAGAAATGGATTTGATCTTAAAGGAACAAATCAAACCACGTTTAGACGCGATTGAAAGAATACAAATACTCAAAAACAAATATTTCGCAGAGTTCAAGGTGAATTGAATATAAATTTCCAATCAGGCCTAAAACATTATTCAGATTTAATGGCTTATAGGGAATATATCTTAACCCGATTAAATCATCTTTCAACTTTTCATTATCAACGTAAAATCTATTCAACAAAAACTATTTGTTTGTATCTTTCACTCTCAATTAATTTGGTTTAGAAAGAAACTTTACTGATATTAAAATTAACCACCGATGCACAATTAATTGATCAGAAAAATTATGCATGATTAAAATATCAATTTAAGCAATTTCTTTAAGAAATTGATAAGCCGAATTTTAACGCCAAATTTTAACGCCATAAAGGAAAAAAAAGGAAAATACCTGAAGTAGTTTTCATAGATGGAAGAAAATTTTAAAATTTTTTCACTGTAAAATTAACATTACAATGACAAGAAATAAAAACACAACACAATTTATACCAAATCTGACAGCTACGCAATATAATTTCTTAGTTTTTATCAGCGAAGTCTTTAGTTTTATACATTTGATTGTTCACTTTTTTGAATTATGTATATTTATTAACTTTTAGTGTTGTATATTTTTTAAGACAGTCTTTCACCTTGAATAGAATGTTTTTAAAAATCATATTGACGCAGTCCGACAGCCAAGTACGTTGTTGCATTGTTTTGTTGATTCACGTCCGCTCTTGTTGTTGGTTTTGATTCGATCTTCTGTTCAAAGTAACATCATCGTCTTGTGTCCTTTGTCTTTGCAGAACATCGATTCTTTAATTGAGGTTGAACACGCTGGAAGAGAAAATACGAACGCAGATTAATGTTAGCAATGGCCCCTATACGCTATTTAATATAATCGTGGAAAACGTTACTTAACTCTTATTTGAAATTTCGTCCTGACTTCCGTGCTCCAACGATGCGGCAATCTTCAACTCCAAATCAGAAGGCACTATTCTTCCAAGAGGTTACCAGTTATAGGGTAAATATTATACCTTAACCCCGAAGGGTAAGATAAAGGACGATATAGAGACCAAAGTTGATATTCTTTATTATACTTCAGCAAAAAGAATAATTTCACGATACAATCTAGCATTAGCTTTTTTTTTCTTTTCTTTTTTCCCCTAATAGATAAAAATGCCCTCGCATTTATACACTTTATGTGACCATTCAAGTTAGCCTTAGGCGGGATATTTAATTTCTTTTCGTCGGAAGTGATCACAACATAATCATTAAAACTTGTTTTGGAACTATCAGGGCCGGTTTTGGTCACTTATAAGAATTTTGTTGATCATGCGTTGGACGCATGATGCTCGAACTCAATTAACCTGATACATTGAATGCCAAATTCTCCTAGTGGTCCTGCTTTTTAACCATATTTGCTACATATATGTCGGCCCCCTAGACACGGAGTGGCTTTGCTTAGGGAACATGAATGGTCAGCTTCTGGAAATATATAACGGTATATAAAGAAAACAACAATAAAATAAGCATACATACGTAAAATTCACATCTAAAACAAAAATTTATATCACCAAGAGAGGTGAAAATTTAGTAAGAGAAAGTAAAGATATAGAGAATGTAGGTTTGAGATATGTAGACTTGGCGTTTTATTTAATTAATAAATTGATTTTGACAGATTGAACAATGTTTGAATTCAATATATTTCGTTACACAATGAATAGCTTTTGCGCCTTATAAGTAAAAAAATGTGGCATCGTTTGCCTTTGTAGTCGTTTTAGTGTTTGCCATCTTTGGGCTTTGTATAAAAAAAAGTTTTCGGATTGATACTCGCTTTTTGCGAATATATCCTGGCGCGTTTACCGCTTTTTGTAGCGAAGTTTTTTTTTAAAGTATGATTCGATTAAATCATCTTTCAACTCTTCATTATCAACGTAAAATCTATTCAACAAAAACTATTTGTTTGTATCTGTCACTCCCAATTAATTTGGTTCAAAAAGAAAATTTACTGATATAAAAATTAACCACCGACGCACAATTAATTGATCAGAAAAATTATGCATGATTAAAATACCATTTTAAGCAATTTCTTTAAGAAATTGATAAGCCGAATTTTAAACGCCCTAAGATGAAAGAAGGAAATACCTGAAGTAGTTTTCATAGAAGGAAGTAAATTCTATAATTCTTTAACTGTAAAATAAACAATATAATGGCAAGAAATAAAAACACAGCACAATTTATGAAAAATCTGACATCTGAGCAATATAATTTCTTAGTTTTTATCAGCGATGTCTTTATTTTTATAAATTTGATTGTCCACCTTTCCAACAAAAATGTTTTTGTTTTTTATCAACTTTTAGTGTTGTACATTTTTGTAAGACAGTCTTTCACCTTGAATAGAATGTTTTTAGAGAACATATTGAAGCAATCCGACAGACAAGTACATTGTTGCATTGTTTTTGCTGATTCACGTCTGCTGTTGTTGTTGGTTTTGATTCGATCTTCTGTTCAAAGTAACATCATCGTCTTGTGTCCTTTGTCTTTGCAGAACATCGATTCTTTAATTGAGGTTGAATACGCTGGATGAGAAAATACGAACACAGATTAATGTTAGCAATGGCCCCTATACACTAGTTAATATAATCGTGAAAAACGTTACTTAAGTCTTATTTGAAATTTCGTCCTGACTTCCGTGCTCCAACGATGCGGCAATCTTCAACTCCAAATCAGAAGGCACTATTCTTCCAAGGGGTTACCAGTTATAGGGTAAATATATATCTTAACCCCGAAGGGTAAGATAAAATACGAGATAGAGACCAAAGTTGATATTCTTTATTATACTTCAGCAAAAAGAATAATTTCACGATACAATCTAGCCTTAGCTTCTTTTTTCTTTTTTTTCCTAATAGATAAAAATGCCCTCGCATTTATACACTTTATGTGACCATTCAAGTTAGCCTTAGGCGGGATATTTTAATTTCTTTTCGTCGGACGTGATCACAACATAATCATTAAAACTTGTTTTGGAACTATCAGGGCCGGTTTTGATCACTTATAAGAATTTTGTTGATCATGCGTTGGACGCATGATGCTCGAACTCAATTAACCTGATACATTGAATGCCAAATTCTCCTAGTGGTCCTGCTTTTTAACCATATTTGCTACAGACTCCAACTCTGATACTATTTCAAAGAGGGAGCACTATTGAAACATTCTATACTTACTAGAGAGACAATTTGGTCTTTTGATTTCAAAATATATACGAATCAATTTTCCTAAAAAACGTAATAAATGGTATATACTAATGCACGATCTTTTTTTCGTGATGTTCTGGTTCTATTTTTGTACATAGTTTATCTAGTATATCTAGTTTTCTGAGGTTACTTGAATGAAACTTTTTAACTAGATTTTTTTTATTGATATCTATTTTGCCTAGTTTAACTTGAACGAGTTTTCTGCCTGGTGTAGTACCTGATATATTTACTATGTGTAATAGGCAAATTTACCTTTAAGTACTTAACTAGGTATCTGGGTCACAAAAACTAGGAATTCAATAATCTGGTTCCTTAATGAATAAAATTAGATGAGCTATACTGAATATTAAATTATTAATTACAAGGTTTTTAACCAATAATACTTCGTTGTGAGAGTGACTCTAGGTCACCTACAAATACTTTACTACTACTTTAATAGGCTCTACTGACCTTCTAATACTTCAACTAGTTCAAGCAAAGCCAGTTTGCCATCATTACTATTGAGAACGGGCATTCGTTTCCGTTCCAACGTTTCATTTGAATATGATACATATAAAATTTACATACACAGCTTGAGAATTTTTTGTTGGAATTGCGCGAGTTTCATTTGATATATGATTGATTTTTCAGCATCGGGATTTTTTCGAAACATCTAGAAGGAAACTATTCGTAAAATACGATGAAGCAAATAAAGAGCTGGATAAGATTGGTAATGAAGGAGATGGCACTGTCAGAAAAATAGTAGAGAATGCAAAAATTGAACTAGAGACAGAATATTGTGTTAATAGAACGGATATTACAACAAAAAACAGAATGAAAAAAGTTGTTCTGGTTGGTGGAGCAATTGTCACCAGCGTTGTCGCAACACCGGTGGCTGGTCTTGCGCTCGTAGCAGCAGCTAAAGGGTATCCCAAGGGAAAGGAACTGGAGACATTAAAATCTGATTGAGATACTCAAAGTTCTAAATTAAGTCCGATTTCGATCAAGCTATGTAGTATTTTTTGCGTAGTTGGGCTTGGTGTTGGATTGCTCAAACAACTATGATGAAAATTGTTTTTTTTTATTCCATTTTCACAATAGTGATGACAACCTAGTTCTTCTTAAACTAGGTAATATATATCAATTTTGCTGCAAAATAGGTATTATTAAATAGAATTATTAGGTAACCTAGTTTCACTTCCCAGACTGTGTAGTACCTGACTAAAAGCAGGGCATACTAGTTAGGCATTGTTTGGCTGTATTTAATGAATTTGACTTTAGGAATCACACAAGTTTTTTTTGTAATGAAAATATGCTTTGATCGTTTTTTACTAGGCACCTAGTGACCTATTTTCACCTAGTAATTCACTGAGTAAAACTTTATGCAGAAAAATCGGTAGAAGGTAGGTAAATCAGATATAAGTGGAATTAGGTAAAAGTACGTCGAAAGAAAAATTAGGGAAGCTAAGTATACTGGGTGAACTGGGATGTTTTACCTGGAATAGTCAATAGTCAATTATCACACTAAGTTTCATACCAGGGTGACCGTGGCTAATGCTATAACACACAAGATAAGTTGATCAACACCTTCATTGATATATCATTACCTTTTAGATAGGGCTTTCGAATAATCACACGAGACAGGTTTCACTGGATATATATTTTTTGTCACAACTCATGTATGTCACCGGGGGGGGAAGCGGATTTGTCACATACTCATGAGTATTCCTATGTCATTCCCATGTCACCGGGGATGGAGTATTTCTATGTCCCCGGATTGCATGTCATTGGGGATGCCGATTTTTCACTAGGGATGCACCGATATCACTTTTTTCGTCGATGCCGATGTTCAAATTTACCCAATATAAAAGATACAGATGACAGAAAGATTATTTGAATTGGACCGATACCGATACTGCTTGCCGTTACCGGTGGAAAAACTTACTTTAAAATTTAACGTTACAGCGACAAATGTACGTGTTTTTTAATCATTAGGTTTTATTTAAGCAAAATTTGGCAGATGGTGCTACATTGAATTTTTTTTCTTTTCATTTGTTTTTTAGAGCATATAACACTATATTTTTCTTCATTATACTATTTTTTCTTTTCACTTCACATGCAAATATTGATAGATAGATAAGTATGATAAGTGATATAATTTTTTATCAATGCGAATTTTGTTAGATTCAACCCTAATAAAAAATTTACTATAGATTTTATAGTCATTGGTGGATCATGCTGATGACAGAACTGTTTTTAGTCAAGAAATTTACTCACCAAAATTATTCGTGTCTTGATAAAATTTAAACAACACCTTTAAATTGACGCAGCGGGAAAGTGCCAAAGGTTTTTTTTTCTATTTTGACACAATCATTCATTTCATTCAATTTGCATTATTGTTTGGCCAAATTAATCTTGTCAATTTTACCTTATAATTTTGTGTGCCCTTCGACTACATAGCAGCCTACATAAATTAAAGAAAAACAAACACATTAAATGATTTCAAGATTTTTTAAGAGCAAATGACAGTAATTGTTTCACTGCTCGACTTTTTCATGAAAGATTATGACAATTATCATGATTCTACTGCTTCATTTCGAATTGTGTTACAGCGATTTTTGACAGAATTTCAGGATTGGTTGGCAAGGACGATAGGGTTGGTGACTTATGTTACCGGGGATGCGGATTTGTCACAACTCATGAGTATTCCTATGTCACCGGGGAAGCGGATTTGTCACAACTCATGAGTATTCCTATGTCACCAGGGATGCAGATTTGTCACAACTCATAAGTATTCCCATGTCACCGGGGATGCGGATTTGTCACAATTCATGAGTATTTCTATGTCCCCGAGGATGGGGATTCATAACAACTCATGTGTATTGCATGTCATTGGGGATGCCGATTTTTCACTAGGGATGCACCGATATCACTTTTTTCGTCGATACAGATGCTTTTAAATGAGCTGATACTTATAATGCCGATGTTCAAATTTACCCAATATCGGAGATACGGCTGATGCCGATACTTCAAAATGAGTCAATTTCAGTACCGCCGATACCTTATATTTACGATACCAACCGATAAAGATTATTTGAATTGGACCGATACCGATACTGCCGATAATCAAAGTTGCCGTTACCGGTGGAAACTGATACTTTAAAATGAGTCGAAACAGATACTGCAGATACTCAAAATTACTGATAACGTTACAGCGACAAATGTACTAGATAATAGTGGCCCAATAATCTCTGACAAATTCACTGATGCTACGCCATCATTGGTATTTAAGCAAAATCTGGCAGATGGTGCTACATTGAATTTTTTCTTTTCACATTTTAAGAGCATATTTCACTATATTTTATTCATTATACTTCATAATGCTATTAATAATTGAAGAATGAAAGATTTGCAAAATACAATATAAAAAAACACAAGCTAGTGATAAGTGATAAATTTTTTATCAATGCGAATTTTGTTAGATCAACAGAAGAAAATAAGTTGATGTTAATCAAGTTAGACCAAATCCATAGACTTAGGTGTCCATGTTGTGTTTCCTAAAATACTTTTTCACGTTTTACTCTTTAGTTTGAAAACATCACTTTAAATCTCACACAAAAAGCTCCGCAAAATTCACTTATTCATTTCTCGAAGGAGTAAAATTTATGACAATGATTTGTTATATATTTTACTCCTTGACAAATAAAATAGATATTTTCAAGTTGATTATATTTTATAATTGACTCATCCGTACTATATTTGACTCATGATTACATTACTCATGCCTATTGCTATTTCACCAAAGGTGCGGAGTTATCACAACTTATGAGTATTACTATGTCACCGCGGATGCAAATTTGTCGCAACTCATGAGTATTCCTATGACACCGGGTATGCGGATTAGTCACAACTCATGAGTATTTCTATGTCACTGGGGGTGCGGATTTGTCACAACACATGCGTATTCCCATGTCACCGTGGATGCGGATTTTGTCACAACCCACGATACAGATTATTAGAATTGGATCGATACCGACACTGCCGATAATCAAATTGCCGATACCGGTGGATACCGATACTTTAAAATGAGTGAATACCCCACTTTAAAACTAAAAAAGCACCAGATTATAGTGGCCCAATAATTTCCGGCAAATTTATTGATATTATGACGTCATCACTGGCATTTGAGATTGTGTGGCAGATTGCGCAACATTTAAATGTCTTTTTTGCAAATTTTAAGGGCATATTTCACCATCTTCTATTAATTGCGCTTCACAACACTATTACTATTAGAAAATTTGCAAAATTCAATATGCAAAAAAACAGAAACTGCAATAGATACATATTTTTATTAACGCGAATATCGTTAAGTCAACAGATAAAAATAGGTTGATGTTAATCAGATTGTAACAATCCCATAGACTTAGATGTCCATGTTGTGTTTCTAGAATGGTTTTTTAAGTTTCACTCATCAGTTTCAACTAGGAATGTACTGATGTATCGTTATCGGCGAGTATCGATTATTTTGGGAGCATCGGTATCGGCCGAAAAAGAGCCAATGCCACCGATACTTTTAAATATTTGGAGGATTTCGTTCTAACCGAGCCCTAAATCAGTTCCAAAAAGATCCGACTAACGATCCAGCTGCAACAAAAAAAGGAAGCATCAGTCGGATCAGCACAGTCCTCGACATACCAAACATTACGAAGTGGATCAGTAGCTTACTTGGGGATGGATTGTTAAACTTGTTTTGGATTAATAAACTTTTGTTCCCTTCCTACTATCTTCGGGTATTTAATTTTAATTTCTAAAAAAGGGGATTACCACGCCTAGGGATACTATTCTCAGATTCAATGTTGGAATTGATTTGGGCGATTTAGCCTTCTGAATAAAGGCAGACTCAAGAATTGCGCAAACACACAGCAAAACAAAAAATCAAATATATACTCGTTTTTCTGATTTGGAAAATTTTTCCTCAAAGGAGAATTTTTATTTTGTCGGAACTAATTTAATCAAATGTTGTTCTTCCTTGGGTATTTTAATGCTGACGTTAATTTTGGATGTTGTTTCTGAATATTTTTATTTGTATGAAGTTCTCCAATATTCTTTGTTCTGCAATTTCTTGTGTTGCTACTTGAAGTACATTACATCTATCTGTGTGTTTCTTTTCTATTAGTTCTTTTACAGAGAATTTTAGTGAAATTATGGGAAAATTTTAACTTTAAGCATGTACTTTGAGCATATTTGAAGGCATTTATGATGAGTATCGGTAACATGGTAATACTGATGAGTTGTGACAAATCCTCATCCCTGGTGACACGAGATCACCCAACTTTCTCGGCAAGGCTGGTAGTAAGGTACGATTCATTTTTCAATTTTCGTACCTGGTACAGTTCCGTACCTACGCTTTATACCATTTTCCCCTCAAATTAATTAAAAAAAAAATAATCTCAATAAACATGCCATTTAACATCGTTCTACTCCTGAAAGGAAAGTAAACAAATAAAACACAACAGTGCAAAATAAAGTAACAAATATAGACACTTTTCAAAGAATGCCCCATATCTCTTTTCTTTAACTGTATGGTCGTCTAATAGTTGGACAAATAATAATTTCGCAGCAATTTCTGAAAATGAGATATTGAGCTATTTATTTTTCACTTGATTCATTTCGAATCGAATCTTTCCAAATCTGATTGTATTTTAGAAATTTATGGACAAATCTGAACAAATAGTCGAATTTTGTTTTATAATTTATTGGGGGAAAGTGTTGAAATTTCATCATATCTGATGAAAAGTGAAATTTTGCAATTTTCAAAACAAATAATAACGAATCACAGTAAAATGTTTCGATAAAAATGTTGCACCTAGAACGGCATCCTAGTGCGACTAGTCGGACCAGCCAAATTATTGGTGGAAACTGTCGAAATTTCTATGTGAAATTCCGTCATATCTGATGAAAAGTGAATTTTTTTCTTAAAACAAATAATAACGAATCACATAACTATGTTTCGATTGAAATGTTGCACCTAAAACGGCATCCTCCCTTAGCGCCAGTGCCCTTCGCGAGTCTGTATACAGTATAAAATATGCTTTGCGTCCGGATGCTTTTGGGGTTCGGGTGTTTTTTGCGTTTCTGAATCTCATTCTGTTACCGATCAGCGAAAAACCTTATTCAGTGTTTATTTCGGAGTAGGATGTCTGTTGTGTAAATTTTACATCATCAACGCCTTGAGGCAGGAAGAAGTAACGTTAAACTGAATAAAATGCAAGCTAGTAAATACAGAGTGTTGTCCATTGGAATCGGCTTGGTTTCCTTGATCGTTCTGACTTTCAGGTATTGGGTACCGTGAGTACTAGATTTGTAGACATAGGACAGTTTGTAATGTGATATCTTTATTTGTCTGCTACGGTATCGTTTTTTTGTCCAAAGAGCTGTGGAAATAAACCAGGAGTACCGGTACCGGTACCGTACCGGTATGCATGTCTAACTTAAGTTAGGCCGGTACCGTAATAGTTCAGGGTTGTCAGTCGATTTATACCTTAGTCAATTTGTACCAGCATGTTTTCGTTGGGTCAATTCTGAATTTGTACAATTTGTACTGCGTACCCAAAAAAATAACACAGAACAAATACCGTACAGACGTACGGCATATTGCATAGGTCAGGTTCTACCCTGATGAAATTTGTGATATATACCGGTACCGGTAGTCAATTTGGGGTCTCATGAAGTTTAGTACCATACTGCATATATCCGATTATCATAAAAATTTCCCATGTTGCAAGCTACTCATCCTAACCCGGAAGACAATACCTACCAGATGCTTGCAGCATTGACGCCCCCTAATTAGGATGGAAATATTCTGCCAGTTTTTATTTTGCTGACTTTCGGGAATATGGTACTAAACTTCACTAGACCCTCAATTTGTACCTGTACAAATAGCACTGATTGCAACCGTAAAATAATATCAGCCTGGAAAAGTCTCCGATAACCTAGCCTATATAGGTACAATTTATGAACAATACAGAATATTTGAATTAATAAAACAATGGATAGCACGCATGTGCGCTATGCTTTTTTAAAGAGGAACGAGTTTTGGCATGATCTTAAAATTATGCAATTTTAATTTTTTCGATTTAATTTTACTTATTTTTATCTTCAATTTTCATAAGCTATATTCAATTCAGAATTGTTAATTGATTGTCACATCATCTAGCATACTTTCTGGCAACATGATTATATTAATATTTAAAGTGGTTGTTCAGTACTAAGTACTGTTTTAAAATGATTTTCTTAATTTTTCAGCACATTCCATTACATGGTGATCTTTTGGTCATTTTTTGCTGGCGTTGGATTGTCTATGCTCTATTTAAGGTAAGTGTTTTATGCTGCTCGAGACTCTAGTTTAACATTTATGTATAAAATATTACTGATAACATAACTTTAATGGATTCTTAGATTGGTTTGACTTACATTTAGCATTGTTAATTTGTCATTTCCTTCTACGGTAGTTTTCTTTTTAGCAAACTTAAAAATAGCATGCGAAAGTAATGATAATGAAGCAGGGTTTGTCCTGCTTCTGGTGTCTAAAATTCTCTTGCCTTTTTTGAATAGACAAAAATGCTACAGAATCATTGATGATTTTGAATCTTTTTCCTCAATTCGGTTGTAACCAAACATTCGAAAAGAGACGTTTTTATCTTCTAGCAAGGGTTAATATCATAAATATTGCCCATTTGGTAATTTTTTTTTGCTGAAGCCCATTTTTTCAGGTGTCTGAGTGGAGGAGTAGCTGACCAAGTACTGTTTGTGGCGAAGTATCAACCACTGATATACGCAAAGCTTTTAATATGGAACTTCGCCCTTATTCATGGAATACATTTTATAATTGACAGAACCTAGTCGCAATAAAAGAGTGTAGCCTAACATGTGGTATCTACCTAGAATGGTTGTATAATATAACTATCTAAACCTTATTTACTTTTAAAATAGTTGACAGTTCCGTATTATAGCATTCATTTTTAATTGTTCGCAATGAGAAGTCGAATATCCTATATTACCATACTAGATATAATTAGATACAGATGCTCTACTTGATAATATTTCCTTTGTTGATTTGTATTTTAAACAAAAATGTTTGTTTTAGACCTGGATATCAAGTACCAAACTTACTAGCTTCTGCCTCCCCCAAAAAGGTGAGTTGCATTGTATCAGAGAGACTTGGAAGTTATTTCATTCCATGCTGTAAATCATTTTTTCGCGTTTATTTTTTTCTATCATTGATAATAACTATGCGATGTCAAATGCTAAGTACGGTAACAGAATGTTAAATAGACAGCTACAATATTATTGCTGACTGATTTTTGATATTCAGTTCATATTTTTAAGATGTATATACTATAGCTGTCACTGTCAGTATAAATTTGTATCAATATAATATATTGATATTCCTATATCTAGAGTCTAGACACATTTCTCGTTGGCAAATTGAAAAACTAATGCACAATATTTTTCACTCTTCAATCTTTTTCAGAAAAGTGATGTTTCTACAGATTCAATTGGTGGATGTGGTGTTTGTGGCAAAGAAAATTGCCAGCGAGAAAGGTACCGCTTTGGTTTCAACTGTTCGCTGTTTTCTCCAAGTTTTGCTTTGGTGCTGTGTATGCCACGTAATTATTTAATAACACTTGTTTTTTCTTGCATCTTGTATAAAAACAAAAATTTCGTTAATCCAAAATGTTCGACCATTCTGCCATATATGTGATGAATTTCAATTACCAGCCGGGCTATATTGTTACTAATCATTGTGCTATTAATAAATCCAGGAGAGAAGAAACATTGGAGAAACTGCGACCATGGGCTGGCATCATGGTAACTGAGAAAGAAGATAAAGTAGTTCAAGAGGTAATAGTGTTGGGAAAAAATACATTTATTGATATATTTTGAGGTACTTTAGATTTCGTATCAATTATTCCATTAAAAAATTTGTTTCACACAAAACATTGTAGTTATAAACTTACTTTTAGGGTTGTACTATTCGGAAAACGTATACCTGGATATTTTTATTTTTGTGCACATATTCGGCTAAATATAACCATTACAGTTCCATTTGTGATGAAGAATTTGTGTAAATAAACTTCGCATAAATGCTTATTTTTGCATTTATTTGCTTTCCGCCAGATTCATAAGCCTTTCTCGTAATTGAAATCAATAGCAATTTGTTGTGTAAAAAATTTCCATTTTTCTTGAGAAAAATTCCAGCCCAAAGTATTTATCATAATGTTGAAAATTTCTGACATTTAGGATGCCCTTTTAATATCCAGGTACCCGGATATCTAATTTCCGATATGCTGTATTGCTGTATATAGATAATAATAAAAGGTACCGATATCCTAACAAATCATACTCTCAATTGCGATATTTATATTTATATACCGGTACAGGTGTATTATATAATATTGGCATGCTTTATTTGATAATATTAAACTTCCCTTTGTTTACGCGGATTGTTTAGTACAATCCGAAGTTTGTGGAGTGAATTTTATTGTTCATATCATTTAACATCAAAATCGACTATCTTCACTCCTTATTCCTGCTTCACTCAAAATTTTATGTCTGCTATATTTTCAAGTGTCTACTCTTTTACAGTTTCTTGAAACACTTCTGGAAAAACATGTTTGGCATTGGTACAGGTAAAAATTTTCTCAATGTTTCAAATTTTAATTTATCTTTGTGGATTCAACTAGACTGAACTTTAAAATTACTTTTGCCAATTTGAATCGATCAATATCGCTAAGTTATACTCAAGAAAATCAGGTGGTAAGTTTTAGTACCTCATGTCGAAGGGAAATTGCATTGTATTTATTTGGGACTTGTCGTTTGAGAAGTACTCAAAATACAAAATTCATGGGCAAAAGGTTGGGATTAGGCTTTTTTGCTGGGTCATGCTTTAGTAGTTTAAACGATTTTCAGTTTTCTACTATTGCATGCATCAGTGTTTTCTTCAAATGAATTTTTATAAATTACCATAAAGAAAAAAACTATTAAAGAACTGGCTGTTTGAATTTGATATTCCCAATGTTTTTGATCACAATCTTCAATAAAGCCAAACATGACTCAGCAAAACAACTTCAACCTCTGCGTTATTTGGTGGTACTTCAAAATCCTGTATTCAATGGCCGAATGCTGTAATGTGATTAGGATTTACAAATTATTAAATTTGACTTTTGATCAAAGAATTGTAATATGTTTGTTCATTAGACTACTTCAAAAATGATCCATTTTGTCTCATTTTCATTTATATTTTCAGAAATTTGAGTAAAGAAGAAGAGTTTGTGAATGAATTGAAGATGACGCTAAGATATTCTCTGTCTGTTTTCTATCGAAGAATTAATAGGGTAAATGTTTTTTGTAATCATACAAAAACTTATCTGGTCGCTTTGCTCCCACCTCTGATGAGCAGGGCTGTTTAGTTGTAGTTGAAGTCAGACTTGATGTGTGACCGATTTCGTATTTTCTGTCCAAGACAAAGAAAATTGTATTATTTGTGCAATAACCTAACATTATTACTGAAATTCGATGTGATGTGACTTTGTTTTCCTTTGCATTAAAGTTTGTGGAATGGGTGATACCCATTCAGAAAATTGTAACCAAAACATCTTTGTTAAGTATGGGTAACTATTGGATTATGCCAGAGGGGCGCGGCCCATCTTTGGCACATGCGTGACAAAGTTTAACTTTTGGTCGGATAGTATGGAAATTTATTTACAATGAAGTGTGGATGTATGATAAATTTTAATCTACTCTTAAGTCTTTCAACATTCTCCATTAGTACTATTGCTTTTTAGTCATGATTCACTTTTGTATTCTATTTATTTTTTTGTATTTTTCTATATACTTAGATAGACTTGCCAGACGTCATCATCAAGAAATTGATAAAAATTGCAGTCGAACATCTTCATGTTTGTTTATGTGCAATGGATAGAGGTACAGTACATTCTTGGATTTTGACAATTAGGGACACTATTTGAATTGAGATTCTAATAGATTTGGATACATGTACAATAACGATGATTTGAACACTCATTGTAATTCATTATAGTTCGGCATCGTTTTAACACAAACAATTTCATAGAATATATTGACATTTTACATATATATCACAAAACTTAAACTTTTTAGCTAAATATTGAGAATGTATGCTCTTTATTGCATTTTTTATACATATTTTTTCGAATACAATCAGATTTGGAAGAATTTGATTTGAATTGATATGCTTAAATATGATATTTCATTAGAAAATATATGATCTAGAAGAGGCAAACCTATCTCCGTTATTTGGTAATACATTCAATTCAATAAAAATATTTATACTTTAAAAAAAGAATATGAAAGTCATTTGGCATTAGTTATCTTACATACCAACCAATTCTCTCACAATGACTGCAACCTTATATGCATTATTGATTGTTTAGCCTTATTTGTTATGTGTTTCTAGCAAAATCAATATACTTTAATAACTAAGCTATGGCAACAAATCAATTTGTAAAGAATGTGCTAAATAAAAATAAATATAATGAAATTTACTTCACATGTTGACCACTTTGTTGTGAACTCAGGATATATGTCAAATTTTACATTTCGATCAAATATGCTTGAAATCAGCAATTTTGAATTTTGAATCTGGATTTTTAAGCATTCATCTATGAGATATTTTGAATTTTGAAGATTGTTTTAAACTATACAATCAAATTGAGCAGTTGAACTTGTCGTAGTATTGGGTTTAATAACCCTTTGGGTCATAGAGGAGCGATTATAGCCCTGTTCTTTATGGTGTGTATTATATTTAGAAAAAGTTACACAAGATGACATTCTTACATATTATGGACCACGACTACATAGAGCTGCACGAAGTCGAAGATTAGAACTTGATTATATACGCGGACTATGTGATGTCATAATGCCTGTTTTGTTGCCTTCTCAGTTTGTGGAAGGAGAGTAAGTTAATCAGTTGGGTTGAATGTAACAAAAGTACTAGACATTTGGCGTTATTAATTACTGTTAGATAACAATAATTTCGCTTAAATTTTTGTTAGTGTGGTTGTAAAGAACTTTAATGTCTTGATACTGGAATTAAAAGACACCGATGGCCCAATATTGCTTTTTTAACGATATATCAGCAGATACGGGCATACACATACGGGCACCACGATTCATTTAAAATGATGCGTTTTTTGTTTTTGGCAAAATTTTTTTTCTTTCATCTAGGGAAATCCCCAGCAGATATTATTCACGCCAGTCTGAATCTTATACCACCCTTCCTCCACAAAAATTACTAAGTAACACATCAAGATATTATATGTTTGTTTGCCTTATGCAATAGACATATTCTTTCATTATGTTTTTGATTTATTGGTTTTCTTTTGGGAGAGTTTTCAACGAGTTTAGCATGAGATAAAATATCGGTTATCGGTATCAGATACAATATAGCAATTTTAGTCAATCTGAGTAGCTGGCATTCTGCCTGTCTGATCTACCCTATTCATTTTATGATCGAGAGCTTAGTAGAATTTCGTAACAGTGTTGATTAATTTGAACTTCTTCCACAGCTTGATTCTACCAATCACTCAAAAACACGCATTTGATTCTTACATCTGGCAATTTACTGAATTTGATGAAACCTTTTTTTTCGATTGTCTTAGGTAGTCGACTATCTTACATTTTGACAGTCTGTCTCTAGCCTCCAGTGGCTGATACTTGTCTAAAAAGAAGGGGCAGTGTGAAGCTTTTTGAGCAAAATTATGTAAATTGAAAAGTGGATATTTATCATTGGTTTTGAGAGGTTCATGTTCTAGTGTTTTAAGTTATTCGACGATTATTAAATTTGTCCTCTCTTTTATACAGCATCATGAAATCTTTTCTCCGAGAAGTTTTGGCTTCTAATGTTATTCTGCCAGGATTAGATGCGATCACAGACCCAGATATATTGAATAATCTGTTGCTGATATTTTTCGATAAATCATTGGTATGAATATTATAGTTTGAGTGATATCTTTTTTTTCTAATCTAAAAAGATGCTGATATTTATATGTCCCAAGATGATTAATACTTATAGCGCATTAAATCGAATTGGCAATTTCATTGGCTCAAGCATGAGCTACAGGTATGCCTTGTGGCATTGCAATTGCTTATCCATATCTTGTAGTTATAAAGGTCTACAAATATGCAAAACAAAGGAGGTCCTTGCTATTAAGTGGCTCTTAGTTCATACCTTATAGGCGCTTTGCTTTGCTTGCCTCTCTTTGAGTGAACTTCAGAAAGGGTGCTTTGTAGATTTAGAATAATCTTTTAGTTTAGAATAATCCTGACATGTTGAAAGAGGCGACTAAAATGAAGCAAAGAAGTGTTAGGTGGTTTTAACATTGCCCGAGGCAGATACCACTCACTGCACTTTATCATGGAGGTTCAGTTCCATTTGGGAGGGTTTTGATTTAGAGTACAGTTGCTCGTACTACATCTTTTAGTAGTTCTTTGCTATTAAGTGGCCGTTGGTTGGTTCACTTTGGGAGCTGCTTTTGGCCGTACTTAGAGTGAATTTCGATAAAAAAATTATGAGTTGCTTTTTCTAATGCATTAATGATTTACTGAAATTACAACAAAGGTGTATTATTTGCCTCGGCCATCTTGATTTTTCATTGCAGCCTGAAGAAGCCACAGAACCCCCAGCTCCAAATGTTTCTTTCCTTGAAAAATTCGCACCGCCGGATATTCTGCAGAATGATTCAGCTGTAAGTGAATTAATTCATTGTTGTCCAATTGGATTAGAATTGTAGAAGTTTAGTCTTCGAACTTAAAAGTAGAAGTTAAGTCTAATTTCCGGAAGGAGACTATCAAGCTATAAGGACATAAACCTAGTTTTTAGACATAGGACAGGTGGACTGTGCCGAGATGGCATTTTTCATCACTAGCCCATAACTAGGGCTGTCCAAAATATTCGATTATTGATTCACAAATCATAAATTATTCTATTCGATTTCCCCTCTGATTCAAAATCAACAGACTCAAAAAAGTATGCACTTTCTGAAAATAGATGTCAATTTTGTTTTCTTCAATGATCTTCCGATAAAACATTTCTGTTTTTTTTGTTATAATGTTGACCTCTGATTCGAATATTCGATTCGATCGCATAAATTATCCGATTCGATTTTGAATTCAACATATATTCAACTCTGGCCCCCCCTACCCATAACTTGAACTAAAATTTTATTTGTCTCCCTGGTTTATACAAATATTATCAAACCTTAATTCCCCAATTCCACACAAAAATGTATTTTTTATTTTTAGATGCTACAAGTCGAACTGCCTGAAATTCTGCAAACTCAAGACATGCTTTATCAGTTTATGACTTTTCTCAAAACACAAGGAGCTGTCAACATTCTGCAATTCTGTTTAACCGTCGGTAAGTAACTGTTTAAATGTATTCAATTCTAAATTATTGCGTTAACGTGACTTGAATAGAAATTAGTTTCATTTCGATTCTTACGTAATAGGTAAGTTTTATAAAAGTCGTTTGGTTTGTTGTGTGTGTTTATGTATTAAGTTCTTATAAAGTAACGAGACAGTTATTCAGTTTCAATATTCTCCTTAAGGATGTCTGTTATTCGAAAAGTTTGTTTGGTGTTCTAGAATCCTACGAATTGTTGATACTTTGTCACAAAGATGCACAAATGAAATAATATTGAGTATTCCAATCCCTAGATTTCCAATTAAAAAGTAGTATTTCCAAAGAGGGAAGAACATTCCCATATTGCAATGTTTTTATCAGTAGCCGGAATATGTTTTGCCATCACTCAGGGAAGATACACATTGCTCACTGTGTTTAGTTTTGTTTGTGATGTTTTTCCTTTAGAGTGCAATTGCTGGTTCCCCACCTTTTGTAGTTCCAATTAGATAGTTGTTTATCCGCTTTTATGTGCTTTTTATAACCTTGAGGGCATTTTTATAAAACAATATCAGCTAGACAAGTTTATAAGTTTGTGAACAATCGGTGGTGGTCCTTGTCCACCTTTAACAACCTTCTAGGATGAGGCCTCTTTTTTTTTAAAAAAATAAGTCCCAAGGATAATTTTTCTTATACTGTTATTCAGGCCTGTCCAAAATATTTGATACAATAAATCAGCGCAGTCTAAAATATATATATTTTCGAAAATGTAAATTTTGGTGCAGAAACAAAAATTTTACAGAAAAATATGCTTTTGCTTATTATAATAATTCTTATTCGAATTTTCATTTTGGACAAATTATATAATTCTGGTTTCCTACCCCCACTGTAATCTTTAACCTTTGATCTTATGGTATTCCTATTTCACATTTCCAGAGGATTTCAATCGTCGATGTCTTGCACCAGAGCAATCTCCAGAACAACAACAAAAGCTACACAGAGAAGCTAAAGATATTTATCAAACTTATTGCATTCCTGAATCAGTCAATTTCATACATTTTGACGAAGATATAATCAAGGAATTAAGCGATAGTTAGTTTATTTTATTGACTTTCGATTAGTATAATAACTTGCAAAATCTCATTTAGACGTAGATATATTTAAAACCATTGGCCATCATACCAAAATGCATGAGCATTCAATAATAAAAACAAGAGTTATTGTTGTCTGTTGGATACTGGTGATGAAAGGGATGAAATTCTTCTTTGGTTTAAAACGATATTTGAATTCCACCATATAAATAGAATATTGTTACAATAAACAAAGTTTGTGATTAACGCAATGTCTCATTTGACCAGAATTCAAGAAAATCTAGTTGTTTAGATAAGGATATAAGTGATGAAAACCTTTATCTGCAAAGCATTGCTATATAATCTATCATAGTTTCAGTTCTAATACTGAAAGAAAAACTTTCTTTTATTAAAACTTTACTTCATTTCGTATTTTTCAGTTACAGAGGGATCTTGGAAAGACGTGTCACAACTTCGTACTAGCACTCCGATGTTTCGAGCTTACGAGCATGCATATAATTTATTGGAACATTTATATTGTCCTTTGTTTTACCACAGCGACATTGTGAGTTGATTCTTTTAATATCTTCACTCACATAGTTTATTTTATTCATAGTTTATAGTCAAATAGGTCAAAGGTTACAGGGACTTGCTTTTCTTTAGATGTCCACTTCCATCAGGTGAATCAAAGCTTTCATAATCAGCAATACTGCTAGGCGTGATCCATCAGTAACTGATCCTTATTAATTTTAATATAAATGGACAAATATTTTCTGACTCTGGTATATATACTTATTTTCCAGTATTACAAGATGATATGTGGGGACAGAATGCCAGCTGCTATCAAAACGCAAGTAGACAGGTATACAGACTTTTTGTGACTTTATTTGTGATAAGATTCTTTTACAGTCACTGAGTAAGGCTTTATATTAGCGGCCACAAGATTGCACTGAATGCCCTATCAGAAATTTTATTTTGTTAAGCATATGCCTCAGATGGACCATGTCTAATCGACATGATCCATCAATGACACATACATAACAAAAGATGTTTGTCAAAATTTTTGGTTTGGGTTTGACAAAGTCCAAAATAACGGTATAATATTATCTGTATTCCATCTAGCAAATGGGTTCCTGTTTGGAATTATTATTTGAACATTTGCTGTGATCGGTGTTTGACAGTCCACTCAATGTGGTTGATTCAAAGTCAATATGCCTTGTTTACTTGTTCAAAAACAAGATCTTTGAATACCAAAGTTCAGCTTGGTGATTACTGAACTATTGTTACTACCATCCATGCTTTATAAAATACTATCACAAATAACTAAAACGATAGCACATTCTGTGTGATGCACTTGTGATTTAAATTGGTTATGTTTAGATACTTATATATGTGTATATATTTATTGAATCTAATGTTTCAACTGAATAGAGCCGTGAATATCCTTTTTCTTTTGGGTGCCAAATTTTTATGTCCATACATAGGTCAAACCACTTTAAAGCAAAGCTTCGTGATGGGATTTATGATGTAATACCTTGGGTGCGAGTCCCGACGAGCCCGGGTCGTTAATCCATGCTTACCAATCAACCAAGTATGTAATAACTTGGGTAGGCTAATCCGAACAAGAAAATATCATATCTTTTCAGCAATTCTGACCCTGTCCGTCTATAAGTGGCCGATGCTACAGGGCCTTGGTCAGGGTGATCCACTCCAAGAAGTGGCTATGAAATAAAAAAAAAATTTCATATGTAATTTTTATTTGATGGAAGCAATTTTTTTCCTTCGAATTAGCTGATATTTTCTTAGTTCATATCCATCAGCTAAAAGACCTGAAAAGTGATGCAAACAAAGGCCCGTTTGTTATAATTTAATGTTTCAATTGCCTATTTGTACTACTTAAAGTGAGCAATTTCAAAATTTCAGAGAGAATCAAAAGCAATCTCAAGATCTTTTGTCAGTAAAACAACTTGGACTTCGATTGAAAGGGGCATTCAAAGGGTGTAAGTGTTTATTAATATCTAAAAAATATTTAAACCAAGGAATGAAAAAAAACTAAAAGTTCTTGTCATTGCTTCTGTGAAATCTTGACAAATAATTTTTTTGTTGCATTTTTTTCATTGAAATTAACTGCAAGCAAGACCGGAAGCAGTGCCTTAAAATATCCAACGAACGACCACTTAATGGCAAAGAATATTTTCTTTGATGTATCATACAAGGATATTAAAATTCTTAGTATTTATGTACTCTTATGAGTCTTGTATTGTCTTTGAGATAGGGAATTATACATAGCAAAAGGATTCACCCCGTTATATCCTTAGCATCTTTAGCCAATATCATGGGGTTACCCGGCAAAAGCTCGAAATCTGTTTAATAAATAGACTTGACAGAGTTTAGATGTATAGGTAGTTTTCTTTTTAAGTTAAATTGTAACTTTGACATTTTTCCATAAGAAAAATGACATTCACACATTCACTATTTCAATTTTTAACCAGATTTTTGTTTTAATTTTTCAGCCGACACAAGCAGTCTCAATAGTGAAGGGTATGGAGATATGGATCAAGATCTGGTTAGTTTATTTCCTAAAGTGATATTTTGTCCAGGGTTTTTAATAAAATTTGTTTTGAATTATTTCCTGATTGTTTTCGAATAGCAAGACTATTTATTGTTTTTCTTTTCACTATTCCATTTCGCCTTCGCTTCATCTGTCAAATATTATTTTTTCATTTATCATACCCAACTTTGTACTGTTATGCAAATAAATTCAATTCATTTTTCTCGCTTATCAGACTGACTTTTGTAACAGAACAGGTATCACTTACAATTCACAATGTAATAATTTTGAACCCACCCAAGTACCTGTGCCCAGAAGAACCTATAGTCTGTGTGATATAAACCCTGAATATCAGAACCCCATCCTCTATATCAAATTATTCCAGTCGTATTCTATCTGGTTGAAAATTTGAGACAGTGAAACCGGTTCGATTTAGTTTTAAAGCGGCACAGATGTCGAATGAAATTATTTCTGCGAATTAATATGAGTGAAACTTGAGGATATAAGTGAAATGTGAAGCTATGAAAAAAGTATATAGTAAATATCAAAACTTCATACCGTACCAGGTACGAAAATGGAAAAAGGAACCATGCTGTGGTATCGTACATGAAATTCCAGTTGTGCCGTAAAGTACCATACTGTCGACATTGTTGTTGAGTAGCCTGTGCGGCTTGTTATCTAGCAATATTAATTGAGAGGGAAAGTTTTCTACTCAACATTACTGTCTTTAAGCTCCTCTCATTTTTACTCACTCAGGAAAATGAGGACACTGATCGAACCTCACTCATCGACATGGAAGAAGATGGAGTAGGAAGACAAGATATTTTACTCTCTAGAGATCTATCTACATGGAGAGTAACTGTTGAGAAGGTTGAGCAGAGAAGAGAAGAAGATGGAGGAGATAAATTTTATACTTTTATTATCAGCATCAGGAGAGTTAATATACAGGCTGGTGAGTATGTTCTATTAATCTCACTATCATCATTGATAGAAGCTACAAAATCAGGAATCTGGGTTTTCTTTGGGTTCCTGGAATTTTCATGCCATATTCTTCAGATGGACAAAAAGCTTAAAAACTATCAACATTGTAGCAGTATTGATGGTTTTTTAACCTTTTTGTACAGTTTGACTCTCGAAAAGACTTAAATTTTTATCTTCTACCGAGAGATAGAATAATGCACATTTGTTAAAGAAATCTTCTGATTGTAATGATTTTCTTCGAGTGTGAGTAGCTGATTAGCAGACATTTTTTTTTACAAAAGTTCTGTCAAAGCAAGGCCGGAGGCAGTGCCTGAAAGGAACGAACTAAAAGCCACTTAATGACGAAGATGTAGTACCAGCAACTGCACTCTTTAGCGGAAAAAATTCCAAAAGGAACTGAACTACTATGGTAAAATGCAATGGGTGGTGTCTGCCCTGGGCGATGGTGAAACCATCTACCACCACTTTGTTTCCTTCTTGTCGCCTCTTACAACTATTCTGAAACCCTTACCTACAAGACTGCCAGTCTGCTTGGTTGGTTTCTTTTGACCACTACCTTTGCTAGGAGTGAAGCCCCAATGACAAAAAATGACACGTAAAATATAGCTTATTTCAATATTTCCACAGATGATGAATTACCTCAAGAATGGCTCGTATCGAGACGTTACACAGAATTCTACGTTTTGGAAAACAAACTTAGTGAGTTTCACGGATCTCTTGCTCCTGCTTATCTTCCGCCGAAGAAATTGTTTGGAAGATCTTTAGAATTTCTCAGGGACAGATGTCCTCAATTTGAATGTTTTCTGAAGGTAATTTTTTGGTGTTTTTAAGAGTCCATGTTGTCTTTGTGGTTTTGAAAGGTTTGTATTCGTTGAGTTTTTTCACTGAGTATTTCATGAGTATGAGTAAGAACTTGATTGTAGCTCAACCAGGGTCACAGAATCTTGTTTTTCTTCGGGTGTCTGAACTGTTCAGGTCATTTCCTTTGGATGAACAAAAAAGATTCAAAATCATCAGTGTTGATGATAGTGAACCTTTCTACAGTTTGGTCGCTACTTATTATCTCTAGGAAAAGATTATGAAATACAGCCTATTGCTATTGGTGTCGGCATAACAGAAAGGCAGGCGTTGGAAATTCTGTTGCCTTAGCCAGAGCGTTGTTGTGATTCATCACAGTATATTTCATTATTTTTGATCATATAAACATGTTATTCAACTTAAGTTGTAGAAAAGCTATGAGAATATGCAAATCTGGTCGCACAAGTGAGTTGCAATTGAGTTAACACAAATACACTTTCATTCTCTTTTCAACAAACTGCCTCATTTGTATGCATTGCTCATTCAATATTCAAATTTATTGTTTCACTATAAAATTTAATGTCTTGTTGTCCGTCTTCTAAATGGAATTTTACTCTTGCGATCATTTTTTGTTTAGTAAATTTTACAATTTCAGACACTGATATCCAAACCAGTACTTCGTCGAAGTGAACTTCTTTATGATTTTCTGTCTCCTGATCATTCCGGTGCACCTTCTCGCTTCGGCAGTCGATTTTTACCGGAAGTACGACTAGGTCGTTTTTTCAAGCGAGTTCCGAATAAAATTATCAAAGAGAGGGGACAACACTTAGATACATTACTGCAGACTCTGGTAACCTCTTGTGAAGCTGTGAAACCGAAAGCCGGGTACGTTACATCCTAATTAGAAATATTTTGTCAAAACGTGTTTTGTCAAGCATGAGCCACATATAGATTGTGCCTCATGCTTGGTAAAACAAAATTTTTTTCGTCCAAAAAATGTAAATACAATAAAATATTGAATATAAATGTATTTAGGCGTGATGGCCTAGTGATTAAACATGTTTGCATCGCAGGTTGAGGATAGCGGGTTTGAGTCCCAGCAAGACTGGCTTGTTAATCCATTCCACCGCTCAACCCGGGATGTAATAACTTTGGTAGGCTAAGCCAAACAGGCAAAGATCATATCTTTCCAACAATCAACTCTGTCGTCTGTAAGTGGCCGCTCGTACAGGGCTTTGGCCAGGGTTATCCACACCGAAAGTGGCTTTAAAAATAATTTCCCCCTTTTCCATCATGCTTCAGATAAGATCAAACATTTTCATTATACTTCAGTTGAGATTCATTTCACAGAAAAACAATTGTATGTCAAAATTATGATCATTGTGAAATTTGATCCTATTTTAATTATCGCTTTTAGATAAGTTTCCGAAGTTATTTGGATGTGGTTTAGTATTATGCTTGCCAAATACCGCCTGTATTTTTGGAAAAACGATGAAGGAGATTTATCACTTTTACTACAATGATTTTTTTTCTTTTCAGAAAATATGACATGCCGAGTGATAACCCTTCTGTCCTAATGGACCAAAAGGTAAGATTTGTTAAATATTTAATATTTGTGTTTATTTGATATTTTTATTTATTTAGTATTTGTATTTAACATATCATGCTTCATGAAAGGCTCAGACTATGAAATTGCTGTTTATATGATTAATGGACCGTTTTAGCAAAATTCCAAGATATTTTTTAGCATATTTCTTCAGAGTGACTAACCATAGCAAAGTCATTTGAAAGGTTCAATATTTTTTATGGGGACTTTGATGGCATGAAAGTTTGGGCACCTGGAGATCAAGATCCTTTCAGTGTTCTATGGACCTTGATATATGGTACTGAGCGTTGTTTGTGAGTCTACCCCATGCTCGATGTAGTATAGTATTATGATTTTTTAGATTCACAATGAAATGTACGCTGACGGTGACTGGCAGATGGATCCGTCTGAATTTTCTCTTCCGAAACCTGGTGCTCAACCAGAAATTCCACTTGATGGCGTATGTGACTACATTTTGTATTTGTGTGAGTATTGAAAGATCGAATGTTGAAAGAATAACAAGCTGGAGATTTAAAATTGAATAGGGGAATGAAATTTGTTTTAATTGACTGTATATATTTTACTTTGGATCTCATCAATATCACTGTAGTTATGACTATGTATACCACTTCTTTGATTCTTTCACCTCTAAATTAGGGCGATTCTAAAACCTACACCTACACTGTAACAAAAAATGCAACAAAATCACTAGTAAATTTTCTTGGCGGTATAGAAAAAAACTCAAAATTAGATTTTTTGGCCAAGTATAGGGTGTTGATGGAACTGCGTGCAGTCCATCAGCAGCCCACAGTTGGCATAAATCTCATCAACACGGTATTTTTTAACTTCGGAAATATGCAATTACTGAAAAGGACCAGTAAATTACTGCATTTTTGTTAGAGTGTATACTTTGCTTGTTTGAATTGGTGAAGCTGTGAAACTATTTGAAATAAAATATACCATTTCTATATCAGATAACATTTTTATCCTTTTTTATTCCTTATAAAAAACAAAGCTCTATCTTTTGGAGGTTGGATTATGATAACATTTTGTCAATTTTTAGCGAAAAAAGTCTTCGAAGTTGATGATTGGGTATTCCATCTGATGGTTGCATTGAAAACTGTTGTCCATAACACTGTAGAACCTTTCGTTCGCAAGTAAGTTGTGTATATTTAGACCTATCGGTCATCTTGGTCAGCATTATTGGTCATGTCGTCGCATTGGTCATCTTGGTTAGCATTATTGGTCATCTTGTCGCATCGCTGTTTGGGATCTTGTCTCACCCAACCCCAACCCACGGTGTAAGGCTAGACTGGGCCAGAATGCTTATGTCCTTATACCACTAATCCTGTTCATCTAAACAACTGCTCAAGGTCTTTATGATACTGCACAGTTTACTTATGGGCTTTTTCAATCTGCGTATTTGATACTCTATGCAACAGAATCATGATTTGTGCCTGAGCCAGAGTAGCAAAATATTGAAATGTTCTTATATGTTTTTTCAGATAGACAAAAAAGCTTGAAAATCTCAAAATTTCAAACCTTTTTTTGCAGTTTGGTTGCTGCAAGACACTCAAATAAATTATTTTCATTTTCCAGCACATGATATATCATAAAATATTACTCATTCTCTAAATTTTATTTTGATGGAACCCATTTTTGTCGAGTGTCTGAGTATCACAGTGGCTGGATACATTTTGCCAGTCTGATTTTGTGCTCTTATAAAATATATCGGTTTTTTAGGAAACTTTTTTTAATTCTTAAGTTTGAAATATTTACTTGAACAATATAAATATCATACTTTTCTTTCATTGTGATTTTTTTGTTTGACTTAAAATCAATTATTTCCTTTTCAGTTTAATTCTGAACAAAATCTATACATACAAGCAAGAACATCATGTCATCAGTCTCATTCATACATTTGAAGACATTTTGTTTAATGCGTCTGAGGCAAGGTTAGATGAGCTTCAGTCATCATTCTTAATGAAATTAGTGTATTGTATTTATTGTCTGAATATTTTTTTACTATTGTCAGTAGTGTTGATCATTTATATAGACAGTACATAAAATTGTAACACTCATCATCATGTTATACAAATCTTCCTTAGGAAATCCAACAGACAAGGTAATACCTTATTTGATTATAATTTATGTCAGGCAATTTTTGAATGTTGAGCACTTTCTGATGATAATCGAAAGGCCCCTTTTTTCTTGGAATTCAGCTTGCTTTGATAAAAAAAATGTTCCCTTTTATTCTAGGCCAAGTTTAATAGGGTGGTGGCACATTTGTTCTGCTTTCATGGCATTTTTTAATACTTGTAAAATAATTAGAAGTAGTAAGTGCGACGAAGTCGAAATACTCAAAACTGCCAACGCTGATACTGCATAGCGCTGACGGTGCTTTTGTGCTCTTCGATCAACATTTTTACAGATACACACACAAGAGATATTTTATTCATCTAGCAAGTGATTCTAGTTTTCAAATGATTTTCTTTCTGTGGACAGCCATTTTCATCATTTGTCTAGATAACATTCTGCCAGTTTGCTACCATTACTGGCATTTTGTAGAAGAATTTTTATTACTGATATTGGTAATTTTTTTTCCCTGTGTTTCAGAACCGACAAAGACAAGATGGAAAGAAAAGATGCCACTTTTGCAGAGTTAAAAGATTTCATTCCAAGTATGTTTTCCTTAATGCCTTCTTAATAATTCAAGAACAGCAATATGCTGAAATTGTAACTTGGCTCTGCCACTTAGATTGACAAGAGTCTTGCAGACAAGAGTTATTTCAATACCCACGAAAAGGCTTTTGTGCAAATATCACGCAAGTGCACACTATGCACATAACTGTTGGGACATGCTGGAGTGAACTTGTATTTATATTAACTTGATTATAAAAACAAATTCAAAGTTTTGCATTACTTCAACGAAACCACTATAGATTCTTACTTAGGTGTCTAGTTTGCACAGTTATTAAGTTGCAAAGTATTAAGGTTGCACTACACGTTTGCGTAGGTTACGTTTTTTCTTGGTTTGTTTTATTTTACCCTTGCATTTTATGCAATCGCAATGCTGTGCATGCATTTCCCTATGTTTTCCAATGAAACAGAACAGTTTGTTATGAAAGCTAACGCAGAGTGCTCCTTTCGTTTTTTGTATTTGTGCTATGTAGGCATGCGAACACGATTTAACACGAAGCCGTTTGTATTGCTGTTTTTATTTTATAACCCGAAACCTAATACAACGCATCGTCAAGACAACTTCATTGTGGTCTTTAGGGTTACTCTTTGAGCTACACATTTTAATTATTCTACGTTCCATTTCTGCGTGGGGTGATTATATGCAAGAGTATTGCCGGACACCTTGTCGACACACAGTGGTTCACGCAGAGTGGCAGAATCTTGTTTTTCTCTGGATGCCCTAAATATTCGTCCCATTTTCTTCGGGTGTGAAAAAAGCTTCAAAACTTATTGTACATTTGACTTGCTACAAGACACGCAAAAAGGCATTTTAATCTAATAAAGAGATATATCATATAATATCACCCATTTGCTAAATTCCCTTCGGGTGTCTGACATTCTGCCAGTCTGGGTCCACTTAACCTCTGGTTATGACTTCCACCACTAAACCATGTCCATGTACAGGAAAAATCACTTGAACAATTGGTAAAAACCTCCACTTCCATTTAAGCTGTATTCTCAGCTTACCTTACCCGCAGAATAAAAATGGATAATCCTATTCAATTTAGCATGTCCTGTCAAGTGTTCTACTAATATTTTTCTGATTGGGTGGAGCTGTCATGTTTTGTGTATGTTGGTTATTTGTTATTTTCTTCAGATTTAACATGGTCTCTTTCTCTCGTGTTTATTTTCAGAACATTTTGCGAATTTTATCGGAAAGGAAAAACATGAATCTGGATGTGATAAAGTATTCAGTTTGTTACAAATGCCGAAGTTGAATAAACAGGTGAAGAATATTATCAATATTATTGTCAAACGAAGTAAACTCCTAATATGCATAATATCAATCACATTATAAGCGTTTATAGTCTCTCGATGACAATTTCCAGAATTACTTTTCCATTTTTTCATAATATTGAAAATCCCAAAATTTTTGTACGCCGTTCTTCAATATTTATTGATGTTTATTTAGTCAAATGTCGGTCTGAAACTTCATTTTTTAATTTTATTTGTTTTTTTTTAATTTGCAGTGTTTCATTCAGATGTTTATTAATGTTCAACAAAAATTTTTGCCTCTGACGTCCATTGTGACGTCTTAATTTAATCACCAAAAGTTTTCAATTTCACTATAATCTTTGTCAGCGCATCTTGAGGAATCATGTCGTTTTTGATGGAGTAGATGAATAGGGTAGTGTTCTTAAGAGTATAAAACTTCATTCCGATTTATTTTGTCAAGAATGAGTGGCAGGTGAACCGCACCTTGGCAATGCTTTTCATTGGTGACTCATACCTAACAAAACACATTTCTTACCGGTAATGTCGCGGATTATTTTTTACTTTTCCGTCACATGTGTATTTGTGCTGGATATGGATTATTCAATCTACATCCAATTTCTGATTCAGTAATAGTAAATAAAAATCCTTTCTGTTTTCTTGTCAGCTTGGATATCTACTTCTGGATGCCTTTCTACTTGAATTGTTTCCAGAGTTGAAAACTGATGATGTATCACCGTCAAAGAAATGAGGTACAGAAATTCAGAGAGATTAACTATGCTTCTTGGTCACTGAAAAGCTGCTGAGATGTTAAATACAAGAGGCAAGATATGGTTGTCAGAATATCAGCTGGTAGCTACTATGCTACCCAGATACCGAATGAAAAAAGTATTCCAAGATATGTATGTTATTCAGAAGAGAACAATGCCTCTTCTCGAGTGTCTCTCTCTCTCATCAACTCAATTGCAGAAAAAGGTTCATTGCCATGAAATAGCAGTGTTGATGGTTTTGAAGCTTTTTTATTCAATATGAAACAATGACATGAACATTTCAGACAGCTGAAGGAAAACTAGATTCTATTCACCTTCGCATATTTCGTGTTTGTAGAATGCTTCTGAATATTACTTTTCATTATGTACCGTAGTTCTTTATGTTGATAGTTACGCATAATAATACGATTTCTGGATTTGGATGTGTGTCTTGAACGATGATTTTGAAGTGTCAATTTTACCATCACCCGAGGCAAATGCCCCTCGCCTTGCTTTATAAAAGTGGTTAAGGTCTGTTGCTCTGGATGTTTTCTACAAGAGTGCAATTGCAGGTGCTGTATTTTTGTACCGGTAATTGTACCTTGTCGTATAAGTTGCTGTTAGTTGGTTCCTTTTATGCGCTGCTTTCTACCTTAAAAGTGAATTTAAAAAAGAAGGTTCTATATCATTGAGTCTATACTTATTAAAGAAGGACATTCTTTTTCGATAAGTTTATAAATTTATAAATACCTTATTTTAGTAGCTGCCTTTTGGAATTTGGCTAACTGCATAACTAGAAAACTGTTTGACTTTTGATGTATTGCACCTCGGTGAGCACTGTTCAATGCTCATCTATGCTTAATAGTCTTACTAGTTTTAGTCTAATAGGCTTTGAAGATGTATATATTTCTTCTGAATGCGTTAACCATCAGAACATGTTTGTTGAAACCTTGTTCATAATTATTATATGTGATGTACACAACTTTTTGTGCTTTTTCTGTGTTCTATTTTCTCGACATAATTCACTGGAGTTCTAGAGAATACTGCTCTATTCTGTTGATGTGCAATATGTGTGAAATTTATTTTTTGTTGAGTTTAAATCATTTATTATTTATGTGGAATAAATTTAAAGTGGATATGTGATTGCGATCGTAAGTTGCCCGAAAAGTATCTAATAAGGGACTTGCAAATAGACATCAGTTTACAGATTTTTTTTTATAGAGTGAAGAGGCGAAATTAGAAGTGTGGTTTACAAAGTGTTATAGAGAAGACTGGCATAATGCGTTATACCCAGACGCTCAAAGAAAATTTAGCAAACAGGACCCGTTTCACCCTATATCTGTGTCTAGAAGATTTAAATTTGGACTTCAAGGTTATGTGGTAACAAAACTATAAAAAGGTTCAAAATCGTTAATACTGGTATGCCATATCAGTGTTGTGGTTTTGGAGCTTCTGTTCATCCGAAGAAAAGACACGAACATTTCGCACACCCCAGGGAACCCAATATTTTGCCACCATGTTGTAGAGTAAGTGGGATTAAGCTTTCCCAATCTGAAAAATTTTGTCAAAGCATTCTTTTGTTAAGTATTTGTCGCTGTTGGATCGCGTACGCAAGACGCGGTCCATCTGACGCGTACTTGACAAAATAAAGTCTCTGATTGGCCTGTTGTCGGTGTATCAGCGTCGGGGTATGCATTTGTCTGGTATGCATGGCGGTGTCCTCCGTTCATTAAACAGCGCTGTATCCTTCTCTCGGGACCGCTAAAAGCGAGTGTCTTTGTTGAACGCATGCGTGTATTTTGACGACCTAGCCGATAGAATGTAACTTCTTAAGACTATAAAAAAGTCACTGAAGTTTTTGAGTTGCATAGATCGATTTCGTGTGTCTGTAATATTAAGATATTGCAAATGCATCCGAGATGTAAGCTCACGAACCGAGCGGCTGCACCAAATGATGCATTGGGTGGAATCGCGCCCGAGAGATAAAAAAGAAAGGGATCTATCATTTCTTAGTTATCTAACGTCCGAACATTAATATACAATTTTTTTTTGCGAAACACAGGCACGGGATTTACTATAACATATAATATGTGTCACTGGATTTGCAACAATGTCGCGCGGAATATGTTCCTGTTGCCAAGAACTTCCCGTACGTCGAAGATACATTACAAAGTGTCCTATATGAACGCAGGGAGCTTCCACCAACATGTTCCTTCGCAAATAAATATTGAATCTTCTTCGTTGCCACACAGTCATAATATTGCGTTGTGTTTTCTCCCAAAATGGACATTTTCCCTCAAAAACGCAAATTATTCCGTCAAAGCGCGCATGTTTGGCTTGCAAATATTTTTACGCCAACCCCAAAATTTTGCATCTTTTGCCGTTACTGTAAGAACGCCCTATTCTTTGGGTTAAACAACTTTTAACAAAGAGCACAATTTTTGATATCGAATTAAGAACGTGTTTGGTTAAAGACTGCAATGGCCCGCTGACGAATTCAGCGCCCCATGCCGGACGAATCTAACCTCAGTGACTGCAAAAAACATTCTTGAATAAAATCGTGGTCTGCAGATAACGACCTTTCAAAAATATTCTACGTACGCGACGAGGCGAAGACACTTAAGCTGCTTGAAAATGAGTCAAGCGGAAAGATTATAAATAAGCTTTCAGTAGAATTTCATTGCTCGATTGAAAGCAGTTAGTATAGTTTTCGGAACATTGAGTCTGCGTGTTATGTAGTCAGCCTATTACGTTATTTCATAGTGGAAAGATGTGTTAGGTGTGTACCACAACCGTGATTTATCGATCAATGAAATCTAGGGCATGTTCTATCAAGTATGAATTCTGATAGATCACACCCAGGCTCATACATCATACCTGAAAGATTTCTTTGCAGATTGCTTTACAAGGTTACTCTTTGAGTATCCCAGTGAATCGACTGACAACAACCCAAAATTCTCGAGCGAAATTTTCTGCTGTCGAAATATAATTTTGTTAAAATGAAAAATTAATATGCGGTATTTTCAATAACTATATATAGCAATGTACGTAACGCAATATAAATCCAGTAAGCAGCGGACGTATTAAATGAACGAAGCGTCATCATTTGCTTAGGCATAAAATATATCGAGGCATGTTTTGTGTCTAGTGTGATTCACTGAGTAGGCCTCTGTGGAGACTGTGATTCACGCTCTACAAAACCTATAAATTTCTGTATATAGAAACGCTTTATATTGGTCAGTATTTGTTCCATTGTTAGACTTTGGCCTTGCCATAGCCTAAGATACCCCCCATGACACCCTGCTTTATAGTGTGAAAAGAATGTGTTTTGTTTAGGTTGCTGGTTTTATTTTTTGCATGACTCTTTGCTACCTGGGTGCCTGGTGGCAGTTGGCAAAGGCGAGGGGTTGCATCCGGCGTTTCTTAGGGCGGTTCAAACCAGAAAATTATTTTGTCAAGCATGAGCCACAGATGGACCACGCCTTAGCGGCATGATCCACCAGTAACTCAGGCTTGACAAAAGATGTTTGGATGATTTTTTGTTACTGGGAGAGGAATACCCTGAACCGTTTTGTACATAGTAGGGATGTAATTTTCGAATCTGGACAGCAAAGATCAAATATTTCCGAATTTAAAAAATTCTGGTTATCAAATTGCCAACATTAAAAAAGTGTGCGCTTCGATTTTTTAAAGACTTTGCTTGCATCGTAGATTAACTTCAAAAAAAACAAATTTTTGGGACTTTATATAACTTTTCTGTTTATTTAATTTTTGCGCAATTCGCCCGAGAAAATTCACAGTTATTGAAATTTGGTTGGGTCCTAGAATCTAAAATTTATCCATATGTTGTTGAGTTTATGAGTGAAACGAGTTATATTGCTCAAATAACCCGGGGCGTTAAAGTAAGCGAAGTGTTTTTAACTAAATTATAGAACGAGCGTTCACGTTTTTTATTTCTCAGGCTGAAATAAGATTGTTTTTCAAATGAAACGAAAATGCTTACCAGCATGAGTCACAGCTGGATCAGATCCATCAGTTACTCATGCTTGGTAAAAAAATGTTTAGATGAGATTTTTCTGTTATGTAAAAGGATATGTTTTGCTTTATATTGGTTTCAAACCTTCAGCACTGAATGAATGCCATTATTTTTGCAGCATGCTTACATAAGCTGTAATTTGCTATATCAGGTAGAGCGAAGAGAAGTGAGCTATAACTTTTTTGAATGGAAAGCATGTTGTATATAACGTTATATTTTATTGTTGATATGATAGACTTGTTAAGTAACTAAGGACATTTAACTCTCATTATGGCACTATATACTGAAATAGTTTATTGTGTTTCAGCTTCCGCAGAGTGTTTTGCTGAAAAGAAATGATATGATATGAGATTGGAACATGACAATATTTTCATCACTGACGCTATGCTACTTTTTACAATTAAAAATATTTCGAAATTGTCCTTATTTTAGGTTTTCAAATATTTCACAATTTCACTTAGAAACAAATTGAATTTTTCTTTGGTTATTATATGATTTTTTATCTAATTTAATTAATTTCGAAAGAATGCGGGAAGCTGGAAAAAACTTCAAACTAGCTACCATTATCACAAGAATTCTCGAAAAAGACTCGAAAAAGACACGGTGTGTTTTGCGCTTTTATACTTTATTTTTGTCTACATTAATTTTGAACTTTCCGACAGAAATAAGTTTTAAGATAGAATAATAAAATGGCAGAAAACGAAGGTTATGTGAATGACGAAACGCAGGTTACCTCATTTGCAAATGATAACAATGTGGATGACGTAGAAAAGGAAACAGACAATCATTATGAAAATGAAGTCAAGGTTGATATTTCTGAGAAAGAAAATATTGGACCTTATGCCGGTATGTTAAATACACTGTCACAAAAGAACAGTAAACTTACCGATTATTCGCAGTAATTGCATATTCCCAAAAACCGAAATCTTTCAACATTATGCTAAGTAATTAAGCCGTATTTTGATATTCTAACGCGAATTTGCAAATGCTTAACTTCAAGGCTTATTGTGTGGGTTTCAGAATTGCCATAACGTAAATCCTGCGTGTCTAAAAGGTAAAGAAGTAGTGGATAGTTTTATCATCACCCATTTACCGTTCGCTGTACCTCAGCAAGGTATTTCTGTTTGGAGGTGCTTTTTTCTTCGAATGCAGTTGCTAGCACCTTTTTTTCTATTGAAATTCACTCTGCGCAAGGCCGGAAGCAGTGCCTAAAGGGAAACAACTACTGGCCTCTTAATCGCATTTTTTTTAAATACCTTGCTTGGGATAAAGTAAGTTTAATTAAAAACAAGAAAAAAGCTTACTTGATCAATTGCACTTAAATTTCAGGGATGCCAAAAGACGTTCTGCTTCTATATTCTCGTCAGAAGAGATATGTTTGGGCTCGTGATATCCTGACTGCAATTGTCATCCTGATTATTCTCATATTGTTGGCATTGGTGATTGCAATCATTGTTATATCACCACCTTGTCTGGAGTTTTGGCAAACAAGTCCAATCTATAAAATCTATCCAAAATCGTTCAAGAGTTCGAATGAAGACGGATACGGAGATTTCAAGGGTAAACTGGAAGTAATCATCGATTAGGAAAATTGCGGCAGAGTACGTTTTGTTAAGCATGAGTTACTGATGGATCGCGCCGCTGAGGCGCGGTCCATCTGTGACTCATGCTTGACAAAATAAAATTTTTGATTGGCCAGTCAGAAAAGATTTGTTCATACGCGTTTTTGTTAATGATGAATTTTGTTAATGAGTAACTGATGGATCGCGTCGCTTATCGTCTGCTTGACTGAATCAAATTCTCAGTTCAAGATGTATAATAATATAATATGTATATAAATTCATTATGACGTCAAATAATCGTTATATACAAAAGTATTTGAATGCAACTTGCCTTTTCTGAGCAAAACAAGTTGGCACAAATACAAAATTGTGTTTTTACATTGATTGGGATAAAGAGAACGAGTTGTTGAGATTTCAACAGAGGCCACGAGGCTATTTTATTGGGTGAGAAGTGAAAAACGATTGTTTTGAAAAATTGTTGGTGATTATTTCACACTAAGGGTCGAATATAGGAATCCCATTGTTTTTACCGTTTATTTACGCATCTTTTAAATCCATGTTTTTAAGTTCATTTATTTGTTGAAGATTGATTCATGTTTATTTCTTCTGATTTGTTAAATTCATGCAAATCAGATCTTTATTTTATATAATTTAAGTGTAATTTATGTTTTCAATGCAATACAATTTGTCAAAGTAACGGTAAAATCCAAGGTAACACGACATAATGTGAAAGCTATTCCTGAATATGCCTAACGATTTATCACCCTGCCCTTTTATTGTTTCGTTGTCAAATTGTCAAGCATTAAAAATTACTTTTCAGTTCATCTATCTAAGCTTTACTATTTTTACCCAGGAATTGTCGAAAAACTAGATTACATCAATGAAGATCTTGGAATAAACGTGATAGCTCTTGATTCTGTTTATGAATCCCCCAAGTTTGAGGAAGGATATGACGTCAGTGATTTCAGAAATGTAGATAAAATCTTTGGAACGATGGAAGATATGGAAAACTTGATCGTGGAAGTGCATGATAGAGGTGATTATGGGGTTCTGTACCGACTGTACTTATGGTCCACTTTCGTACACGTCAATAAATATATGGAGAAATCTCCGCCACAATTTTCGTTATGACTATGTTAAAGCCTGTACCGTACTTCTTTTGCGCCCTTTTGGGATTATGAAGCAAAATTGGACTACACGCCTGTGTGTTCGTGTTGTTTTACTCACTAAATTTAAGGAAATTTGAAGCAAAAAGAATAGAGCATAAAAGTTACCGGCATGAAGTTTGGGGGTAATCGATCCATCAGTCAATCTTTTTTTTGATTTAGTATGGGTTACTAACGAGTGCACTAGGGACATACAAAAATTCACTGTGGAATAATATACATATACGCTGTGACTGTCCATTTTTGCAATAATTATAGTAATCTAATATACAAAATTGCCTTGCTATTGACATTTACGCCAATAATGGGTTACCGATGGTCCGCACCTCTGCATAACCGGTCAAATATTTAAATTATTGTTTTATTCAAATATCGCCATGTAAAGTGACTGTCAAATTGCGGTGCTTTTTCCGCATTTTCGCCACAGTGTATATAAGTAATTAATTATTTTTCTCAGGCATGAAAATTGTGATGAATTTCATTCCGAACCATTCAAGCGACAAACATGAATGGTTTCTAGCAAGTTCAAACACAACTCATCCACAACATGAAAAATATAAAGATTATTACGTGTGGGTGTATGGGTCCAACGAAACAGACATACCAAACAACTGGGTAAGCGTCACTTTGGACATTTGGAATCGTATATTATCGTTTGTTAACATGCTGTCATGGCAATATATGCCTACTGCTAACAAAGAAAATGCAGAGTGACATTGCGCTTCAGAGCACGGGAAATTCAATTTTTTTTTGCTTGCCTTTTGGCATGCACTACCTATTCCAAATAAGTCAGTTTCATACCCCAAAATATCATTTTTGAAATAGTAGAATTTTCGCATCTTCGGCGCAAATTTTAGATGCCTTTACTTTGATGAGCAAAAAAATTGGAATTGGAATTTGGAAACAGATGCCTGGAGAACCCATTATGGCGTTATAACTGTGATTATTAAAAATCTTAAAGCGTTCAGAAGTTCTGAATACGCCACTGGACCCATACATAACAAAATTATTTTTTAGGAAAATTTATTTAATGCACACTGTTATTTGTACTTTTCTCAGCGGACCGAACTCGATGACCAGTCAGCTTGGACATGGAATACAGATCGTCAACAATTTTATTATCACAGTCATTCTAGTAGTCAACCTGACCTTAACCTGAGAAGCACAAAAGTCAGGAAAGAGCTCAAGGTTGTATTTTTATGGATAAACGCTTGAGGCAAAAGCACAGTTGTAGTAACACTTAAAGATTTTACAAACAGTTTATATAGGCCTTTATGATTTTTTCAAATCATGCACAAATCACATACAAACTACTCTTTGTTTAAATTAAAATTGCCTTTCGATACATTATAACAAAATGCGGTTAAAATTGCCGCTCTTTGGCAATAATTTTACTAAGTGATGTAAAAATAAAACCATAACTTATAACTTTTTAGTGACAAGTATGGGCTGTTGATGGAACGCACCACCAAGGTGCGGTCCATCAACATCCCGTACTTGCAACAAGATTGTTCACTATTTTGTAAATATTGAATTATTGTAAATTAACAGCAAATGTAGTGTATTTTGTAGTAGGGTGCCCAATTCTGCTTAAAATATAATACAGGCGCCATGGCCTAGTGGTTAAACATTTTCACATCGCAGTTTGATCTTTTCGTCTTCGAGTCCCGGCGGGGCCGGCTCGTTAATCCATGCCCACCACTCAACCCAGGTTGTGATAACTTGGGTTGGCTAAGCCGAACATGAAAAAGGTAATATCATTCCAGCAATTCTAACCCTGTCCATCAATAAGTGGCCTCTGGTAGAGGGCACTAGTGTTGGCAATTCTAGTTAAAAGTATCGAATTTACCTTATATACCTAGATCATTTCCAAAGTACTTGTACCATTGTTAAATTTTTGATGGCTTTTGGCACTTAAGTTTTTTTTAACATTTTACACTTTTTACGCTCATTTTTAGGATATTCTACGATTTTGGCTTGAGAAGGGAATTGATGGTTTTATATGTAATGGAGTAGGTCATCTGTTGGAGGCAGAACATTTAAGAGATAATCCATTGATTGACAATACAAAACCAGTAAGTAATTTTTAATAATATCTTGGTCTTTGGATAAGGACTTCATATTTTCATATAACTTATTTTTGTAAAAGAATTGTACTAATGTACGTCGTAATTGGTGGCCAGATAAAAAGAAAAAAATGGTTGGTTTAACCGTCGTCCAGCGCAGATATCATTAACCCTTCTTCATTTAGCGCTTCGGTCCTTTTTTCTGTACTTTCTACTTATCTTCATATGCGTGGAACTACACAATTTGGAAGTATATATTTCAGCTAATTACGTGACCGTTTGTTGGTTTCGGCCTTTTCGGAACAATTTTCATGAAGAAAACGCAATTATACCTTTTCTAGAGGAATAATAGTTGATATTTTTTTTAACATTCGGGTAAACACACCAGTCATTAGGGAAAATAATCCCCTTCCTGTTAAAAAATGGCATGTGCAAAGCAATGAATTAACTGTGTCATGTCGTTCGTTGGTTGACCATTGTGACTGTCGTCCAGATGCTAATCTTCATACATTTTATCATAACAGATCAGTTTAGTATAGAATTTCTGCTTTTAGTACGTTTACTGATTTTGTATTTCATCACTTTTGTCAAGGGCTGTTATAGACAATATGTCTTATTTTACGCCTAATTTCTAACCTTTTTAGGCCTCTAAAAATAATCTGTATCACGACTATACTAAAAATTACGAAGGGATACACGATATAGTTGTAGAATGGAGAGAATTACTAGACGAATACAGTACAGAACCAGGAGTCTACAGGTGATAAATTATGAATAATCGTCATGCCAAATGATTAATTCAATAGCACGTGACTGATTCGTCTAGTGTTGGGTCAACGTCGCATGATACAATATTTTAGGTTAATAAGCCTTGGCGTACTTTATATCTCTTTATAGACAACTTCTTCGTATATGCATATATATCCAATATATACAACAACATTCGTTTTATAAATGGAAGATGATTTTCTTCAGATTTATATATTTATGTCAACTTGAGTATTGCGTTTGGCCGCATATATATTGTGGCACAAGCCTGCTTTATGAGTTTAGAGTTTAACGCCCGATTTATAGATTGGTTTATATATATATATCTTTCAAGATAAATGCAAGATATTTAAAAAATGGATGATGCATACTGTATGGATGATGAAAGAATGGATGATGTTTATATAGATCTGATATAATAAGTTATGCTAAGGTTTATATATAAAATTTTCTGGAAATGGTTAAATTAAAAGATAGGCACATAAAGGTCTATAGATATAAATTTTGTATACATGCATACATATATATAACATTCATATATTCAGATTTCTTGAAACACAAACCACTGGTGCCGATTATTCTACAATATTGAGGTATTACGGTACTAAGCAATCAAAAGAAGCTGATTTTCCAACGAATGAACTTTTACTTAACACGGAAGGTGGTGGCTGGAATGCTGAAAATTTAGGATCAAAGATAATGGAATGGATGTCAAATATGCCAGAAGGAAAATGGCCAAATTGGGTGGTACGTTTTGCCATATTTTGCCCTTTTGATCGAAATCACTGCAGTTGCTAACGTCAAGCTAAATACTAACAGCAATCGACTTAATCGGTAATTTTTTATAAACGTTATCCGATATTTACAAACACACGGTATAGAAAGATTTCTGATATCAATAGTACAGTTTTTAAATTTGATTCTTTATTATGACGTGATAGATTGCTTCACCCTCGCCGGGAGAAGATAATATCCACTACATTCTAAGTACTCTATATATTTACTCACAATATTCTATTTAACGTGATCAAGTGATATATTTGAAAGAAAAATATTAATATTAGTTTTTTTTCTCATAAGCATTTTGGTTTTATATCGGATACAAGTTTTTTTTAGGCTTTAAAAACTGTCTAAAATTCGAAACTAAAAATAAAGCTATCCATTTCGTTATCTTTTTTTTAAGAACATAAACATAACAATAACAACAAAAATAAAAACAAACAAACAATAAAACTACTACAGATGGTTGGTGTACATTCGGCGCCTTGATCCATAAAATCGTCAAAGTGATATTTTATTATTAATCTGATTGTAATATTACAGCTGAGTGATCAAGGTAATTCACGTGTATCGACACGTGCTGGTGACGATTTATCACGATGTGCTGCAATGATGTCGACGACTCTGCCAGGAACCGCTGCTTTATATTACGGCGACGAAATTGGGATGATTGATCTTCAGAGTATTTCCATTCCTCAGGTGAGCGTTCCCAGTACGGCAGATTTGACTTTTTCAAGATATTTTGTGAAGTATTTGTCAACAGATCACTTCATTTATTAAAGCATGTGTGTCAGATGATCCAGGCCGCATCGGCGTGAACCATCTCTGACACAAATGATTGAATCTGTGACACAAATGCAAAGAATTGATACTAAAAAAGGTATTCACAATTCAAAACCGTTTCTGGGACCTGGCAATGATCCCACTTCGAATCGATCTTAATCACAAAATGAAATTGCGTTGATATACTACGCCTTTATCTTCGAAGTCAGCCTATTCAATATCTCTCATTGTATTCATAAGATTTCGAGTTTAACTTTTCTTTTTTCGACCTCACTTTAATCAACAAAATGTTATATTTAGGATTCACTTGATCTTGTGCGATCCCCCATGCAATGGACTGCAGATGATAATGCGGGTTTCTGTAAGAATTGTACACCATGGATTTCAGTTGATCAAAATCACTTGACGGGAATAAATGTTGAAGTAAGTAACTTCATCTTTTTTCAATTTGAGATATCGATTTGAATAACCTAGAGCATATATGTTTGAATGCTTTTTATATTAAATTGCACTTTAATGAAAGCTAAAAGCAGCACCTAAGGGAAACCGTCTTAAGATCACTTTTATTGCATTTTATGGCAAAAAGCTTCACTTCAAGTGAAAACATCCTAAAGAGTAGGAACGAAAACTTGCTGAATGAGGTGGAATTTTCGTTTTTAATGACAAAATGCAATCGATTTTGGTCAAACTTGACCAAAATTGATTATATTAGGTTTTTTAAATAAACTTTTTATTCTAAGACATGGAGTATTAATTGAAACACATTGCCTTTAGGTCTTTTTATGCAAATATCAGTAATTCGTTACTATACATTACTTGATTTTCATAATACAAACAATTTTTAATAGTAAAAATGGCATAATTGTTATTAATATGGACTAGATAATTCGATTTTGTTCAGCCCTGATGAAACATTTCAGTGAGTTGTATCTGCCCCAGCCGATTGTAAAACCATTTCCCATTTCTCTGTCAAAGTAAAGACGCAAAATAATTATTAATTAGCAGTATTCTTATTCATGAAACACTTTTTTTCAGAATCAAACAGGTCAACAGGATTCTATGCTTACTTTGTATAAAAACTTGATATCACTGAGGAATGATATGATATTTCAGAGAGGGTACTTCTGTATTCTTCAAACAAGAGATAATGATGTGCTAGCGTGAAGTAATTTGTCACCCCACAAAACTTTTATTGCATAAATAGGCTGGGTAATTCAATTCGGTCCGAAGCACAAATTATTCGAATCAGTGATGAATTGGTCATAAGAACGAAAATTTGCTGAATGATAAAAAAAATTCCTATTAATATGGAGTAAATGATTTCCCCCGATTCGACAAATTATGCGAATTATATTTGAATTCCGAATCGTCTTGCCCAACCCTAGGCGCAGTTAGGCTAGTAGAATGTAGAATGGGAGATGATGATTATATGCGAGAGGTCTGCTGGACGCCTCGCCGGTGCAAGGTGGTTCACGTAAGCACCGCTTATGGCTTCCTCCCCCAACCAGGTCCATGCACACGAAAAATGAGAAATATGATAACCCAAAAACCTTCACCCCGATTCGAAACTGGTATGCGCTCGAGAGGCCGTGGTTCGCCATATGATTAGGCTGTATTCTCGGCCTTCCTCTGAGGCAGGATAAAATTGAGATGCTATCCTGTTGTTATAGGAAAGTTAGTAAAGTGTGGAAACTATGGGTAGTGTGGTAATGCAACCATTCGCCATTAATTTTTCTTTACTAATGCAGCTACGTTCGAGAACTATCCGGATTGACTTCAATGATGATTTTACTCAATTTCGGCGATACTACAAGTGGACAACTGAATATCACTTCTATGTACTCTAATCTCCCACCTAGCGGAAGGGTTAAACTATTCACCGGATCAGACGAAAACTTTAAAACTGGCGACGAGGTCACGTTTGTAAATCTCAATCTTCCGCCGAAATCTGGAATGATTTTGAGTTACGACCAACAGTCAATGTTTAATGAAAGGGATGACATGGCTGAAAATTGCTTTGTCAACTTGAAGGTGTGCTACAACAGTGCATTACAGATATTGCAGACTTGTTAATCGTTCTATATTGCAGTTATCAGGAACGTAGCTTAAGATTCGTCATCAAATTATTCGAATTGATGAATTCGTAAAATAGCCTAATTTTATATCGGGATTTAATCAACCTTTAATCTGAATCTCTACATTTATACAACATTTTTCCAAAACTAATTAAAAATTAAAGATCACTACCACGGAAAATAAATGTGTTCAATATTATTGAGTTACCAATCAAAAAAATAGTCGTAGCAAATTAATATGGTTTAGCCATGAGATAGCGATGGCGTCATCCCCCCCCCCCCCTTGTTTGGTCAATGTGTAACGATTGGTGAAACGATCAGTTTTAATTCTATTACGTACAGCATTTGCGATTATTCGCAATTGAGAGCCCCTATCTGTTCACAATAAGATGCTTAAATATTGTGAATATTTCCTGCTGCAACCTACGGAAATTTTATTGAACACTGGCTGTCATCTCGCTCCATGTTCTGAGGACAGATGACAGAGCTTCTGGCGATAGGCAAAACCAAATCTTTTGTAAGGCTAGTTGGGTTCAGACTTTTCGTATATAGAAACTCGTTACAGTAGTACTTCAAATGGAAACTATCCTTTATTTTTCAGACCTTAGCTGGGGGTATATCCATCCCCAACCCCTCCCTCTTTGCGTTTTTCCTATTCACAATTGTTCAAGTAACATATAATAGAGTAGAGACTGAGTTTCCAGAGTAATGAAACATGTCAATAATTCTTGTGTGCTGTTTATTGCCAATTTTGTGCTGCACCGGTAAACTGAATAAAATAGAGATTAGTGTTTATAGAAGACATTTGCTGAGTGCCCATTTGAGCAGACATTTACATACATTTCATGACCACATATAAATATTAAACACATATTATTGTGCAAAGCGGTGCACTTTTTTTTCTCAGTTTCTGCGCCCTGTTTTGTATACTATAAAAGGAAAACGTACGTGCCCACATTACGTGGTCTCTTACGCGCATAACGCGCAGGGGAAATAACGTGCATCATAATCAAAAACGCACCGCGTTGGCTGCCTGTTTATGGGATCCCAGATCTCGGTTTGACGCATCCTTATTGTGACAGAGATATTGCTTGATAGATAGGCATGTACGGTAACACAATAATTTTAGTGAAAATTTATTAAACCTTTCTGGATTTTTTTAAATTTGACGTCACAACAGATTGATTCAGAATACCGTCATTTTTCACTACTATCAAATGGGGAGATTTACAGAGAAACGTATAACGGGGAAAATAAAATATTCACTTCAATCACTTCAATGGTTCTTAAAATCTGAATTAGGGAATGAAAAAATGGTAGGTGGATATTTTTGTCGGTCCTGAATTATATGAAACAACACAACGTCGAGCAATCATGAATATACCGGGAAATACTTGCTTATTTTGAAAACCTAATTAGTAATTTAGGTTTTTCAAGTACGAGTCATAGATAAACCACGTCTAAAGAGCGTAATCCGTCTGTGGGTCATACTCGACTAAATATTTCATGTTGTTTGCTGATTTTAAAGATACACCTGCTTGTGATATTGGAGTATCTCTTTTCAGAAATTTGAGCTTTTATTACAATTACGTAGAATAAAGCGTACTTGAAATTATTATAAATTATAGTTTGAAATCGTATAACTTCTACGAGTTGTTGTAAATTTCTAGCAAGTTTGAATGATACTAAGTCCTCTGTTATAACATACTTTCAGGTGTATGAAGCATGAATCGGGTATGACGTCACGAAACGGAGTTGCTTTGTCAAATCTGACAATAACTCCGGTTCCCTTTTTTATTGCAACATTTGAAAAATCTATGCTGCCCGGATTTGAACTATCAGATGAAAACTCGACCGTTCCGGTATCAGATAATTCTGGATATCTTTCCTTGAGATTAAACGAAGTCGTGGAAGAGCCGGAGTCGAAATTTATAAGAATCATCTTAGATCCAAGTCCGGATAATTCCCGCACATATCTGATATTAGAAATGAAATTTTTTTATTTTTCAAAGCAAGGAAAAATGAATGAAACCTGTCATAAAAATGGAATACCTTATTAATCGTACCACACAAAAACAGCATGTTTCAAAAGAACATAACATCATTTGGCAATTATTATGTATGAAAATAAAATTTCATGTAAAAATCTGTTTCCTCAAATTTTTAAGACAATTAAAACTAGAACCAAATGTAGGAATATTGCGCTATAAAAATGAACATATATTTAATTCTATGACGCTTTGTCTTGCTAGTGTGCCAAACTGGTATCTTTTGTTAACATAAATATGGATATGCCACATGACAACCAAAAAAGGTACGTACTCAATCTCACGGGGTTCAGGTCAGAACGTCAAGCTAAAGACACAGTTACACCATACTTTATGGGTGTTTTAAGTCGAAGTTAAGCGATTTTGCTGCTGACCTTGTAAACTTAGGTTTATCCATGAAGTCTTTCTAAAAATGACAAGAACTCAACTATAAATTAAAACCAACAAAACGCCATATTTCACTCCAAGTTTGATAGTTTTTTTACCTAATTAACTGCAATGTATCCCTACGCATGTTTGATAATAATTGGTCATACGCAAAGCGAATAAACTTACATTAGCGTATTGTCCACTGCAACCAACATACAGAGATATCCACGTTGATAAATTGTATCTGTTCTGAGTGAAATCAATTCTTTGTACATTTGTAACATTGATCCTCCATCACCATTTTGGGTCTGTGTGCAACATCAATTAAAAATAGAGCGAGTGACATCGAATCGATTGAAAAAAAAAGTTGGCCAAGTATGTGCCACTGATGGAACGCGTCCTAACAGTGCGATCAATCAGTGGACCATAATAAACAAAACATGTCTTGCCAATGACTTTCTGACTGAGACTGGCTGAAGGTTAGAAAAAAATTGATGGCAGCCATCTTTGCATGCGACCATTCTGCTCTGGCAGTTATTCAGGTACTTGGCCTAAAATTTTGCAATATCATAAATTATTTGCTTTTTATAGAAATATATTATGACGTATACATCATGATCGAATATGTAGTGATGAGTGAATTATTAGATCACAAAAAGCCTGGATCGACATTTCGAACACTACACTGCGACATATAACGAAGGACGATAAATATTCCAATTGAAGTTTTAGGTATGACTATAAATGATCATATACTTGCATGCATACCTCGACTGTGATGCCTGTTTTATAATTTTCATTTACTGGAAGCCATGGTGTGCAATTTGCACAGAAACCCGCATTTTCCTCTATTGTCCATTGCATTGGTGTCCTTTCGGGATCGCGGAAATCCTGGGAATCAAACAATAAAATATACCTTATTAAGTATTTAAAATATATAAAATGTGATTTCTGAAAATGTGCCTTTTCTTAAATTTTGTTCGTTAAAGTGAAGCTATAGATTTCCTAAGTAGACCAATAGTGTGCTTTGAGTTAAGGAGCTACCCTTAGTAATATTGAAGAAGATGGTCCGGTGATCAACATGGTAACAGTGAATTTTTATGCCTAGCATTTCACGAAAAATAAAATTAATGAACGAAAATCTTGACAGAAAAAAGGATGTGAGATATACAATGCATATCAAGTTGCATTTCTTTCAGGTACATCTTCTGGATTTAACGTTAAGTGAAATTGATAATGTATTTCATGTAGGCTACACTACACATTATGTTCAAGGTTCAATGATACATTCTTATCATATCGAGCAGCGTTTCCTTACTACGCGACGTACTTTGTCTGCAAATCACTAAAAGAACGAAATCGACAGGCTGGAGAAAAAGCATTAAAAACGTGTATAAATAGAGACAAATGCAAGAAATACATCGCGTCACTTATTTAAGAGAATTTACTTGAAAGTCATATAGTAGATGTCGCTTTTAGGAAAACAACACGTATGTTGGATAGTAAGGAGGTACCTGATTTCGTTAGGCCCGTGCAAATTATTATACCCTGGGTTAAGTCACGGTCGTGGATTAACGATCTAGACTTACTGGGAGATTCTAACACCTAGCGTTCAACCCGTGATGCCAATGTATTAACCGTAAGGCAATGGTAGCCAAAAATGAATAAAAAAGATCGAAATTATACAAATGAATGACCATGTCTTATTTTGCAAAGCATGGACTGAATTTAGATCGTTTTCGGCGCGATCCATTATTGACTAATGCTTGGACACTGGATAGGGATAAGATTTCATCTCATTCTGCGAAAGAGTAAAGCAGACAAATCACACGCCGATCACGACCTCTCGTACCGATACCCTGTGTTAAGTTATGTGAGCAGGCTTCCTCCTCAATTTTTACTGTGCATCGACATGGCAGTAGGAGAAAGCAGTGACCAGTGATAACGCACCCTGCTATGCGGGGACGAGGTGTCAAGCATATAATCAACCCTTATATACCTTGATATCTGGTATATCTTGGTTGTCCTCCATTCCGATTTCATCTCCATAATATAATCCTGGTGTTCCAGGTAATGTCATTATCATGAGAGCTGCTCCACGTGCAAGATCATTTCCTACTCGTGTAGGAAGACGAGAATTATCATGATTACCCATCTGTAATAAGATGGATATTAATGTATTGAGAATAACCTAACCAAAAAGTTTACTTTGTCTAGCATGAGACACAAATGGACCGCGCCTCGGTGGCACGATCCATCAATGGCCATACTAAACAAAACATGACTGAAAGGAAAAATTCTGACTTTTTAACATACGAAATTGCTTAGTGCAAAGCTCAAAGTTTTGTATTTACAACATGAATTTTGTTCTGCACTTTTTCATGTTTATGGAACTCAAAGTATCATTCCTCGAGCGCACAAGTCAAGTATATTCTATGTATGCTGTGCGGCCCCAATAAGTGCCTTGTGTCTTACAAAACTTAGCTAAATCCCTAGTAATATATTGGTATCGAGCATAGGAAATTCTCACGGTATCGGTATTTGTATCGGTATCGTTACTAAATATTGATATCGCTATAACATTTTGCTTTTGCTGAATAATGGTAATGAAAGTTTTGTTTCTTCTTGAGAAACATTTTGAAAATCATTTATTTTAATGTTTAGTCGTCTACAAATTGCAGACCGTATGATATTACAATTTTTATCATTAAAATTAACGTTTGTCCATTTCTTTATATGCCGTTAATAATAGTTTGTGGTATTCGTAACAACTTTGCTTAATTAGCATTTGGATTCGGATGAAGCATTCTTTATCCTCCCAATCCTACGAAAATATAGTCCTTTAACCTCTAATGTTGAAAAATTTCCGAGGTCAAATTATGAGGACATAATGGGCACCACAAGTAATCACGCCCAGGCCCTAAATATGCCAGTAATATAATTATGAATGCGGATCAATGATGCGTGAAAAATGTAAAGGCATATTTTTTCTAGATTCGTGAAAAACAGTTTCTACTAGTGATATCTTACCACCCAATTTGCCCATTTTCCTTCCGGCATATTTTCCATCCAGATCAAAATATTTTCTCGCATCTTCTCAGCTGTCCAGTCTTTATTGGGGTCGGCTGTAATTAACAAGAAATTCATCGGGAAATCCCCTTCCCTGACTTGATCAGTGCCATAATATCTCATTGTTGTTGGAATATCGGCGTAAACTTCAATTTCCATGAATCTACATTTGTAAAAGTGATTGAAACACAGTTTAAATAAAACAAGTTTGAAAGAAAGACACGATTCTTTGCACATTTTGCCTCTGTCAGACTATTGTCACGATTAGGGCTGGACACGTCAAATCTAATCCACCCGATGCACAAATTATTCGAAATAATCGTAAATCGTTCCCAGGACCAAAAACGTGCAAAAATTAAGTTGAATTTTCATTTTTTTTAACGCAAAAATGCAATCGATTATAGTCAATTTGACCAAATTTGCTAGAGTCAGCTATAGTCAAGATTAATCCGATTCCAGGTCCAACAAGTTTGAAGCAGCATCTCATTGAAAGCAGCTATCAGCCACTGACAGCAAATATTTCCATTTTTTGTTTGAAGTCCATGCTAAAAAACACCGGAAGCTCTACCTTAAAAGAAACCGACCTAGAATGGTGAATTCTAAACCCGAACACGTGAGAAATAACCTACCTGTAGACTCCAGGCTCAGTGCTGTATTCATCAAGCAAAGCTCTCCACTCTGCTATGATATCATGAACGCCTGGATAATTTTGTGTGTAATCAGGATAAATATTGTCCTTCGTTACCTGTTCCAAACAAATATATCTTGTTTATAAAAGTTGAAGGGGATTTAAAAAATAAACTTATTATAGCTTCAAAGCAAATTGTGAAGTAGAGCAAACAAAAGCAAACCTCTTTTCAAGAAATTAATGTTTTATGTAAGATATGTAACAACAATATTGCATTCTCAAAATCTGCTTTTAGCGTTAAAATAGCTCATCGACGGGATCGAGCGAAAATATATATGTATTGTTCCTTTGTCGAGTTCAGCACATGGAAATTCACGTGCATTTTCCTTTCGGCAAGTGGTCGTAAACATGCCCTGTTGTCACTTCCCTTTTGAGAGCGCTTATTTAGTATAAAGGAGGCATCGTGAAGCAATGTCAATTTCTTGTCATGTTTTACTTGTCGTACAAGTAAAACTTGTCAACAGCTAGTTTTTGCTGTGAAACATTACATACACTGTAATAAAAAAGCAAATTCACTGGTTTTTTGCGGTAATTGCATATATCTAAAGTTAAAAACCGCCATGTTGATGGGATTTGAGCGAAGTATGAACTGATGATGGACTGCAACTTAATTCTGCACAATTCTTAGTTCATTTCTAGACACCAGAAATCTCAATCACTCGAGCCACTCAATCGCGATGGCGGGCTTATGTTTGATAAACACTCAGTACACTGTAACAAAAATGCAACAAAATCACTGGTCTTTGACAGTAATTTTACAGTAAAAAAATTCAGAATTGACTCTTTTGGCCGAATATGGGGTGTTGATGGAACGCACCGCGAAGGTGCAGTTCATCAACACCCCATAATTGGCATAAATCTCATCAACATAGCGTTTTTTAACTTTGGAAATATAGAATATCTGCGAATGGGCAGTAAATTGACTGTACTTTTGTTACAGTGTAATATGTGAGGTACAGAAACATGAAACTAATGAATATGATGTATTTTCACAGATGTAATAAAATTGGCTCAGATTATTACAAGCAAGGTCCGGTTGACGCTTATCAATAAAAAGGTAATATAACTCTCATGTGTGCCTCGTTCGACAAAACAATATTTCTGATTGGGATAACACACCCAAAAAACCTACAGTCTGCACAAACACAATGACAAAGCACCCGTAGCTCAGGCTGTAATGTAGATTAAATATTAAGTTTTAGTTTGCCTGACACTGGACAAATATTATATTTATGTGATATAACGGTGCTGATGTGCGTCAGTAACAGCCTCTCTTTATACAAACATATTTGCAGTGAAATACCAGCCAGCTAGCAAATGCTATAATATAGATTATGTAAATGGAGTTTGCCCTTACCTCATACACAAGGACATTAGATTGGGCTGCGTTAAGCAGCAGTTGACCAAACGAATGGGTAACTAAAGGTAAATTTATTGAAGGAATTTTGCCAAGTATGAATTACTAATGGTTTGCGCTTCCTCGGAGCGATCCATCTGTAATTAAGGCTGGGCAAAAACCGCATCATTTGGAATTCGAATTACAAATATTAGCAGAAACAGACTTGAAAACAATGCATTTTCAATCACACCAGTCCAAGAGCAATTATTTTGAATATTAACGACGAAATACAATCAAATTTGACCAAAATCGATTATATTTCGTTGTTAGAAATGAAAAATTCCACTTCATTTAGCAAGTTTTTTCTCTATGATCGATTCACGATTGATTCAAACAACCGAATCGAATAGTCCATCACTACCTGTAACCCTTTACTTGAGTAACTTGACAACGTAAACTTTAAAGCTAATTCACTATTCGTCCCATACAAACAGTATTATCAATTTTTCCCACTTTGAAATGGAATTCAACGAGCATATAGTCACTTTTGAAACTCACTTTCTGAGTAGGATCAGGTACTGGATTGTCTCTCAAATGTTCAGCTTCAAACATAAACGCAACAGCATCACACCGGAATCCATCAACCCCCTTTTCTAGCCAGAAACGTAAAATATCCTGTAGATTGGAAAAAAAATTGAAAAAATTTTCAGCTTCTTGAAATTCTAAAGACTAGGTTGCCAATGGCTCGCGCCAGGAAAGACATGGTAGCTCAGTGAATCTGCATAGCAAAGGGAGATCCGGCAAAAGCCTAGTGGTTCCTAGTGGATCAACGGAAGCCAGGAAGAGCAGAAGCTCAAAAAATCTATCAATAATATCCTATATACAGAAACAAAACTAGAAATGAAAAAAGATTCAGCAGCTTACGTGTTTTTACGTACGGCCAAATCTTTATTTCAGTATAACTAACAAAAGATCGCTTGAGAATATGGCTTTTTAATAAATTGAAAATTTTGTGTGAGAATAAAAAAATTACAAAGTACTTAAATATACTTTTTTATGTCTCCGGTGCAATGGTATGCAAAGGCAAAGTATCATTGTTCCGCATTTCAAAAAAGCATTTTCTCTTTATCTGCAGTATTGGTGGAGATGAGGGCGAACCTGACTTGTTGAGGAAGTGGCTTGCCTATTTAGGCCCCGCAGAAGTTGTCGGACCACAAATCTAGGAGTCATTCATTAAATTTGAAAAAAACTTTTACCTTGAGTTCCTCTCTAACCGCCGGATTACGTAAGTTCAAATCTGGTTGTTCAGGAAAGAAACCATGAAAATAGAATTGCTTGCGATCCGCGTTCCATGTCCAAGCCGATGCATTATTAAATTCACTGACCTGGAAACGTAATGGGTCTTAAATCAAAATTTAGATGCGTCCAAACCCATATACAGTGATATTTGATTATATGCCTTGAGTGTAGTTGTCAAAGTTGCAATCATTGTTAAGCAAATTTTAATATTTTTGCAAACTTTCATACTTTGATATATAAGTTCATCTTACTGATTAATAACAGAGTTGTGCGACACCGAGTAAAGACAAATGGTTCAAACGTCTAAATATCAAAATATTTAACTATAAATAAATGAAAATTATATTAATACCCAGTTATTTGGTACATCTGATTCATTATCTCCGTCCACCCAAACATAATAATCTTTGTATGTTTCATAATCTGTATGGGTTGTATTAGAACTTGCGAGAAACCATTCATGCTTATCACTCGAGTGATTCGGTACAAAATCCATCAGCAATTTCATCCCTACGTAGAAAAGTAGATGAGTAGAGTGAATTATACAGATTAAGATGAGAATACTTACGGCTTCGAATATTTTTTATTCTAATAGAATATTTTCTAATAGGATTCCATTTTATTTATTAAAATTTTCTCCGGGCAAGGCCAGAAGGAACCAACCACCGGTTACTTAATAGCAAGGAGCTACTAAAAGATCAAGTACGTGCAACTACACTCTAAACGAAAAACATTCCAAAGGGTACTGAACCGCCATGGTAAAGTGAATGAGTGGTATCTGCCCTGGGCGATGGCAATACCATCGACCACTTCTTTGCTTCCCTTTATTCGACTCTTACGACACGCAGGAAATACTCCCTAATGCTTCAAGATATCTTACAAGTCAGCAAAAACATTGTTCAAATTCGGGCGACACAAAACAGGAGTCAAAAAGCTTTGCTGACAACTGGGTTTAGAACTGGACGCAACTTGGCCGAATAATAATAAAATATTTGCTTTCAATTCCCGGCAACGACAGAAGAGACATAAACGACACGATGATGAGAACCTTGTTTGAATCATGATGTATTTTCTTTAAATGCTTTGAATCAAATCGAATAAAGTGCTTCAAATCTATTAAATTCCAAATTCTCGGATCCCTAGTAGTGATGCCAACCTAGTTTTTACTTAAGCTAGGTAAAGTTGAAAGGAAGTTACCAGAAAACTAGGTGAAGTGTTACTAGGTAACCTAGTTCACTCTAAAAAATTGGGTGGTAACTAGATTAAAAACCAGGTAAACTTGGTAGTCGCTGCCTTGTCGCATTCAAGACATTTTTAAACGATTCAATATATTATAAATCATCGAATTGTCTATTTCGAAAGTATTTTTACAATGAAAATATGATTTGCCTAGTTTTTCATACTAGGTACCTACTTTTTTGAACCAGGTACCCAGATAAAAATTAGGTATGTTCACCTATTTTACCTGGCAAATTAACTTGGCAAAACTCCAAACAGGAAACTCGGTTAAAGTTAAACTAGGTAGATCAGATATCCGTGAAACTAAGTAAAAGTACTTTAAACATAAACTCGGTAAACTAGGTATACTAGGTAAGATCGGTACTCTTTCCTATTATACCAACACCAATTCCTTGTTGTTTATGAACCTAATTTGTCCAAGCCTTCGTGCGTTATCGGTTGAAAACTGATTCAGAGCTCGATAAAGGTTAGTTTAAAATCGTCATCATTCTCGATAGGCAGAGAGAATATTCACTTCATATCACTGGTGCGGATAAGGTTTTTTTTGATAAATTGTCCATTCTTATTCAAGCAATAGAACCACGATTTGTTGATGACTCAGGCATTTAAAAGTTCAACTTTTAACTTTAACCAAGATTTATTAGTTTAAACCGGAAATAAATGGCCATACTCGACAAAAATTCTGATTGGGTTTGTTTCTCGTCGCGGAATGTTTGATATATACTCAAACCTACTTTTGTATTTGCGTTCATCACAAGATAAGATAACGCAACAGCAATCTGTCAGGGCTGGGCATTTCCGGATATTTTAAAATTTAATACTTGATGCTTGATTAGTTAGATCGCATTTACAAATGAAGACAACAACGTACAAAAAAGCGACGGTACTTTAATTGCGCTGAGTGAAATATTTAGATGTGTTAGATAGTTTGATATTAAAAATGAATCAGTACGAAGAATCTAGTATAAATAGTACACCAATCACTAGCCAATCAAAAATTATATTTTGCCTAGCACGAGCCATAGATGGCCCGCGCCTTAGCGGCGCAAAACATCACTAACTCATACCTAAAAAACATGCGCGAGAAATATTTTTCCGACCGATTGGTGGCCTGCAATCAACAAGCAATATACATCCCTTATAATTTTCAAGTAAATTCGGCAAATCTAACGTAGAGAAGTTGCAAAGACTTGTATACACTTCATTCTATAATAATTCATTGTAATCTTCCAATCGTACCTCTATTATGTATCTCAATAATCAAATTATCCATGTCTTCCATTGTTCCAAATGTTGGTTCAATATCTTTGAAATCACTAATGTCGTATCCATTGTCAACCTGAGGCGACGCATAGACCGGATTCAACCACAAAACCTTGACTCCGAGGTCATCATTTAGATAGTCGAGTTTTTCAATGATTCCTATAATTAATACGCATCAATTAGCAAAAATCAAAACAGAATAAACAAGAAAGAAACTTTTATAATAACCTACATATAGAGACAATATTATAAAACCACATGATTCATAAATACTTCCAAAATTATTGGAACTATCTGAAGGATCGTAGTCTTGTGCGCTTTAGCCCAACATGCTGTATTTTAGTCTTTCGTGCTCGAGGTCTAGAGGTTATGAATAGAAGTCCATCACTTTAGTGAGAACAGCCTATATTTGTTCTCATGCTAGGTAAAGTTTTACGAGGTAACCTAGTTTCGCTTTCCAAACTATGTACCTAAATTATAAAACAGGTAGGTAGTTGTCCATTAAAGACATTTGTAATAGATTTAAAGATTAAAATCATCTTCAAAAACATTTTTACAAGGAATGTATGATTGTCGCAATTTCAATACTATGTACCTACTTTTTTGAATCACGTACCTAGTTAATATTGGGAAACTTTATCTATTTAACTTAGTAAATTAACTAGGAAGAACTTTAAACAAAAATTTGGTGAAAGTTTAATCTGGAGGAATCAGATATTTGTGAAACTGAATAATAGTACTTTGAAAATAAGTCGGAAAACAAGGTAAATTCGATACTTTTACATAGGATTGCCAACATTACACTACACAATATGTTTTACTTTGTAATACTTCGGGCGAGATTATTAAGATCTATGTATATATGTAGAGACTGGTGAAATGTCTTGCTCAGAATTTTCCGTTATGAGTTACTATAAATAGAATCAACCACTGATATTTTTTTGAATCGAGTTGCTCTAAGTAAGTCCAAAAGCAAAGTCCGGAAGGAGTCAACCAACGGCTACTTCAATGGCAAAGAGCTTCTTTTAATGTAATGTGTAATACCAGCAACTACACCTAATGGAAATGATGCTATAAAGAAATGAACCACCATAGCAAAGTGCAATGAGTGGTATCAGCCCTGGACGATGCCAAAATCATCCGCCATTTCTTTGTAATTAGATTAATATGATTGTTACTCATGTTAGATGAGCTAAAAAGTGAAAAGATTACATTTTCTCACATAGAAAACGCGAAGTTACTCGTTTATAAATAAACACCTGTTTGAATGGTGCGAATTATGGGGCTGCTATTATATATCAAGCTCGAAATATCACCTTTCAAATCTCCATAGCCGTCGTTTCCACTTGCGTCTTTGTAAGACTTCGGATATATCTGATATATCGGACTTGTTTGCCAGAAGTCGAGACACGGAGGTGAGATCACAATAATTGCTATCACCAATGCTATCAGAGTCAAGATAGTCAAAATCACAAGTGCCGTCAAAATGTTGCGAGCCCATACGAATTTTGCTTGGCGAGAGTATTGCAACAAAACCTCTTTTGGCATTCCTGAAAGTAAAAAAAATATAAAGCCAAAAAATAATATTGTTCCGAGCCTTAGCCACTGGTAGGAGAGAAATTATGATAGTTTGGCATATCTGAAATTAAAAAAAATATAATAGACAAAAAATTAATTGTTTCAAGCCTTAGCCACTGGTAGGAAAGAAATTATGATGGTTTATTCTGACGAACTGCTCTGAATATCTTTTTCGCATAGCTTTGTATCGCATTTATATGAGAAGTTGAAGATGGCGAAGTATGACATGTATTGGGATGATAGCCAAATACGGAATGAATTTTAGCTAGTCAAAAACGTGATCAAGTATTCGCAAGCCCGCTTGCATTTCAATACAATTCAAAGACTTATTACACATATTATTACTTTTATTAGCACAAATTGAAAGTTGCTAAAATAACGTAAACCCATAAACCTCGCCATTATTATATATAGAGAGAGTCAATGGATATATACCTGCATACGGTCCATCTGGCTCTGAGATACTCGAAGACCTACTGCTTCCCACTTTTACTTTGAAATCGCTGTGATCCACGTTTTCATTCGTTCCAACTGAGTTTGTTTCGATATTGTTTTCAGAAATCTTCCCGCTAGGATCATCTGGCGAGGGCAACGAAAACGACGTCACTCCAACTGAATCGTTGACGTAGCCGTTGTTATTCATAATATATATGTAAAGATGCCTATTACTTTTGTGTTTTGATCACGGCAGTAATAATGCAATTCCTTATTAAAATAAATTGCTCCAGTTTTAATGAACATATCATGAATAAATCTTTAAGACTTGCTAATGCAAATTTTGTGTTTATGAACTTGCTCGTAACTTTTCTGACCAGAAATTATATTTTGTCAAGTATGCGCTACTGATGGACCGCGCCTCGGCGGCGCGATCCATCTGTGAGCCATACTTAACAAAATATGACGTGGCAGAAACTTTCCGGCTGAGATGAAATAATCCATAACAACAAAGGTAAGTTCAATACAGACAGACTGATCTATACACAGAGACCATTATAAAATACTACCTCGATGTGGTATTGGGTGTTTCAAATTTTAATAAGCTATCATTTCTAGGTATGACTAAATCAACCTACAACTGGGGTTCTCCACATCATGCCTTTCCCTGATGCTTGTAACTACCCTGATGCTTGTAACTACCAGATGCTTTCTACCTTTAACCTCGTATTAACACGATGGGCACAAAATTTTGTAGCGCGATCCATTAGTGACTCGTGCTTGGCGAAACATTCTCCGAATTCTATGAATCTTCTCATATGCTCCTGCAGCGCTTAGCAAATTTGTAAATATTCTACAGTAAATTGCTCTTAAAGCCTTTTAACTTTTGTCATCACTTCTTTTGTATTGACACCGAATTGACGCCAATACCATTTGTATGGTGGAGAATTTTTCCGAGAATGTTTAAAGAATTGAATAGTCCTATAAAAGCAAACATTCACAGTTTTACGAGTATCATATAATGTTTACTTAAATACTGCATGCAGATACAGTTATGAGCCACAGATGCATCTCACTTTTTGGCACGATTTGCATGAGTTCCATGGTTGGCATACGTTTCACTTTGGAACTGTTTGCATAGTTCATAAATTGCTTTTTGCTTGCTGATAGTGTTGATCTTCTATTTTGTACAAGTGGGAACGTTTGCTGATTTTGTAGGGAACTCATCGGGCCAGAAAAAATTTTATCGAAACATTATTTGTCAAAGATGGGTCATTGATGGATCGCGCCGTCGAGACGCGGTCCATCAATGGCTCATGTTTAAAAATATAATTATTGATTGGGATAATAAGTGAAAAGTTATTTTCATGGAAATTCAACTCTCAGCAAGGCCGGCAGCAGTACCTCAAAAAACGACTAACGGCACTTTAATAAGTCACTGAACAATCCGTACCAGGGACTATACCATAAGCGGCAATTATACGAAAACGAACTGAGCCATCTAGCACATTTTCTTTTTTGTCTCATCTTATGGCATGCAACAGATACAATGTTGAGGTAATCCGAGTGCCCGAACTTACGAATAGCTCGCCTGATGGGTACTTGGTCACGTGTCCCCAGAGCTTCTTCAGAATATTAACAATGTATAAAAAAGTATATCAGAATGGCAATTTTAATTATTCAGTTTAGAATATTTATTTAGGTAACATTTTAAAGAAATATGATTTATTTAGTATTTTATAGCTTTAAACTATCGAAAAAATGAGAATGCTGTTGCGAATAAGATTGTATATTAGGATAGATTGTATACCGCTGACAAAAATTTCTGTTCCCATCTAAATATAATTTTGAATCCTCCACTGATTACGTAGAATCAGAACAGAAGAGGCATTTGGTCTCAGAAGGAAGCTTCCTGATATGTTTAGTAAATGCAATTCGGATCTTTTGCGCCCACTTATCGAGTACAATTTCATTCTTACATCAAACCTTTTCGTTGATCATATAAGTACCAACTAATCATTTAACACTGAATCGTTCCAATATCCTAATTGCACAATAAATTTACGTGTAGGTTACCGTGCAGAATGCATTTTTAAACGCTTTATAACGTAGGGGACTCAAAATTTTACGCACGTGTCCAGCGCGCAATAACTATTCCACTCATCTAGTCAGATTTGAGTTCTGAAATCCAATTTCACAGAAAAAAAAATCACACTTCCGTTGCGATTTTGTCCCGTTTTGTTGTGATATGCAACAAAAAAACTTTTCTTGTATACACTGCCAAAATGACGGCATATTTAAACCACGAGAATTTTTCAGAATTTGCTCCCCCCAAACGCATTCCCCCACACTTGGCGTTTTAGGCTAGTTATGCGTCTATTTAATTGGTTCCTTTATGCGCTGCTTCAGCAAAGTCGGGGATAGGGATACTGATGAGTTGTGAAAAATCCGCATCCCTGGTGACATAGGAATACTCATGAGTTGTGACGAATCCGCATCCCTGGTGACATGGCGTTACCAACCCTTCTCAGGTCAAGTGATCTGAACATTTCGATTGTTCACTGCAAAAGCTACAAATCATAGCATTTACGGCCAAATTCTCAATTATAAAATCACTCAGTAACATCACCTATCTAATACGACGATAAAGGTAGTTTTGGAAAAAACGCTCAGAAACCCATTCCATTTCATATGGGGGACGATTGTTAAACCAACGTTGTTCTTAATTCATATACGACCGCCCTGACGTTGATATGTGACTTGAAAATTTACGCTGATGTTGCAATTCTGTTTTATTGATGAATAATCTTCTTCGTAATGCCTTTGGTTAAATTTAAAACTTTGGTTAAATCGCTCGAGTCTGGTTCGATATTTTTTCCAGGGAGGGGTGGGGAGAAATTTTATTTCGGGATTGGGGGCTTTTCTCCCGTGGTCAAAAATCTCTTCCCAAAAATCGACGGTTAATTTGAAAATTTAGCTTTTTGTAATGATATTTGGTTTAAATTCCAAAATCGGAGAGTGACACCAGCCTCTTCTAAATTTTTCTGAGGACACATTCCCGCCCCGCCCCCTCCCATAAAATAAGTATATAAGTAAGTAATGTATGTGTATATTTCGTCAACTGTGAATATAAAAGAACGATCGTTCAAAGAATCGCCCAAACACATATGTGCTTAATGTGACAATGTAACTTCTCGTTGCTTTATAAGTATTTTTTTTATAGCCAATCATCTGAGTGAATCACCTTGAATAAGACCCTGTATCAGTCTAAATATTTTCTTTGAAACTCATTCGACGTAAATAATACAATGGCAATTTCAAGATTCCACATCATATTTGTCCCGTGCTTGGCCCATACCTATATCATTGCTTTGATGTAAAATTGTGCAAAGGTATGTTTTGAGACTGATTTGGCACGCTCCTGATATATATATAAATATATATATACATATATATATATATAATAAGTCCTGACGTTTTTTTGCGTGCGGCGACTAAAAGGAAGTATCGAGGTGGTAGATGTTTTTACCATCGTCCAGGGCAGATACCACTCACTGCACCTTACCATGGCGGTTCAGTTAGGTTTGGGATGTTTTCCGTTTAAAGTGCGGTTGCTGGTTCTACATCTTTCAGTACGTCTTTGGTATTGTGTGGCCGTTGGTTGGAGTGAATCTCAATAAAAAAAAAGTTATCTAATTATAATTGATATATGATATAAAATGCGTGTAAAGTTATGCTTTGAGACTGATTTCGCACAGTCCTGACATGTACGATGCAAGTATAATTTCAAAACTTCGGATCCTGCTTGTTCCATGCATATATTATTGATTCGATCAAAAAGCGCGAAAAGATATGCTTTGAGACTGCTTTGACGCAGTCCATTGGGAGTGTAATACTCCCGAAAACATGCTGTTTCCGTCTACCTGGTACTGGTCCGAAGTTGTCCTGATGTTTATTGCAGTAGCAGTTGCACCAGAAGCAGTAGCAATTTATCGCAGTAGAAATCCTTTTTTTGCAATAGCGAGTGTACGTTACGGAGTCGCCAACCATGCTTGACCAAGATTTGGGAGTGAGTTTTGGAGCTCAAACAAAGTCAGCCTGAGATCTTGGAAAACACTCATTATAAGCTTGGCGTACAATAATACATATGTAACATAAGTACAGTAAATTTACTGGTCATTCGCAGTAATTACATATTTCCAAAGTTACAAAAACGCCATGTTGATGAGATTTATGCCAATTATGGCTGTTGATGGACCACACCTTCGCGGTGGCACATAATCGACGTTATTTTTATCATTCAACGTCGCGATTTTACATGATGTTACGCGATTCCTACCCCAATCGAATGAAATTTGCCCCAACATGTTTCGTTAAGTGAAACGTGCAAACATCGGCTATTAAAACATCAAATACCTATCACATGAAAATGGTCAAAAACGTCAAAATCACAGTTTTCACACCATCACAAATTGTCTTTTCACTGATTTTGAATTGCTTTGGAAATTCAATCAATTATTTCACACTTCCCTGAATCATGGATCAAATGAATTGGTCGTCGCAGTTTATAACTTGAGTAACCATGTATGCATTTTAAGGATACACTCAGCATTTATGAGCTATGGATAGATCAAGGCATGACCCGTTTATAACCCCCGTCGGCCAACATCTTTGTGCTCGTTTCAACAAATGGTAATGATGTAATGTGTAACAAAACAGCATCATGGTATTCAACAGAAATCCAACCGTATTTGGGACGTATTTGGAACGATTTCAAATATAACCTTTTTCCGATGAGATACGATATACACACCGGCACCAACAACACACATTGAAATCTATCAACTCATCGCCAACAAATTGTTTATCAGGGTTTAGTTAAAAAAACGCGTTTTTTAGCGGCTCATAATTATTGTTACTCATACAGCATCATACAACCAATGCACGTCCAAATATAAAATAGGGTCACATGTGGACATTAATGATTGTGTGTGGCACATGCTCGACAAACTGGATTTGCGCAGATAAAACGAAGATAAGACGTAGATCCAACCCAGAAATTACGACAGTCTTGGTAATTTTACTGAGTTTCTGTTTCTGTGGCTGTTCACTGAACAGAGCTAGGGAATAATAAAATTATGCCAAATATGAAATGTGAGAAAATATTTCCCAGTATTCAAACCGTTAATACATTCAAATATTCAAGATAACACATTAACATCAATATAAAAATTGTGCCGAAACATAGAATAGTATAGTAAAACTATGTTGGTCTGGGGATGTTTATTAAATTCAATTTGACTCTAAAAAATATTGACTCGAAACGGCGTTGTTTTTATATTTGCGTGTACAGGCCGAACATTTTTCTATGTACACCCGACGACGCCCGTAAGCGTGGATCTTTATCCTCATAGACGCTGTTACGTTACTGACGTTGCGTCATCACGCAAAATTTCACGTCGCTCAACGTCGTGGTTGACGCAAGGACACAAACCGGTTTCTAACAGAGAAAGCTATTTGGAGATTTGAAAACTCTAGTCACGTACATTTTCAGAAGGTGTGTTTTATTACTATTTATCGCGTGTATTCACAGTTGTACTTCAAATGATATCCACACATTTTCACAGTTTTGAATAAAAAAGTGGTAGATGGTTTTACAATAACCATGGGCAGGTACCACTCACTGCACTCTATCATGGTGGTTCAATTCTGTTGTTTTCCGTTTGGAGCGCAGTTGCCTGTACTATATTTGTAAGTAGCCCATTGCTCTTAAGTGGCCATTAGTTAGTTCCTCTTGAGCGCTGCTTCCGACTATGCTTAGAGTGAATTTGAATAATAACAAGAGGTTTTTGATGGTTTTATACGCGCCTAGGGCAGATTTCACTCACTGCCACTCTACCGCTTAGAGTGCAGTTGCTGGCGTTACATCTTGTGGTAGCCTTTTGCCATTCAAGTGGCCGTTTATTAGTTTCCTTCGGTGCTACTTTCGGTCCTGCTTAGAACAAATTTCTATAAAAAAATGTATATGTAAGTCTGTTAAATATCATCGAGTGAAATTACATTGAACGCTTATATCACTGCATTTTTGTTACATTGTTTGAAAAAACCGAATTTTGTAATTTTTATATGACATACAAAGGGCAAGGCATGATGATAGAATCTTGTTTTTCCTCTTCTGGGTGTCCGGAATGTTCATGTCATTTTTTCAGATTGTATGAGTCATCATCTGTGGCTTATACTTGACAAAATCTTCGATTGGCAGCACGACTGCAAGTAACTTCAAAAAACACAATTACCGGTCACTTAATGGGGCTAAGAGCCACAGCACACAAGGTTAAAAAGCCATTCCCCATTTCTTTTCAGTCGGCGAGTGGGGCATGACGACATCCCTTCCACCCAAATACGCCAGTGATTGTATGTATGGAAGTTAAAGTGTATGGAGATAATCCAAATCTTTATTCAGAAAATTTTAGTTTTATTATCGATGCGTTACCTACCTGCAAAACATAACAATATATTGCAATATACAACATAACAATATCATTTGAATACTCAAATTATAAGATTCCCAAAGTTGAGGAAGGAACTTTGACAGCATGATCTGAAGTTGACTGCGGAAATAATTGACAATATACATGTGTCGTCATTGGAGTAGTGCAATCAAGGTAGACGACAAGGAAATTAGATATTTGATGAACTTACTTGACTTGTTAGATTTGGCCGCAAAGAGTTACTGAGTACATTTAATGCGAGAGTATTTGGTTGTACAAGATTTTAAGCAAATAAAAAGATAAGGTGGAAGATTTATGCCGTTTATTGAAATTAGTGAAAATTCTGTAAAGTGGCGTGGAAGATCTGCGTCGTTTATTGAAAGCATTGAAGACTCTCAATTAACGTGAAAGATTTATCCCTTTTGTTGACGAAATTCCTTGACAATTCTATTAAGAATGTCTATTGCAACAAAAAAAACAAAGTGCGACACTGATCCAACAATCTACGAAAACGGATTATCAGAAAAGATATATACCTGGGAATTTTACGTAAATGTAACGTATGTTTTAGTAGTATGCTATATCGCCATCACACAAATTTTCTTGTTCGTCACAAAGAAGAAATATAAAACAAAAACTGGACTGACTTCTGGAATGTTCTCCGCTAACTTATCATTCATTATGAATGTGACTCTCATACTATCAGGACTAATCGCAATGGCGAAAATGGGGTGCACCATGTCAACCCTACACAGCTTTGGCAAATGTTTCGAACATTATCCTTGGTGAATTTTCGTTCGTCACAGCTTACCTTATACTATGGCTACGTCAGACAATGTTTACAAACGAACCTACGCTGAAGCATTTGTCTACAAAATCTGGACGGATTTTAAGTAGGTTTCAAGGCTTTTTTATTGTGATTTTAGGCCTGTTGTTAGCGTTTGCGCTAGCTTACGAGGGAATATCAAAAAAGGTTATTAAAATGAGCTGCATTCCGAGTTGGGTAATTATAAGTTTCTTGTTCATGCAGCTTGAGACACAGATCGCAGTTTTGGTTCTTTTTCTTGTCCCCATGTGTCGCCATAGAATCAATCTTAATAATTCAGGAAGCCAGGCACCACCAGAGTCTCTTATTAATTTAATGAAAAGGTCAATCCTTACGGCAATAATTGCTGTCATATCGGATGTTACCACTTTTGTGATATTTTTCGTCGTCGGTGAAATCACTATCTATAATCTCAGCGTAATAATAAATCTTCTTTGTGTTTTGTTCTGCTTTATCGATTGGCGTGAACGGATTTTCCCATTCAAAATCAAATCTAGTGAGAGTCGACTCCGCTCAGAACCACCTCAACGTTCATGCGCCGATAACAGGGAGCGTGTTCCAAAAAGAACAATGCGATTGCCGGAATCACGCATGTCTTACTGGGTGTGAAATTAGGCTCTGACAACCAGTGTCTTAACCGATAGTCAGTGGAGGTCTGACGAGCCAGGAATTTTTGAATCCAGATCCGAACCTGAAATCCCTAATTGCGTACTCAATCTAAAACTGATCCGATCCCGAATGATAATATCACGATCCTGATCCGGACAGAATCTTGATTAGAATGCCCCCCCCCCCCCCCCCCCCCCCTATTCCGTCAAAGTGCCATCTTCTTGAATCCGGACATTAAATACGAACTAGATCCGATCAAGGTCAATCACAACAGGCAATAAACCAAATTTAGCAAATCCCGCCGAATTCGACTCGGTCAATCCGGTCCACGAAGTCGTCTACTTTCCAATCAATTTTTGTTTTGCCTTTTATTTTCGAACCGAATATAAAAATCTAAGACTTAGTGCACGATCGTACGAAAAATACTTAACTTAGTTGCAAAACTTTGGAAATACAAGTAGAAATTCAAAATATTATTTGTTCATGTTCATGTTTTTCCTTGTCAAATTATTTCGTTTATATTTTTCATCCTTTTATCATATTTTATCATTATCTACAAATGTGACAAAGAAAGTGGTAATGATAAAACACCGATTTCTGAAAAATATAATCGATTGATTTTATATTCTATCAAAAATTATGATATTGTTGAATATTTATTGAATGAAATAATAAATTTCTAAATCTGGTAAAGAAAAGACAGTAAGATGCTGACGGTTGGGAAACTTATCTAATTAATGCCCCTCCCCCACCGATGGAAGTAGTGTCGAAAGAAATAAAGTAAAACTAGAACTGTGTACACAGTACTACGATGGCTTTCGCCTGACCATGATAAACACTGTCATCACTGGATCTTCCATGCGTACTATAATCACTATAATCACTACCACTATAATCCAAAAAAATCATATATACACCGTGAATTGCATCAAATCAGTCTTAAACTCATCTTTACACGCTTTTGATTAAATCAATGACATATTTATTGTCCATGCATGAAACGGGCAGGATGTGATATCTTGAAATTGTGAATGAAGCAGTCCTTCCAGGACTGTGTTGAATCAATCCAAAGCACACCTTTGAACGCTTTGATATATGCATATGTCAAGTGGGGGACAGACACGATATGCAGTCTTGAACTTTCAATTGGGATTATTTATGTCAGGATTCAGTATTATGTCAAATGTTTCAAATCAGATATTCACATTCTGTTTGGTCGGTATAATGTTATATGTATAGGGTATGCATAGAACAGTCGTGATGTGGAGTCTTGCAATTACAATTGGTTTATTTATGTCAGGACTATGTCAAATCAGTTTCAAAGCATATATTTAAAGTTATTTTGATCTATCCTATGATATATGCATTGGACATGCATGGGAGAGACATGTTGTATAGTCTTAAAATTGCAATTGGATTACAGGACTATGTCAAATCACTTTCGAAGCATATTTTATACTCTTTTGATCTGTCCAATGATTTCTGTACGGGCCATGCATGGGTCAGACATGATTTCAAAATTGTCTCAAAATTGTAATGAAAGTATTCAGATTAGGACTATGTCAAATTAGTTTTAAAGAAAATATTACACTCTTTTTGCTCTACCCAATGATCATAATATAAATTTAACATAGAATACTATAAAATTACTGTAAAAAGACTGTAAACTTGCTATAAGTTTATAGTAAACTTATAGTAATTTCATAGCAATAAACTTTACGAGAAAAAGTTGTGGTATTTTTTATAGCAATTTCATAGAAAATTAATAGTAAGTAACTTTAATATTCTGTTATTTTTTTTATATTTTTATAGAAACTGTATAGTAATTTTATATTAAATACCTTTGAGGCTTTCCAATGTGACATGAACAGACATGATGTGTAGTCTTAAAATTGCAAACTGGATAATTTATTTTCGGACTATGTCAAATCAGTTTCAAAGCATATATTTACACTCTTTTTGATCTATCTAATGATATATATGCGGTCTATGCATGGGACAGACATGATTTGAAATCTGGAAATTTTATTTGTATTAGTCATCTCAGGACTGTGTCATATATTTTACACTCTTTTTGATCTATTCAATGATATATGTATGGCTCATGCATAGGACTATAAGCTAGGTATCAGATCTTGAAATTCTATTTGAGTTATTCATCTCAGGACTGTGTCAAATCAGTATTAAAGCCCATCTTTGCCATTTTTTTTATTCATCTAATGATATATGTATAGGTCACACATGGGACAGACAAGGTATGGGGTCGTGAAATTACATTTGGTTTGACATCTCACGACTGTGCCAAATTAGTATCAAAGCCCATCTTTGCACACTTTTGATCTATTCAATGATATATGTATGGCCCATGCACGGAAAATACAAGGTATGAAAACTTGAAATTATATTTGGTTTATTTATCTCAGGACTGTGTCGAATCAATACCAAACTAAATCTTTGCACTCTTTTTGATCAATTCGGGAAAAATTCCGAAATTACTTGATAAGGATCAATTTCGGAATGGGAGTTGTGGTTGTCCTCGTCCATGCAAACAGTAAAAATAATCCTGCCGAAATTAGGGCTGGAGGCCATCAAATGACAAGTAGTTACTACAGGAGGTAGTACGAGAAACTGCATTCTATGCGGAAAACATCCCAGATAGAACTGAATCTTCATGTTAAAGTGAAATAAGTATTTGGCCTGCACAATGGTAAAACTATTTACCACTCTTTTTTTATTATTTAAGCGTCTTTCACGACGCGAGTGAAAAATTGAAATGTATGGAAATGTAAAAGTAAGCTACGCTTTTAAAATTTTTAGTTTCTGTTACTTTTATTTAAATGTAATATTTTTCCTTATGAAGCACCATAGGTTTTATATAGTATGACCGATATCAATATATATATTCTTCACTTGGATTTGGCGGGTTATGCGGTGTTCTCCTGTGGTATTTAGAATTCCATCATTTTTATCAAAATAGTACAACTCGGGTTATGTTTGCGATGTCAAAGTGTTTTTTCGGGATGATAAGGGAAAGAATGACCCGAGGTCAGGAAAATATTGATAGAAACTGACTATTGGCGTATGAGCGTATGTGTTGATTGGCGTTATGGAAGTTGTAATAGACGATTCATTGTACCATTCTTTTGATTGGAACCCCTTTTTTTCATTCGAAAACTTAAAATTAAAATATGAGTGAAAAATCAATAGGTCAGAGAAACCTTCAATTGAAATATAGTTCCTCACTTAACATTTAAAAAGACAATTTGACAATTAGGATTTAACATATTTCATCTCCAAAAGAGCATTCTTAAATATTTGAATCCCCATTCCTTTGATTGAATTTTTTCCTAGAAAGAATGTATTTCAACTATAATCTATAGTTTATATTTCTATGGTTGATTTGTGAATGATCTTAATACTTCTTTCAAATCGATTCGGATCATAGGATCGCACAATCACTGCAAATAATTTGCAAAATAACAATTATTTCGGATGTAAACTTTACGTCTGTTTGAATATCTGTTTGAATATTCAGAAATAAAACAATCCCATGAATATAGTTTTACAGAAGCATTCTTTCTTTTGTAACTTATTCACAAACTGTTGGGTAATAACTAAAAACATTCAACCCAAAGTTTTTCTGCAAGCAGTCGAATCTAAATCTTTGAAGGTAATAGGTGTGTATACGCCCAAATGAATGTTTGTGTTCTTTACTCGATTACTCGAGTTCACATTACTCGATTTTTTTTATCGTCGAGAGGAACTGTTTGAAGAAGAATTATTTCAATCCGAGGTTTACCGTGGTTTTACTTAGCAATGTGGCGACGTTCTGTAACGAAACAACTTTTTTTTGAATTTACGGAATAACATGTAAATAGGACATTATACCTGTCTGTATATTAACAGAAATGCTTTCAATATGCATATGAGAATATAAATTGAATGAATGATATTGACATACTCGATCGCAAAAGTATACGGATAAATACGTTACATTACATACAGGATGTTATTTAGAATATTTGCAATGTTTCTGAAAATTGCATAATTCGTTGTAATGAAATGAAGAATCCGATTGCGTGGAATAATTGCTGGCATTCATTTTTAATGTTGAATGACTTTACCTCAAAACATTACTCAAATCCATAAATAACCACGTTCACATCAGAAAAAATATAATATTAATAAAAAGAAGGCTTTGAAAAATTTATAATTATATTTGTGGAACGATATCGACAGATCTTATCTATCAAAACTAACAAGGTAACAAAAAATGCAACAAAATCACTGGTTTTTGACAGTAATTTTACTTGACGGTATTAACAAAAATTCAAAAGCGAAAGTGCGGTCCATCAACACCCATAATTGGCTTGAATCTGATCAACATGGCGTTTTTTAATTTTAGAAATATGCAATTACTGGAAAAAGGCTAGTAAAGTTACTCTACTTTTGCTACAGTGTGAACATAACGGGAGCAATATACGCTAGGTAATCCAGAAATAATTTTGCCTACGTACATTCTGTGAGAAAATAAATATGTTAGTTATGTTAAATATTCGAAAGGGTATTTTCTTTCACAATAGTTATCTTAAAGGAACATACCAATCCCGAAACTATGTAGAACTCTATGCGGGTTCATGTTTTTTAAAACCCAATAAGATGTTTTTGAAGCGATGCTTGAAGGTGTTTGACTGAATCTGAAAACGAAGCAATGCTTCTTAGACTTTTGTAGCCTTACTAAATCAGTTTCATTTTTTTGTTTCCTTGAAAAATCGAGGTGATCTATTATTGGAGTACGCGGGCTTTTAGAATGAGAATGTGTTTCGTGTTTGCCGCGAGTGGTGACTAAAAGAGAACAGATATCATTTCCAGAGCAGGAACACTCAACGGCACTTTAGCAGTTCAATCTTTTCTGGAATGTTTTCAAGACAAAGTGTAGTTGCTGATCCTATATTTTATATTTAAGTGCACAGTAGTTGATTCATCCTGAGCGCTGCTTCTGGTTTTACTGAAAACCAATTTAAAAAAGTTTCAATTTTGTGCTTCACGATGTACAATAAGAGCCCGGATGTCGGTTATGCCGAACGCCAATGCTTCGATGCTTGGACAATCCACAACCGTGGTTACCCTTCAGTAAAGCAATTTACAGAACACAAACACAATTCATTACAACTGCCTGTACCTAGCGGTGTTGGACATGTGTCCACCGCTAATTCATCAACAAAATTTATCTCAAAAGCCCAGTCTAAGATAGTTAAATGTTTGGTCTGCACAAAATTTGTAATTGACTTTATGATATTTTGTCAAGCTTGAGTCGCATATGGAGCGCGCCTTGACTGCACGATACATAAGTACTCATACTTAGTAAAACATGTTTGAACAACATTTTTTAGGCTAGGTAAAACTGAGTTAACTGATCAATGATACCTCAGAGATTCCAAAAATAATTACACTTGCGTCATTATGTTCGGAAAGCAATATGTCGAGACACCGACTACATCACACGATAGCCTTGGTACGGATACATTTTGCTATCCAGTAAGATAAAAAAATTTTCAAAAAAAGTTTCTGCCAAGTACGGGCAATTGTTGGAAAGCGTCACCAAAACGCGCTTCATCAGTGACATGGTTGACAAAATAAATTTCTGAGTGGATAAGATGTTCAAATTTGGACTTTCTAAATATGAGAGCTCAGCTCCCCCCACCATAAGACGATTTTAAAACAAAATAATGCTGTAATGTAATTTGGGTATTTGGGAAAATTTGACAAGGGGTATTTCTTTAAACTCCAATTTTGTGAAAGTAATGCATGGATCGAAAACCTACAAGTTTGAATATTTGCCCGTACGCATAACCCAGAAAATCGCATTCAAACTATAGCACCTCAAGGTGAAGATATTAGGAATATATCCTGCAAATTTAAATTTTAGTTAATGCTATTAATTCGACTGAGAGCCATAAGCCCTGTATAGGCCAGGCTTTACAATAATCCAAACGTATTTAGTGCGTGTCGTAAGAGGCGATTAAAAAAGTGGTAGATGGTGTTACGATCGACCAAGAGAGATACCACTCATTGCACTTTACCATGGCGGTTGAAGTCCGTTTAGGATGTGTGGTGAAAATTAATTCCGTACATAATTGTGATGCTTCTAATTTCCAATACTGTTTATGTGAATTTGAATCTTATATGTTAGTTTGTAATTGCTGAGTTACCGCCATGATTACGTGATCCTAAATCGGTATCTAGTATTTACTATTCAGTTCACTTTGTGCTTAGCTGTGAAGGAGTTGATTAAAGCCGCCTAGTCTTGATTCTAGAGTTGTAATTGGAATTGTATACTGCATTAGATTACCACAAGATGTTTTTCGTTTAAAGTGCAATTACTGATACCAGTATTCAGTAGCTCTTTGCTATGGTCTTCGTTGGTTCCTTTCGGCCTTGCTCAGAGTGAATTTCAATAAAAAATCGAGTGACAGAAGGTTCACGTTATCAGTACGCACTGTATATCGATCAAAAGTACATATACTTTACACGCTAGTATTATTTTCGTGATAAATGACGTACTTACCACACAGATGTTCTTTTCTTATCTAAGTAAAAGTAAATAAAACACGGTGTCGTCTTGTACTAAAAATATGAATTCTTGCATTATTTAACTAACGTATGGTCAAATATTTTCGAAATGAGACAAGTGTATAAAACAGCAAGTTTGTGAAGGTCTCACCATTCGTTAACTGTATCATACAATCGACGAAAACCAATATGAAGATATTCATTGCATTTTTACTGGCGCTTGGCGGTGAGTATTTAAAGTTGGGATAAGTTGATTGGAATAAGGGGTTTAAATTTTATTTCTACGAAAAATAATTAAGACAGATATACAATACGGTTAGAATCGTATAAAAGCACAGAATACGACTCTATCCATTAGTGTCCCATGCTCAAAAAGATCCATTTTTTTAGATTGGGTAGCAACAAAAAATGCAATGTGAAGAGAAGCTTTGAAATTTTATAAAAAGTGCAAGCTGAATATTTTAATTATTTAATAATCGAGCCTATATTGCCGGAGAATTTGTTATTCAGGCTTAAATAGCGATTCGGACCTATAAAAATATCCGAATCTGATTCGAATTCAGAATGATTCGATTTCGCCTAGCCTTCTTATGTGTACACAAACTTATGAAGTCAATTTTGATTTTGTTGTTTAATATTACTTTAGATCTGCTTAAAGTGCACTCTGTCATATTTTCTGTGGGTCGGGTCGTAACAAGTAACTAGAAAGAAGTGGTAGCTCGCTGTTTTATCATCGCCCAGAACAGATACCACTCAGTGTACTTAGGACGTTTTTTCAAATCATTTGGAACTCTATTCTGATTTGAATACTTTTTTTCGAATTTTTATATGAACAGCGAATTTTTCGAATTGGATGAGATCATTAATTTTATTTAAACAACGAATGCCCCATTTTTACCATTACAATTTTCATCCGTTATTGGGAAATAGATAGCCTATAAAATGAGTTAATATTGATGTTAAGAGGCTATTAATGACAATGTACTTTCAATTCACATTTCATATCTCCCGTAGACAAGATTATAGCTTGTCGATAAAATATAAAAATGCTGTTTTATTTAGCTATATTTTGCTTCCGATTCACGATTGATTCCATCAATTCGTGTTTGGATCAATTGGAATTGCCGAATTAACAAGACAAACCCGAGCGTGCAATACCAACTAGTCAACTGTATGTGACGAAAGATGTTCGCCAAAACTTTTTTTCGTTAGTGATCGATTAGAATGCATTGCCGGTACAGCGATACAAGAAACTAGTGGTATTTTTGAAACCTTTCATCCACAGGCAAAACTTGTACCTGTTTTTTGTATATCCCAACATAAATAGTCCGAAAATCGCACTAAAATGGCCCAGTTAGTTCGATCGATATAGCGTTAGGAAATACGTTTCGAGACACGCATCGCATGAGATGTGATGATTATATGAGAGAGGTACCCTGGACGCCTCGCCGGTGCACGTTGGTACACCAACGATGTCCGTGCACAGGAAAAATGAGAGATAGGACTAAACAAAAACTATCCCCCGGATCTGAAATGGTGTTCGCAAGAGAGGTCGTGGTTTGCTCATTTTTGTTTTATAATAACTTGGATAGGCTAAGCCGAACAGAAAAGATCCTATCTTCTCAACGGCTTCAACTTTGTCCGGCTATAAGTGGTCGCTAGTACAGGGCTTTGGCCAAAAAGCTATCCACTTCAAAAAGCTATAAAAACATCCCAAACGGAACTGAACCGCTATGATAAAACACAGTGAGTGGTATCTGCCATGGGCGATGGTTAAAATCACCTACCATTTCTTTGTTTTTCTTTAGTCACGAAATTTGTTATGACTATTATAAAGCCCACGCCTACAGGGTTATGTCGTATTCTCGACTTTCCTCTCCCACGAGATAAAAATGAAATTCGATCTTTTCACGCAACTTTTTCATTGGGCCGTTGGGAGAGCGGGATGGGTGACGTTCCCTTCATTTCCTTCAAATACGCCAGTGAACGGAACATTTAATAAATTGCCTGTTCCTTTAATTCAGTCTCCAACGCTGATAAGATCGTAGGTGGCACTGATGCAGGTGGACCCATCCCCTACCAAGTCAGAATTGCCTACAGTGGAGGAAGTATCAGATGTGGTGGAACTCTTATCTCAGAAGAATGGGTTTTAACTGCAGCTCACTGTCAAGGATCGTAAGTAAACGTGAACTTATTTACCGATAACTCCCAATGCTTGCTAGTCTCGACAAGTTCGCCTCTTTAATACATGGTTACATGCCCGCTACTCAACACAGAGTGCAATAATTTGGGTAGGTTGTACGAAACAGAAAGTTCATATCTTTTCAAATACATTAATACTCTCATATAGGAGGCGTATGAGTGCCGCTGGAACAGGGACATGATCAATGAGACCCTCTATACTCTTTGAAATGATTCGAACTTTTGAGTATTTGCCTCTACACAGTAAGAGACGACAGGTCTCACTCTCAAATATTGGGGTCCTCGGATCCAATTTTTTTTGGAATTATGATATGCGCGTTGATTTTTTTTCGTTGAAATCATTATTCTGGAAGCAAAATCAGCCAGAACTTGTAATACACTTGATCTCGTGCGCAAAATGTCTGCCTGTTTTAATGATATTTGTGTGAGAGGGGGGGAGTGGTGATAATTCTTTTTTTCGATATATTTCATAATACCGCAAAATGCTATGATGACCCTTGAAAACCAATTGTTTGATTTGTTTTATATGGAACTGAAATGGATGATATTAACTTTCCAAGAAATGGCCAAGTCATTCATTTTTGAAACGAAAAATTTTCTGATAAGATTTTTAGTACTACACACTTTCACGATTTTTTCCGCAATATTAGACACTTGTTTTTTAAATTTTATCCTTGCTTTGAATTTGATCTAACATTATTGTGTTGCTGAATAAATTTAATCATGCATATTGTTTGAAATCAAGCCAGGAATTTCATTTTGTTAAGCATGGGCAAAAGATGATTCACGCCTTGACGGCGCGATCTGTCTGTAACTTATGCCTGGAAAAACGTTGAACGAAATAACCGAGAAGTGGCCTTCATTCTTTTCATCCACATTTTTTTCAGAAAGGCACAATGGCTGACATGGCAAATGGTTTTAGGATACTATAATGAATACTCCACTAGTGACAATGGTGTACAAAGTTTCGGAGTCGCAGAACAGATTCCAAGCAAAGATTATGATTCTGCAACTACTAATAATGACGTTATGGTGATTCGATTGAATGGAAAAGCGGTACTAAATGGTGTAGTGAATACGGCTGCGTTGCCAGATTTTTATACGGGAACTGACCTCCCAATTGAAAATGCTAGTTGTAAAGTTAGTGGATGGGGAACAACATCATCTGGAGGAAGTAAGTTTTCCTTAACTGTCTAAGGAACTATCTCTACTGTAATAAAAAATGCAACAAAATCGTTGAAATATTGAAGAAAAACTATAAAATCGATCTTTCCGTCAAAAATAGAGTGTTTATGGGACGCACCGGCAAGGTGCGGTCCATCAAAAGACCACAATTTATATAAATCTCATCAATACGTTTTTAACTATTCAATTACTGTAAAAAAAAACTTTAAAAAAAAACAGTTTATAACTAATAAATAGAAGTTCCTTTTTATTACTAAATATATTTGCATATTGAACTTGACTACGACTATGAAATTGCCTACGACCTTTCGGCGTGCCTTAATATGTATAGTTTATAATGGGTATTATTGAGAACTTTCTAATGCTTAAAAATAGGCCAAAACTCGTGTTTTAAATGTTCCTGAGAGTTAATTCATTCAACAATTTTGTGTATTTTTTATTGTGCGGTGGTGCGTTCCATCAACATCCCTAATTGACTTGAAAATCAAGTTAAATAGTTACATTTCGATACGACAGAGTTACTTTATTGAAACAACAAATAATCAGCATTTTTGGTACAATCGAATACCTTTGCTTGTTAAGGCACATCTCAAACTCTCCTGTACACCTATGTCAACGTTGTTTCAAACGAAGAGTGCAATACCCGATACAGTTTATACGGAGGAGTAACTGACGGCATGCTGTGCCTTGCTGCTGATGGCGCAGATGCTTGTCAGGTTTGTTCAAAATATCTCACAATGCAACTAGGACTGAGCAAAACAGAAATATTAGGAAATCGAATCTTATTCGAATATTTTTTTCAAATCTGATGGAATCGCCGTCGTCATTGTTTATTCACATAAGTAACAAATGTCTCGTTTATATTTTTGCTTTTTATTTTACTATATGTTACCCCGGTATCAAAATAATTAATCTGCATCTATTTTTCTACTAATAAATTGGATATAAAAATACTAAGAAACGTTATTTTTTTTCACTTTACCCATTATTTTAACGCAAAAATAGATTTGACCTTCAAATTCTACTTATTTGGCGTGAGGTGGTTTTTTCCTGTAGCTGATCCAGGACTAAATCGAATCGATCCACGGCCTATGTTTTTCATAGTTTTCCATAGTTACCATTAACGAGGCGGGTGAGATTTTTGAAAATATACCATTAGTGTAAATGAACGCTAAATTCACTGTATTTTTGTTACAGTGTATTTGATAAAATATTATATATATTTGATCCTTTCCTTACTCGTATCTCGGGCCGTATCTGATTCAAATAAAATGTAGTTATCTTGATCACTTATCGTAATTACTAGCAAAAACTTACGACGAGAGAATTGATAAAAGCTAAAAAAAGCTCCATTATAAATACATGGACTCAAGTGAAGGTATTTATCTTCAAAATATACTTGTGAAATGGGTGTATATTGGTACATGTAAGTGTATATTACGAACATTATGTAAGATGTTCTATTTTAGCAATGACTCTGTCTATAATTTGTGACTAAGCGAACAATAAAAAAATTGTAAGTATCTAATCAAAAAAATTCGTTAAAGTATTTTTTGTTAAGTTTGAGTCAATGATGACGTCCTCCTCGACGTCGCGATCCATCTTTGGCCCATTTTCGGCAAAATAAAATTTCTTTCTGGGGAGGCCATTCTGAACCCCAATTCATCAATATGGTTAGGGTTTTTGAATTACGAGCCACAAATTAACATTGCCTGTACTTCAACGTAAATTTTCATTTTTTGATATCCCTTTTGGCTGCAGGGAGATTCTGGCGGCCCAGCATTATGTGGAGGTACCATTGATGGAATTGTATCTTGGGGAGTAGGCTGTGCCAGACCTATGTATCCTGGTGTCTACACTCGTGTTGCATACTACAGAGATTGGATCCAACAACAAACCGGAATCTAAGCAGTACTTGAATAGCATAAAATATTAAACAATTTCGTGTTTCGAATTGTAATTGGAGAAACAGAAAATAAAATGACATAGCATGAAGTTTGTTTGAATTGTAAGTTGATTGGGTACAGTTTCGAATTTATAAAGAGAATCAAGGAGAAAATATGAAATGGGAGCTGTTGTGAGTCTTCACCCATCCTTGGGGCGAAATATCATTTGAGCAGTGACAAGTAGTGATGATGTCACTCACTTGTTAGAAGTTAGAATAATTACATTCTTAGTGAGTGTAATTATTCATTTGAATCGCTATTCTTAGTAGAAAACTCTAGAGAAAAACGAGCATCTGACCGAAAAATAATAGAATAGCGTGGCCAAAATTGGCATCGTTAGTTCGGAAACCATCGCATGTTAGTAGGGACCCAGATAGATACCACAGATACCACTAAAAACAGCTAAAATAGACAAACAGCCAGCTACATTGCCTCTAAGACCTACAACAACGCTCTGTGATTATGAATCCTCTTGGAATACGTTTCGTTTACTTTTAATTGATGCATGATTTAATAATTACTTTCGGAGTTGCGTAGTATTCTGACCACTAAAATTCATTCGGTTATGCCCGCACGTCGGCGCGATCCATCAGTGACGCAAGCTTACCAAAAATACATGCGCGCAAAATATTTGAGACTGAGATGGAGCCGATGACGCGTCGAGCCTTTGAAGCGTGGTGAAATTGTAGCTTATGCTTTACAAGCAAATCTTCTAGTTGTATCTTTTAGCGTTTTGAAACTCTGTGCTATAATTTGATTCACTTCCTAGTTCTATGTAGCGTATATTAATATGGGTAAAATCTCCGTTTCCTTCTCATAAAAATGCATTGACAGATAGTCTAGTTGTCCTAATTGAATTTATTTTTGTTTTGGGTACTGTTTGCGTTGGTTGAATATGGTGTGGTGAATCGCATTCTAGCTATTGTAGTTTTTCTGTTTGACTGCTTCTAATAGTATTTGTGTTTTCATGCTATTTAAGGAGACAAAAAATCTACGACTGGTGAAACATCACACCACAGGTTGAAGCCCCTCGCCCTGCGAGCGTGCATTATGCGAAGAAGAGGTGCTGAAATTCTTGCGATATAAACCCTCACATGACTCAATTCATTACATGCTTGATGCCTCGCAGAACGAGGGGAAGTTTTGTTCGCATAAAATTATCATACATATTTTAAAAATCTTTGTTCTTATATACGCTGTAGAAAAACTGCAACAAAATCTTTTCCTTGGCGGTATTGAAAAACATTCCAAATTCATTTTTGTGGCCAATCATGGAGTGTTGATGAAACGCACCGCGAAGGTGCGGTCCATCAAAAGCCCATAATTGGCATAAATCTCATCAACATTGCGTTTTTTCAACTTTTTGAAATAGGCAATTACTGCAAATGACCAGTGAATTTACTGTACTTTTGTTGCGCACATATCGAAATTTGCGTTGATTACTGATTGCGTTTTAAATTGGCTGGGACGTTTAAAATACCATGGAAATTATAACTATTTTGTCTTGAACACAAACTGAGAAAACTGTCATAATTAAATCCTCACTCCCGCAGCGAGGGATTTTTTGACTTAAAGGAAGGGCAACTTTTACTGAATTTACTTACCTGTTGCAGGATATTTTAAGGATAATTTGTCAAACACATATTATGTTGATTTACACTTCGGCACAGGCACAATAAATTTACGGTATATTTGCAGCAATGGTAATTTACAATATTCAAAACTGCCTTGTTGATTTGGATTCACATCAATTATGGACTGTTGATGGATCGCGTCTCGTGCGGCGCCTTCCATCGACAGGCCATAATCGGCCGAAAAATTCAATTAATATTGGTTAAGTATCAATGAGCAAAATTACTGTTTAAGAACGAAGATTTTACGGAAATTTTATCACTGTGTTTTCGTATTCGGGAAGTTGGGGGCAACGGGGCATCTATCCTACACTCATCCGTTCTGCTTTGGCAGTTTGTGCATTTTTTCCGGTTTGAAACATGTACCAAGAATGTCGTTTTGAATTTATCAGAAATGAATGTTTTCAGAATGTTTTAAGTTGCACTTTGATAGTTGCACCGTGGTATATGTTTTATAAGATATGTTTTAAGTTAAGAAAGTTTAGATCTAAAGTTTACCGTCATTTTCACCGAACTGGGCAGGGCATTACTAGGTAACCTACCTTCATGGTCAAGACTATTTTGGTATTTGGGTATTGGTGGTATTTTGCTTTTGAGATATCCGTGTACGTAATGTTAATTTGCCCTCTGTAGATTCAATTATTATTAATCATTGGATGAGTAATATCAAGCCGAGACCTAAGCTCTTCGGTTCATTAACAAATATTAATTTATCAGCTGATTCTGTCGGGCAACTTCGGACTTGTTCGCGCGCTTTTAGAAATATTCTGACTTTGTAGGACTGTCGGTTGCGCGTTTTAGTTCAATGTCGATATACATTTTTTATGTATATCGTACTGTGTACTGTCTTTTATTACCGATAGTAATGTTTAGTATATTATCTGTATGAAACTGTTAGATTCTGTTGACTATCGAACAGCTAATCTCGGCGTCCATTTTCTGATACATCACACTTATAAACCAGGTAAACAAGGTGAGCATTTTTTCTGCTTCCAAGACATTTTTAACTCATCTAATAAACCTTACCTAATATTATTTTCTGACTACCTATAGTTACTTGAAAAAGGTCCCCCTTTCAATTTACCCTAGAGTTTAACATTGACCATGCCCAACAACAATACCAGGCGAATTTACTAGGTAAACATCATACATATAACTAGTCAAATAAGATAGCTGAGAAACGATATAAAAGTGTTTTGTAAATTGATTCGGCAAACTATATCTCAACTTTTAGCCTTTTCGTCAACTAATCGAACCACTACTATTCGGAATATTCAAAGTATGATATCTCAAAAAGGTTCATTCCTTATGTGCAACGGTATCGATTTATACTCTTGATTCTAGTACACGCCTAGAAGAATTTTCATTCCCTTGAATTTTTATTTCCCCTTTTATTCTATTGCAAAATACGATTGAATCTTTTAAGCTGTTGTTTTTACATACCTTATTATTTCCTGAAATTAATAATAGGAGAAGAAGTTTTCGCATTTTTTCGTTTCCATAGAATAAAGCAAAAGTAAATTCTGAACTATTAGACGTTCCCGGTAACGAAATGAAACACAACACTTTGAGGCCAAAATGAATTTATTAATTATACGTGAGTGAATGAATATAATTAATATATCAAAGGAGACAGTTCAATATCTTATCAGTATTGATGTTTCAGTCCTAGTTCAATTTGTTTCAAAAATTTTAAACGGTTAAAAAATCAACTTTTGTGAATCAGAAGTCGCTGGTAGATCACACCTCGGCGGGTGGATCTACCAGTACCTTATGCTCATCGGTATACAATTTACCAAATTAAGTTCTAGATATATTTTCTATATAAAATTTGCTCAATTCGGGTTCTAAAAACTTTCCCAAAAACATTGGACATTCTTAGGAAATAAATACAGCGATACGATGCAGAAAATTATTTGGCAATGCAGTAGGATGCTGGTGGAGGGTATGTAGGGGTGGGCAAAACCGAATCATTTGGAATTCGAATCTGACTCGAATAATTTTTTCAAATCGGATCGTATCACTAATTCCGTGTAAATAACAAATATCTCATTTTTAGTATTACGACTCGTCTTCATTGTGAAAATCAAGGCATTTAGAGTTTATAGTGTATATTTTCATTCAGGCACTACGTCTGAGAGCAACAATTTTCATATTTTAACGACAAAATACATTCGATTTTGGTCAAATTTGACAAAAATCGATTGCATTTTATCGTCAAAAATAGACTGCATTTGGTAAGTTGTTGTTCCTATGAACGATTCGTGATTCGAATCTTCGAATCGAATCGCAGAGCTTTACGGGTAAGGAATGAGAGAGCATGAGTGAAAGCTCTGTACTTGATCAAACAATAATTCAATTTTCCGTAAAATCCTTGAATCTCTAAATTCAACCATGAAGAATCTGAAATTTGCTTTAAGTTAGCAGTAATGTTCCATGGATTTGAAATCATTTATTTCCCAACATATTTCAAAAGCAATTATACATATCAAGAATTATTTTCATACCAATGAATAATCCTGCCAAGTGGTATTCATAAACTTTATTTTGAAAGTCGCTTTCTATAAATTTGATTAGATGTCAGATATTTGTAATTTACATGGGCCTAGTGATTCGATCCGATTAAAAAAAAATTATTCGTAATTATTCGATACCTACCCATGACGCATGCAGATATATTTTTCACAGATTTTTTTTCTGATTCTTGGACCTGATTATGAAGTGTCACCCTCGATATAAAAAATTATAAAATCATTAGATAAGTTCAACAGTAATTTTTATTTTGTTATCTATTATATACTTCTTTTATTCAAGTCCATATTGTATTTTAAGAATTCGAATCATCGCTAACGCAATTTTATTTGGGTTTAGTCACAACCTGCTTCGAGCTTTCTGAGCATATCCTTCATCTCGGATGCATCATAGGAAGGATTTTTGAAGCAACTTTTCAGCGACTTCGGCACATATTGATGAACTCGGTTTCTGCTAAAAGTGGGATCTCGAGCCGTCATCATTTGGCTGACATAATAGTAGAGATCTAAGATTTGTGAGTTGGTTAAAAACCGTTTCCACATGTAGAGGGTTGATACAATGCTTTCAAGGTGTTCTGTCGAAAACAAATGGAACAAAATTGAAGCTACTAAATACGATAAGAAAAAAGTCATCTTTTTGTGTGGTATTGTAAATTTATATTTGATATTTTGCCACTGATTGGAATTTTCAAATTTATTATCCCAGTAACCATGAAAATTTGTGAAATATGCCATAAAATTGGGCATGCAGTAGGTATATTTTTGTGTGAAACGACATTTTTTTAGACCCAAAACGACAAACGAAAGACTCAGTTAATCTGAGTTGGGGGTGCGTGTTTTCGTCAAAAAAAAAAAAAAAAAAACGGCGATTTACAGCAATTTTGTTACAATGTAAAACAAACATAATAAAATTTGTCAAAAAAAAACTGAATCTTATAATTCAAGACTCCCTCGAACGCGCGATTTATCTGTGGTGCATGGTTGATAAAATAAAATTTCCGGTTCGGTATTGAGTTGTAGATAGAGCTGGGTAATTCGATTCGGTGATTCGAATCGATCCGAATTACAAATGAAATCGATCATAAAAACAAAAACTTACTTAATAAAGTAGAATTTTCATTTGTAACGACAATATGCAATCGATTTTGATCAAATTTGACCGAAAACCGATTGAATTTTGTCGTTGAAAAAGGAAAATTTTCGCTCCCAGATATGAAGTGTGAATAGAAAATACATTGCCCTCATGTCTGGTTATGCAAATATTGATACCGGTAATTCGTTATTATAAATTTCTTGATTTTCATGATGAAAACAAATTGTAATAGTAAAAAATAGGATATTTGTTATTTATATATAAATTTAGTGATTCGCTTCGATTCGAAAAAATTACCCGAATCAGATTCGGATTCCAAATGACTCGGTTTTGCCGAGCCTTAGTTGTAGACCATTTTGGTCTTGGCCGATACTTGATAAATTTATAGAGACAAAATTTCCTGACGGGATAAAGAAAAAAAAGTATATTACCGAATTGTTCCTTTTCGTGCTTCTGGTGATGCGCTCCGATGAACATCGATGTGTCAGCATAAATCTTTTCCGAAGGTTTTTTTCTAAAAAATTGATACACAACATTCGTAAATATATCCTCTTCGTTTTTCTCTAACGCGAAGAACTCTTTCAAAGGGATATATAGTTTTAGCATCGTAATACGGCCGAAGCCATCACTCACTGCTCGTACACCTGTAGTAAGCTTCAGTTGATTTGATTTGAGAGGTTTTCCTCTTATATAATGGGCATAATTAATGCTACTTTGCTACTACATTTGTAGCAGGTCTTCGTTACAAATGTGCCGTTAGTTCGTTGTTTTAGGTGGTAATTCAGGACTTGCTTTGACCCAGATTTTTCTCATTTAGGTGCAATTAAGGTGTCTTGTTATCGGATACGGGTTCTTCCATCATGTCCAGTCACAGGAAAATCAGTGAACAGCTAGGCTGAAACCTAATGCCGGACTTGGAACGGTTGTCTGCATGAGATGCCCTGCAGATCTCAGCCGCCGCAGAATAAAATGAAATACTGTCCTATATATATCGTGGAGTACTAGTAAATGAAATACTTATGCGAGCGCATTGACTCCAAAAGACACGTACTTCATATTAGTTCTTGTGAGATACATTGTAACAAAAGTTCAGTTAATTTACTGGTCATTTGCAGTAACCTGATATTTCCATAGTTAAAAAAACGCCATGTTGTTAAGATTTATGCCAATTATGTTTTCGCTGTGTTTTCCATCAACACCCCATATTTGATCAAAAAGTTAAATTTTGAATTTTTTGCAATAACGTCAAATAAAATTACAGTCAAAGTCCAGTGATTTTGTTGCATTTTTTGTTACAGTGTAAGAAATAGACTATAACAATGTGAATATAGTTGAATAAAGATTCAATAGTGCATTGTGTATTTTCAAACTCAAAGAAGAGTTGGAAATTTTAGCTTACGTTTTTTTGCTCTTTCCAATTTGGACTCCGTTTATGAAAACTTCTGCACGAGCTCTTTTCCTAAGTCTTATTGTTAACAAATACCATTTCTTTTCAGTTAAATATTTGTCCTCATCAATGTCCGAAACAGTAAACTGAATGTCATTTAATCTGATCGTGAGAAGGAACAAGTCGTCTCTGCAAATCGTGAAAAAGTAATTCGCGATCAAATGACAACTTACTCAAATTAGAAAGTAGGCGTTATGTTGTATTATTGCTGGTTGGAAATGATTCTAGTTGCAAATGTTCCCTAATAAATATATCATTTTTCGTTTCTTTTTAAGTAAAGAATTTCACAAAAGAGATATATATTTTTGTCGTCGCAATAGGTGTAGCTTCCACTCACTACTCATACGACTTTATTTTGGTTTGGTTCAGTTTGCTCCTATACATTTTGTAGCAGCCCTTCGTTATAAATTTGCTGTTAGTTGGTTTGTTTAGGTGCCGATTTATACTTTGTTTGAAGTAAAATCTAATAAAAAAAAGTTTATACGGTTTATACCGCTGTCCGTTCCACCAACATCCCATATTTGGACAAAAAAGTAAATTTTAAATTGTTTTCAATACCGCCGTGTAAAATTACGGCCAGAGACCAGTGATTTTACTGCATTTTTTGTTACAGTGCGCTTACGTGCTGGGTTCGATCCCTTCACCGGATGATTATGTGCATAGTATAAACAAAATTTCAGATTGACATCGCTAAAGTTTTGAACTAGATTATACTAGATTATTACTAGACATTTGAGGAAACAAGTAATGGTATTTGAAATAAAAAAGAGAATATATCCTACTCTGAAATCTTTTCAAAAGATACGTAAGGGCTACGGGCCCGATTCGATCCAATTTCCAAAATTGTGTACGAATGATACCAATAAAAATACATAGGGTAGATCAAAAATGATATTGTGAATCCTTTTTTGCTCAAAAGCATCTCTTTGAAAAAACTGGCTCCATCACAACGTATGTATTGCTCACTGCTGTTCAGGTAAGAACCTTAAAAAATATTCTTATTTTTAGACACACACTTATACTATATACTGTGACAAAAAAAAAAACAACAACAAAATAACTGGCCCAACGCGTAGGTGCGGTCCATCAGCAGCCTATAATTGACATAAATCTCATCAACATGGCCTTTTTTAACTTTGGGAATACTGCAAATGATCAGTAAATTTACTGTACCTTGGTTACAATGAATATGTATATAAATATACACACTAGCGTCTTAACTGGGGCCCATGATCTCCCCTTCGTCGACCTAAAAACTATCAGAATGATTTTCAAGTACCTAAAAACGTAGGACACTCTATTTTTCTTGCGCGCTTATGCAAAAATGATTTCAATAGAACCATAGTCTAAAAGATTGCATTTGAATTCATGTTATTCAAGATTCGATATAAAAAAAATTTCAGAACTTGATTGTTCGAGCCTGGGGATAACACAATATTTTTACTGCTACTGTTGGATAGTTTTATTTTAAAAAGATCATTGACGCTTTAAACATCAACTATGTCGATTATTGTTTCATTTCTCTGTAAATTTCCCCATACTGCGTTGTATTTAGGTCAGTAATTAATGAATACTGAATAGCTACCGATAGCAATCATTAAACTATACCTTCGGGTTCGAGTCCCGGCGAGTCCGGTTCGCTTATCCACGCCCACCACTCAACCCAGGGTGTAATAACTTGGGTAGGCTAGGCCGAACACGGGAAAGATCATATCTTTCCAGTAATTGTAACCCTGTTCGTCTATAAGTGGCCGCTGTTACAGGGCCTTGGACAGGGTGATCCACTCAAAGAAGTGGCTATAAAAAAAAATGATGTGATTTGCTACTTGTGGTAGAAAAGTGATAAATTTTGGTGGGGGAAGGTAGAACAATGAAAATAAAACTTTCCAACTGAAAGATCTAGCAAAAACAGCGCGCAATCTTTTTTTTTTAGCTCGGTTGGAAAATACACAGTTTTGGGGGCTAAAACAATAAAAAAATAAGTAAGATATGCTTTTGGGCGCAAAAAAAAAATTTTGTCTACTTTCAAAAGTTTTAAAATTTTCAATACCTCCTCACCGGTTCTGTCGTGGTGTCGTCCAAACCAATTTCTAAAATAATTTGTTGACTTCTCTCATTAAAAACAATCTCACCTGGTGGCCCTACGTATGTATCTGCGTTTTCAGCACCATTTGGAGCCTTACATTTCACTGCTGCTTTCTCTTTTTCCAATATTTGACTCATCTTGGACTCACTGTCAAAGTAAAGTCCGTCTATGATATCTAAAAACAGAAACATTTACATGTGAAAATGAAAAAATTTGAAAAATTATACTATGAAAATCCGAAAGGCACGTTTATATCTGAACTACACTGTAACAAAATGTACTGAATTCACTACTCTTTAACAGTAATTTTACTGGATGCTATAGAAATGAACTATACAATTTTGACCAATTATAGACCGTTGATGGAATGGAACGCATCGCCGAGTTGGCGTCAACCGCTCCATTGGCACGAACCTCAGAAACAAGTTAGTTTCAAATTTAGGAAATATACAATTACTGCTACACTGTAAAAAAAAAGTACTGCTCTTTAATTTTACTTAAAAAAGTCAAAATTGATTTTTTTGGTCAAATATGGGGTTTTGATGGATCGCACCGCGGTGTTTCGGTCCATCAACAGTCCATAATTCGCATAAATCTCATTAACATGGTGTTTTTAACTTTGGAAATATGCAATTACTGCAAATGACCAGTAAATTAAATGTTCTTTTGTTACAGTGTATGTTAATGTTGAGATTACATTTATCCATGTTATATTTCAATTAATATTAAGATCTACCATACCTGGGCAAGGGAAATCACAATATGCCTCAGAATCCAATCCTGAAATATAATTATAATAAAAGAAAATAATGAAAGAAAATTAAATATTATAAAATAAGAATAAAATAATGAAAGAAAAACAGTTGCCATTCCAAATTTATTAGTGCTTATAATTTTCCCAACAAACAAACCTCAAGATGATAGTATCGCTTGGCAACGAGCTCGCCTATTGTAACATTTGACTATTCCAAGTTCACGGGGATGCAAGAATTCTTTTTTCGATATATTTCCGAACAAAAATCAGTCTCAGACATTGAAATATTTAGGGATAATATTGACTTCAGCTCTGTTTTAATAAAAATATCTTCTTACAGTAGTGTATATAAGCGGAGAGGGATATGGGACATGGTAACACGGTTTCTACCCTCGTCGACAAAAACATAGAATTGCTGCGCTTTGACTGCAATTTAACTTATTAATATTGAAACAAAATTATAAAAAATCACCTTTTCGTCCAATTATGGGCTGTCGACGAAATGTGCCGCCGATGCCATAATTGGCATTTATTTTATGAAGAAGTTATTTCAAATTTTTGAAATAAATATTTTCTGCAAATGTATGGTACATTTACTGCACTTTTTGATATAAAATATAGATTAAATTTATACACTTTGTTATCAGTCTAAGGATTGAGTAAAATTATTGATGTATTAATGTTGGACAATATTAAGCATTGGTACTACTTTGCTGGATAAATTTATGGCTTAAAATGAATCATGCACAAAACTCACCCTTCGAACAAGGCAATTCACAATAATCCAACGACACCGGTTTTGCTGCAAAAAATCGTCTAAATTCAGTTGTTTTGAAAAGAAGGCTCATGACAAGCATGGAGAGAACATGTCGTTTATTGGAGTATGCATGTGTTTTCAATATTTACTTACAGATATCGTGTTTATAGCAAGGAAAAGAATTTTTGCGGGATATTTAAATAGGACGACAATAGCACAGAAACTCGAAGGTTTAATTAATAATATGGAAAATGAATTTTGTATAATAATGAACAACAACAATATGAAGTCAACTCCATATGCATTCGGTCAAAGGAATAAAAAGCACGAATATTTTCCGATATTTCAGCTAGGAATTTTTAATTTCCAAAGGGGTGGGGGAAAGACTAGAAGGAAGCAAACAAATGATAGTTGGTTTATATTCTCCCAGAGCAGATACCACACCATGCTCATTGATTATAGTTATTATAGTTGCTTTTGCTTTCCCACGTACGTCTCTGCCTTTTAAAAAGATGCAGCAAACCTCGCGAAATGACTTGTAATTGTAACCATTTAATATGTCTTAAGGAGAACTTAGGACTGAAACTCTTTATCCCTTAATAATATAGGTTACATGCTGGAAATGTTCATCTGACGAAACTTCCGAAATAAGTGTCTGTGTTTCAACGTGGGTCTTTCCCCAACTATAAATTTCGTCAAGCCTGCGCCTCCTTATAGTTAGGGGGGAGAGGCCTCCGAGTTGAAACACAGACGCTTGTTCCGGAAGATCAAGTAATAGCTTTGTTTCTTCAACTTTGTCGGCGCAGAACAAGAGAAACCGTTTCTCGCGTCGATTGTGAGTTACTATATTAGGATTGTATCGACAATATTAAAATCGTTCTAATATGTTTCAAATTAAATTTCGCCAATAAAAAAAGTTATTACAAGCTTCAAGTATTTCCGATACACTTTATTGAATTTCGATTTTTTATATTTATCGAACGAGAATGAGGTTTTATAAGTTTACTGCAAAATTTGCTTCAAAATATGACCGAGTAGATCTGTTCAATCGCGTCAATTTATTGGAATGTCATTTTAATCCACGCATTAGATTGATATCGGATTGTAAGTGTAGGGATTCGACTCCCACCCCCATGGCTGCGGACCGGATTTCAAACATTTCCGTGCAAAATTGAAATCAATTCATGTATAATTGAATGCAAATTTAAAAGGAAATAAGTAAAACATGATTAATCAAGTTGCTTACCCGGACATCCAGCGCATGCGGACCCACAAGATGCGCAAACTTGTCCTTCCTCAGGTTCAGGAGGGGCATACAATATTGACGATCGTTTTGCTGTAAAAAAAATCATTAAACAATATTTAAAAGATTTGCATGGTTATGAAGAGAGCGTTACATTCCAATATTCAATATATTACCATTATGATTCAAATACCATTATCGTTGTTGACTGGGCATAATAAGTCATCTTGGTCAAGTATTCCCGAAACGTCTAAATAACTGTCAAATGTAATCCAATGCGTTCTAGGTCTTAATGGTTTAAGTGGCTATGTTGGCATGACGAATTGAACATTTGGATTTCATTCCGATCAATAAAGCCAACCAACGAGCCAAGTCACGACTAAATTATTTTTTTGGTAGATAGGTGACTTGTTTTTGACGTAATAAAATGCATTATTTTGAGTAATACTGTTTGCTATGAAGTCTATGGCGCAACGCCATGCTCAAGCTGTTCCACTCAAATTGAGTGAGACTTCAAAAAGGAATACCTGGATCATAATAATCAAATGCTCGGAGTAATTGGGGCTTTATTCCCGATACGTCTGCATATCTCCTCAGTCTCAATGTCATGCACATGGACTTTCCTTTCGGAAGCTATAAATAAGAAGTTCAAACTAATATTAGAATATAGTATTATTTACTATTTATTTAATACATTGTTTATCAATTAGGAGTCCGAAATCAATTTGAAACAAAAAATTCCTTTCCATTCTCGCATTTTTCATTCACTCACATCCAGAAACGTAGAGGCTTTTGAACTGATATCTTTATGCTTGCAGAATCAATAATATCAGCTTAATTATGCTCTTTATTTAGCGAATTAGTTCTTGTATTCTGGAATGTCTGTTGATTGCAAAGTCAAGCTGATAACTCTATTGCAAGTGCGATTTAAAGAAATCAAAAGGGGAATCCGCGATCAATATAAACTTGAATTAAATCATTTGTAACAGAACGACTTTCATTTATAATGAGTCATATCTTAAGGCGATCCGTCAATGAATCATGTCTAACTGATGATATGGCCCCATCATTTTTTACTAATCGGTATTCTGCTTGAAAAAACAATTGAGTTTAGCAATAATTTAGTATTCATCATTACGTTTAGATTTGTTTGCATTATACTCTTTGGGACATCTGAAAACTTGTCAGATATCATCACTCAATGGAGCACTTTTTAGATACTTTATTGTTTTATGTGTTTAAAATCGCAAAGGTATTAGATGTAGGGGTTGTGGGAAACAGTCAAAATTTAACTGTACCGTACAAATTTATGTGATAGATGAAAAAGAGGGATAGAATGGACGATACTGCGTGTAAAAATATATTTGTATTTTGCAAAAAAGAACTTCAACGAAAAGATCGATTCAAAATCCTTGTTGCTGGAATAAGTTCAGTAAACTCGAACGAACCGAAATCGCTGTAATGAAAATGTAATGTGGAAACGTGTTTGTTTATTGCTCATGTCAGCAGTGGACGAATTGAGGACTGATAGATGTGGTATTAGCAAAATATAGCACATAAGAATTCTAGGCACTCATAGGAGTCATTAATTTGACCAACCTCGTCAAAATATCCAGTTACTTCATTGTCAACTAGTTCTACCAGTTTAAGATCACTGTTAAATTCCGTCGCTTCCTTTTCATCAACGGTATATCCACTCGGTAAAGTCGCTGTTAATACGAACATCCCGGTTCCGTTAAGAACCTCTTTGCGCTTTTTATTTATTCTGGAAACACATTTATAAATAATAGGTCTTATAAAATATATAATATATAAACTAGCGAAACCGAATTATGCCCAGTTTAGATGTCACTATTAGTTCAGTCCTTTTTGGTATGCTTTTCACTAAAAGTACGGTTGGTCGTAGTACATTTTGATTTAGGTCTTTGTCATATAGTTAGCCGCTAGCGGATTTCATTTAGGGCAGCTCTCCAGGCGTGCATAAAGCGAATTTTAATCAAAAAGTATCTTTACCAGTACAATTTCCCTCCCATTCTCAAAATAAACAAATTTTTTTTTTCCTAATTCAGATAAAATGAGTGGGCAAATTATCACAGGCAATAGAGTTGCAATTCACACATCATATTTAATTCGCTCTTTTTAACGAACTGTCGATCCTCCAGCAGATCATACTTGACATAAATTCCATAAAAAAAAGCGGTATCTAATCGAGTGTTAAATTTATCGCACTCATGGTACCACTAAAGCTGGGCAACGCAATTCGGTGACTCGAATCCCTCCAAAGCACAATTGATTCGAATCAGTCGTTTATTGATCATAGGAACAAAAACTTATATATTTTAGCGACAAAATACAACAAAAAGGTGTTGGAGTTTGATTAAGTATATAGCTCTTTGCGATTAAATGGTCGTTAGTTAGTCAGTTCCTTTTAGGCCTTGTTTAAAAATGCTGCAATTTTAAGGATGTTAATATCATTGGTAATGCTTTCGTATATGAATTTCTTTATCTATAGAATATTGAAGCCAATTTCAATGTAATGAGGTAATAATTGGCATTTGCGTGGAATTAGATTAAAATTATGCCATTAAGATTTGGATGCAAATGATTCGGTTTTTCCAGCCCACAATCACAATGTGCTTCACAATTGATTCGTACAATTGTGTTACAAATCGATTAAGATCACCGAATTGCATTGTCCAGTTCAGGATGTAATAAAATTGACAAGTTAACATCAAAACCAAATTTAATATCTCAGTAATTCATGTATTTTTGAAGTTCAGCTAAAAGTTGTGAATTTCTATAAATTCGAATTGCTCATTTCTACTTAACGTGATAAAAATGGAGAAAAGTCAATTTTTTTGCAGTAAATGTTTATTTTCGGAATTCAAATTCGTCATAATTGATGGGATATATTTCAATTATACGCCGTTAAAGAATAATTGACCCACTATATAGTTTATTATCTTGACACAAAGTTGAATTACCATGAGATCTCGCCGAGTTTATCGTTTTATTGCAGCGCATTTATTATATCTTCTTATTACCTTGAGCATGCCACAACGTTCATCATCTGCCCTCGATATTTTTCCTTCACATTAACATTAACAGTGAATGGATCATCGGTTTTGGGACCAACTAAAAGATTATACCAGACTGTCAGTTGAGCATCAGCAATTCCTTTGCCAGCAGCAGATACAGTTACTGTCCCGGATACTGCAGGTACCTGGTTAATAATTGAGAAGAATAATTAACGCCATTTTGCCCCGATAAAGATTTAAATCAGAGTGCCGAATGTTGTCTAATATTCCTACTATGACGTAAGATTTTTGTTCCGATGCGATTCATCAGCGACTCAAGCTTACCAGCACCATTCCTATGGATGATTGGCCAAATATTTTCTTGGTTCCACTTACAAGCATGTTTCAAAAATTTTCAACATTATAATAAAGAAATACCATTCTTTAAATATCGCCATTAATAATATTTTAAACGGAAACGTGATTCGATATTCGATTCGAAAATGCATTTGTGAGAAATAGCAACCTCAAAGTTGGAATTTCATTTTTATCGCACGAGAGAAAAGCTGATAATAAAACGTAACTCTAAATAGGATCTGTTTGTGCGAAGGCACAGATTAGGGGCAAGTAAGTAGTCAGCACTACGTGTACTCGAGCAAGATCATATGGCTAACCACGCCGGTACAAATTGGTACACGTAATTGCTGGGTTCATAAAACCACGATCCCGAACTTGTGAAGTAGCAGCAAATTGCGTGAATCTTTTACGAACGTTGAATATTTTTTTGGGTTAAGAACAGAACGCTTTTTTGGACATATACACTGTAATAAAAAATGCAACAAAATCACTGATCTTTAACAGTAATTTTACTTGGCGGTATTGACATTTTTTGGGCTAAAAGGGGGTATTGATGGAACGCACCGCAAAGGTGCGGTCAAGCAACTGCCCATTTTAGGCATAAATCACATAAACAAGGCAACTTGTTCAACTTTGTAAATATGAAATTACTGCAAATGACCAGCCAATTTACTGTATATTTGTAACAGTGTACCTTTTCCCGTAGAATAATTAACGTTATTTTGTTTTCACTATCATATCATAATTTATCATTTTTTTGCATAGGCTTATTTTTTTACTAAAAAACTTTGCGCCGAATACACCATAACTGATTTTTCATCTCAGCCTTATGAATGTCTTTCGATACAAAGATGAACAAGAGGTTTGTTTTTATCGTGGGCGATAAACGGGCCTATACCCATAACTAAACAAAACAATTGGAATAGTGAAACAGTGCTCTCCACTCACTGCACTTATCTATTGCAGTTAAGTTCTGTTCCGAAGGTAGAGTCCACCTTATGATCTACATTTAATAGCAGCTCTTTGTGATCGCTGGTTCTTTTAGAAACTCCTTTAGGCTTTGAGTAGAGATAATTTCAAAAAATTTAAAAGTATCTGCGGCAGATGTCGGTACTCCCAAATAGCTGATACTCGTCGACACCGATCCATCGTTACATCCCGAAATTTTCTAACGCCTCCATCGATTGAGCGAACTAATATGCAACAAACGTGGACTAATAGGACTACTTTTTTTATAATATTTTAATTCAGGTAAAACTTACTTCAGTTGTTTGAAGTACAATTTTGTTGTCTTGACGGAGTTGAAAAGTTTCGGAAAAGTCTTTCTGTTTGTTGTGCGTCACTGTGATGTTCAAATCCATTGCATCATCTCCAGAGAATGTTTCGGCAACAGCAGCAAGAGCTTGTATCGCCATAACAGTGTCCTAGAGGAAATAATATTTGTTATTTTGTCAACTATAAGCCTCAAATGAATTCTGTCCATATGTTAAAGCGATAAGGCTTTGTCATTATTTTTGCTATCAGCTTAGTCCACAATTTTTTAAGATTAATAATCCAAGAAAAATATTCGATTATTATTATAATGGTTTTTATGGGTTAGTGATTGACTGAAGCAAATTTCCAACGATAAACTACAACAGTAAATCGTTTGTTCGCAGTATTGGCATATGTTTCAAATTAGAAGCCGTCTTGTTAATATGAACTCGTTATATCGCGCCTCGGCGGCCCAATTCATCAACGGGCAATAAATGTTTTATAGTTATTTCCTAATATTATAAGGTACAATTACTCATATAGATTTGCAATTATTAACTCATTTTGTTTCCTACAAGGACATATTGTCATTTGCTTAAATAATTGAATAAACAATGCTGCTATGGGATACGGCGGACTGGCAAACTATCAGTTACTGAGTTATCGGATCTGAATGGCTGCCTTTAGAAGAAAACTTAACAAATGCATGAAAAATTCAAAAATTCAAGAAAGTTCAAGCTTTTTATCCACCCGAAGAAAATGGCGTGAACATTTTGGACTCCCGAAAAAAGAGAATCTGTTACTCCTGGGCATGGTTGTTGATATGATGGAAGAGACGAAAATCTATAACTTTTCATTCTTGGCGGATATGCTAGTTCACCCTCACTTAAAAAGTCGTAATATTTTATGCGTTTGCAATTGGGTTTAGAATTGCCCTAACGCATTTCCTGCGTGTCGTAGTTGATGACGAAGGAAACAATGGAATGAGTGGTAGATGATTTTACAATCGGCTACGGCAGACACCAATCATTGCATTTTATCATATTGGATCACCTGTCGTTGGGATGTTTATCACGTGGACTACAGTTACTGTTAGTGCATTTTGCAGTAGCTCTTAGCCACATAAGTGGTCGTTAGGTGGTTCCTTCCAGGCGTACCTTCCGGCCGTGCATTGAGCTAGTTTTAATGGATAAAAAAAAAATAATTTCCATTATACCTGCGTGGATTGATATCCTCCTGATTCACCGCGTTGTGCTATGAGCCATTTAACAATGGGCATTACATCCTTTCGCCCAGCTTTGATGTAAGTGAGCAAAACATAAGATGTAGCTTCAACAGAAGATGAGCTAGATTTTTCTTCTTCATATGTACAATATACTTCGCTTCCCTCACACTTTGAGTTGCCGAGTGAAGAGACTTCCCAGAATTTTTGGTTTTCTGGAAAAACAAGATGAAGTATGGATATTTTTTATCGCAGTTGTTCGGATTGATCTATTCGGATCAAATATTCTAATTCCTTGGGTATACTCGATTTCTGTAGAGCACTATGACAAAAATGAAGTAGAATCGCTGGTATTTGACAGTCATTTTCCTTGGTGAGGATGCACTACAACTAAATAAATAAACTTTTTCGACGGCGCATACGTGACATGAATCAAGAATGCAAGACGGTTTCAAACCGAAAAAAAAAATGATAAATTTAAACTTTTGTCACAATGAAGCTAGCAATATAGTTTGTGCGACAGATACGCAGAAACATGATTTAGAATATTTTTGGTTTACTTTGTGAGCATTTCAATCGAACAATATCATTTGCTGAAATATTTGATTTTTTTCAAATTCCAGTAAAAATGAGGGATATGTTATAGTTTTTTTTTCTTGTTGAAGCTTTGTTAAATTTCGACCAGGTTTAATTTTACTACTAACTTTTTAGTATAAGGATCGAATTCTATTGTCTCACGATTGTGTCACTATTGTCATTATTGCTGAAATATTTGATTTTTTCCAAATTCCAGTAAAAATGAGGGATATGTTTTAGTTTTTTTTTTCTTTTTGAAGCTTTGTTAAATTTCGACCAGGTTTAATTTTACTACTAACTTTTTAGTATAAGGATCAAATTCTATTGTCTCACGAAAATCACATTGATCTTTGCTATACGAATTCTATTTAATATTATGTTTTAACAATAGTTTGGAATTTTCTAAAAAATACAGTAAAATAATATCAATAAATGAGTTTAATTGTATGTAATATCCTAAGTTGTACCTAATGTTCTGACAAACAATGTCAAAAAACAATTCTTCACCGAAAGTAATAGATTAGTTGCGAATGTTACCTTTAACGGTCGCCATATTGTCGATGACCATCAACATCTCTGTAGCTCTGAAGCTGCCAGCAAGTGTCAGAGCATACGTCATTATGGCCATGGAATAAAGATCCTTCACTGTATTTACCTGAGATTCCAAGTATTTTCGAGCTTTTGATATGTCTCGCGTGAGGTTCTTGAAATTTCAAAACAACGCGTAAAATAATTAAAAGGTTTGTTACAAAAGTTTTCTACACATAAATGAACATATATACATACATGCCCTGTAGGTATGGACTTCAGAAAAGTCCTAACGTATTTCCGCGTGCCGTAAGAGGTGACTAAAAAGAAGCGAAGAAGTGGTAGTTGGTTTAAACATCGCCCAGGGCAAATACTCCCAGCTGCACTTTACAATGATGGTTCACTTCCGTTTGGAATGTTTTCCGCTTAGAGTGCAGTTGCTGGTACTACATATTTTAGTAGCTCTTTGCTATTAAGTTGCTGTGGGTCGGTTCCTTTTGGGAAGCTGTTTCCAGCCTTCCAGCTCAGAGTGAATTTCATTGAAAAAAAAAATAAGCAAAAAATAACAAATAAATTTTATTTTTGGTTTAGGTCTCATTAGGTTTACTGGAGGTCAAAAAGAAAAATCGCTGTGCAGACAGGCTGTTGCTTGAAGAACCAGTGTCCTTTAGCTAACACAACCGGCCATTGTGTACGACATCTGGGTTAGGACACGCAAAAATAGGCGCAAATATGTTTAACACAGGCAGGGCGGTCAGTAATTCAGTCTGATCGTCAGAATATATATTTTTTAACTTGCCGAAATGTTGCTAAACGAACGTAGTACCCTCGAAAAGAATCTTGTTCACATGTATATGACGTAGATGCATGTACAACCCCAATGTTAGAATATTAGCAATATTTATATTGGTTGTCTGTACCTCCGTTACAAAATTATATGACTTAAAAAAAAAACTAACTACTCACCTGAAACGTTTGATTTCTTTCTAAAAATGATATGAGCACGTAAGCAGTAAGAGTTTCTTTGCTATTGACTCCTCCCTGTACACAAAAATAAAATTAAAAATAAGGTGATAAATGCAAAAGATATTAATACCTAGTTTACCAGTATACATGTTTTACTTAATTTATTACCTTAGTATTTTAACCTGTTTCTTTCAACTTTTAGCGAATTTTCTGTCAAAGTTAGAAAACATAACTATCTACCTAGGTGAATAAACTAGGTAACCGTTTCCTGAAGAAAACCAACAACTAGGAAAACAGTTCTTAAGGTAGTCAGAAAATTGAACTGGGTATATTTTGAAAGTGAAACTAAGCGTACATTATTATCGATTTCATTTCAAAATAGGTATAAAAATGTTATTTTTCTGTTAAAACTTAAAATCCAGTTTTTTTTCTAAAATGAGCAAAACATTTATCACGCCTAAAAATGGCGTGGAGGAGAATTTTGAATATTTTTCAATGTTTTCACCAAAAGAGAGAAGAAAATTTAAAATTGCGAAGCTTGCAAATTTGCATTTTACATCAAATCAGCAAAAAATAATTCGCCCAAAAGGCGATGCCAAGACCTAGCCAAAAGAAAATATTATTTTGTCAAACATGAGCCACAGCGTTAAGCGGCGCGATTTATCTGTGGCAGAATATAGTAAAAAAAGTGATGCTAATGGTTTGCATAAGGCTTTTGCTGTACAAGATTTGGGAGTGTGATCTATATCTGAAGTCATAGCCAAAGAGTCAAAGAAGAATTTATGCTGCAGACTTTCCGTACTAGGGTCTTTGTTTTAGATATATTCATTTGAAAGTGGCTTAATGGACTGTCAAAACCACATTTTTCGATTTCATTTGGTTTGTGAGAGTGCTTGGAGTCGGTTCTGACATTTGGATTTGTGCTATTTATTGAGAATGTTGCATTATATCACGATTTGAAGGTTTGGTTGTTTCAGATTTTTTAGGATCCATTTCACGATTTGAAATTTATGAATGTTTCGTGGTTTCAAAAATTTTTAGGACCCCACTTTTACGACTCAACATCGCGTCTGTTCCATGCATGAACCGTACATATATCAAAGATTCGATCATAAAGCATGTGAGTATTTTTTTGAGACTGTTTTGACACAGTCCTAATGCAACTGATCTGATTATAGTTCCTGTCAAACATAGTTGTATCATGTATCGCCCATATACGTATCCTTGAATCGGTCGAAAACTATACAAAGGTTTGTTGTTAGACTGATTTGACAGAATCCTGAAATGAATGACCCAAATATAATTTCAAGACTCCGTACAATTTATGTACCATAGGTGTATCATTGAATTGACCAAAAAGCGTTCAGATATTTGCTTTGAGACTGATTTGACACAATCCTGTCTTAAATGATCTAATTATATTATTAGTCAGTCACAGTAGTACTGTGTATTATATATTTATCATTTAATCGATCAAAAAGTGTGTAAAGACGCGATTGAAGAAAGATTTGGCATGATTCTGGCTCAAAATATTCCAATTCTAATTCCAAAACCTCACATCGTGTCTGTGGCATGCATGGTTCATACATATATTATTGGGTAAAAAAACGTGAAAAGATGTAATAATAAAGACTGATTTGGCTCAGTCCTGACGCAACTATTCTAATTACAGTTCAAGTCAGTCATAGTAGTACCATGTATGGGCCATACAAATATCATTGGATCAATCAAAAAGCGTATAAAGATGTGTTTTGAAACGATTTGACATAGTCCTGGCATGAATGATTCTATTATAATTTCAGGACTCCACTTCGTGTCTACTTATGATAGAAAAGTAGTTTTGCAACAGTTTGACTACGATACATATATAATTTTTTCTAAGTCATACGAGCAGTATGCATGGCCTAATTTAATATCCTGACAAGCAAACAAAAGCTGTTAGACTTCTTTTAGAGCATCTATGTATGTCTACTTTAGAGATTCACTACATTTCAAAACAATTATGGAGCTAATGGCCAATTTTTATAGTTGGAAAAGGGAACTAGAGAACCCATTTCCACAAGTTAACCAATCATAAAAATTTTTTTGTTGAAACACGTTTTGTTTCACTGAAGCGTCGATGGAACGCGGTCCATCTGTGGCGCATACTTGACAAAATAAAATTATAGAGGTTATGAAACAAAATATATATAAACATTTTCAATACTACATACTTGCATATTTTTATTCAACAATATCCCAGACTCCTTATAAGATCCGTCAGAATTTTGTTCATCATGGAGAGAATATAGCATATTTCTGATTACATATTCTTCTACAAAATCATTATTTAGCTCACGAGCAGCTATGAAGCATTTTAATACAAATGCCGACAACCATGTGCTGCCGTGTTCGTCGCTTTTTCCAAAAGCACTGAAAAGTCCGTCATATCGTTTATATCTGAATATATTGTGTAAATATATATAAAATACCGCAGTTTCATATATGCTCTGTAACAAAAATGCGCTAAAAACACTTTTTGGCCGTAATTTTACTTGTTGATATTGATCGAATCACATTTAAATAGTTATTTTCTATTTTTCTATATTTAAAGATTCACAGTCAGAAAAAATATTGTTAAAATATGGGTGGTTAGGTAAAGGTCACCAAAAGAACGCACCGCAGTCTACATCGTTTATCTTTATCGTTGATCAAGATTAAATTGAACTATTTTCGAAGTTTACCTCAATTGATTTCTATATCCTTTTCTGATATGGCTTTCTGATTTACGCTTAATTTCTCCTTTCAATTCTCCGACTTTATCCAGGTATAGACTGATATACACGTCAGGAGCAAAATTGACCATATTTTGTTCTCCGCATCCATAAGGCATTTGTAACAGATTCCCAAGATTACTCAAAGCATTCCCAAGTATGTTACCTAAAGTACCGAACAAAAAACACATATTTATTGAAGTAGAATGATTTGATAATTAGAATGACAGGTTATAGCCAATTGGTAAAAGATTTTGGAATGCACTTCGAGCTTTGCCTCTCTAGCTTCTTGTGTTCGAATCCCTTGCGAAGGATTTCAGGGTACCTCGCCAGTGCACGATGGTTCACGTGACTGCTGTTACGGCTTCCCTCACGAACCATGTTTATGTACGACAAATATTATCAAATTATAAGTCGAAAACCTTATTCTTAACTTGGAACCGGTATATGCACGACGAGTGTACGGGGTTTCTGAATGTGGTATATGAAATATTGAAACTCTCCCATATTTATCTATATATATATTGTTCAAATACCATTTAAAGCAAACTACACTGTAACAAAAACGAAACAAAATCACTGGAGTATAAGACAGGAGTTTGGCATATATGTTATCCAAATGGCGTTTTTTAACTTTGGAAATATGCCATTACTGCATTATTGTACTTTTGTTAAATCGAGAAAACCCTAAACGGGAGTCTGTGGTGCATTCTAACAATGTACTCAATTCCATCCGCCATGTACAACAAGGTTTATCAGAACTTTTTTTTTGATTTCAACGTTTTTGGCATAAAATTCTAAAAACACACTGTATTAGAATCGTTTCAAAAGTAGAAAATTCCCCCCCTGATTATCATTGGTAGTAAGTAGGTCAGAACATGCAAAATTCGAAACTGTTTTATGATGAGATTTCTATGCTAATTTTGAGCGGTTGATAAACCGCGTCCGAGCGGCTCAATCACCATTCGATTTCTTTTACATTCATTTAATTACCATGAAATTACTTTCAAAGATAAATGAATTTACTGTCTTTTTAGTGCTACTCTACTGTATCAGGTTTGTATGTTGTATGTATTTTGATGGTAAATCCTTTGAGAGGGTCAACCTTAAAAAGGCTCTCTGTCACCGGGTTTTCATAGACGAACAGGAAAGGAAATATTTTTTTATGAGTTTGCTCCGAGCACGTCCAAAAGCAACGACCAAATGAGGCTAACCAAGGGCCATTTAAATGTTGAAAGAGATTTCTTGGCAAAATTAAATTGCAGTTTTGGACACAGTTATACAGCAAAAGGTAAATGGTGAGAACTTTATTCAACAAGGTAATACTGTACTGTGTATAATAATTTGTTTCAAAATATGACGGGTAGAAAATATGACCTTTTCCGTTCGACTGAGCCTCTCAAGTTGAGTGGGGGGATGTATTAACAAACCGGACTGGTCGGATATCAAACCCAAGATCTTCCACTAGCGATGACACCTTGATAACCAGTAGGTCAAGCTCGCCCACAAAACATAAATAATAAATGCAATGAAATGGGGTAATTACGAACGGTGACACATGTCATCGTTTCAACAACACCCATTTTGCAACTGATCGCCGGGAATGCCACTTTCAGATTTCAATAATTGGAGTCAATTGCGATGCAAGGCTATTTCGGATGATTCGATTACTTATTCGAGTGCTTCGAACGTATGTTTTGGGCAAAAATTTCATCGAAGATATCGAAATTTTACATATAAATATTACAAATATTTTTTTAATACATTAAAAATTTAGCTCTCAATTTTTAAATCAAATTCGAAGATATACGATCTCCACGCAGTCCATTTTTTTTATAAAACATGTTTTGTTAAGTGCCGCTTAAGCACAGTAAATCTGTGAACGTATACTTGACAGAGTGAAATTTCTGATTGAAAACTGATGCCCTTGTATAAATTAAAAGTGTCTTTTTAACGCAGTAAATTCATAATACCTGATACTGAAAATCTTACACGAGCGGAATCTTCTACAGCTTCTTTTGGAATATTGATTTCGAAAGAAAGAGATTCGGATTTTTTATCCTTTTCAACTTTTTCAATGATGCTGCTCGCAGATTTGATTTTCTGAACACCTTCTGGCTAAAATGAAACATTATGAACAAAAATTTAGAATAATAAACATAAAGAATGTGTTTCAAATAATTAACAAATAGAATGTCAAATAATAATATCGGTTCACCCTATACTTCCTGAATTATTGTTTTTATATTAACGATATTTTCTTGAACAATGTTACGGTTTGACTAGTTTTTCATACAATGAAAATGCGAGACTTGCACATCATGTCTAATAGCCCAGTAGGTGCGGACTTTAGAATTACTTTAAATAACATATTTTTTGAGTGTCGTAAAAAGCGACTAAAAGGAATAAAAGACGCAATAGATGGTTTTGAGTCAATATCTGATTTATTGGAAGACTACCCCCAGCTGAAACCATACGTGAAACATGTTTGGTTTGTTTCTTCTAATGTAGACATAATTTTCACAGATCTCAATTATATTACATTTTGAAAATACCATCTATTATAAAACATTGACAATGTATACCATAATATACCATGAACATGGTAAGTCCCGATCCAAAACTTGGTGTTTCCAATGACTGGCAAACCAAAAGACTTATTTTTTCTTTTGCGTTTTCCAACGAAAAGAGATGTTCTCTCTCGAGGTATTTTCATCACAATAAACTACAGCAAAAGCTGCGACAAACAAGTATAAATTATACAGCAATGTTTTTCGTAGCTTTTGCTGTACTGCATTGTCACGAAAATACTTCAGTAGCACATTTTTGTTGTAAGGCGCAAAGGAGAAAATGGAGTATCCTAATCTTTGGATCGTGACTTCATATTCGTTAGAAAAAAAATGGTTTATAATAAATGATATTTTTATGGCATATCACTCATGTTACACGTATTGTTTTAACGGGGAATGAACTAACAATAAATAAGATATTGGCTCATGTTTTATTCTTTTTAGTCGCCTTTACTACCCTCCGAAAATATGTTAAGGTAATTCTGAAGCTTGCAGCTAGTTAACATGATGCACAAGCCTAAGAATAGGGAGATCGTTCTGGCAGATACAACTCACTGCACTTTACCGGTTCAGTGCCGTTCGGATGTTATCTGTTTAAAGGTCAGTTGCTTGTGCTTGTATCTTTTAGCATCTCTCTGCGATTAAGTGGTCGTTAGTTCGTTCCTTGTAGACACGGTTTCAGGCCTTGACCAGAGTGGATTCCAAAATGTCTGGCTTTTATATTGCACGGGAATGAAAAAGATGAGTCAAAATAGAGATTTGATATGATTTAGTCATTCCTTACTAAAAATTGATATTTTTTGCAAAATTTCGATATTGGATATCCTAGAAAACTCTTGAATATTGTTTTGTAAGAGTGATTTTCAATACTTTTATACCTAGTTGTATTGATTGCTGTATCAATTTGCAATAATAGTTGAAAATAATAAAAAAAAATTCGAAAATTCTGAGAATTTTTGCCATTGCCAGATTTGTTTGCCTTAAACTGAATATTTCAAACCAACCTTAAAATCTTTGTCAAATCAGCTGAATTTTTTTCTTTTGTGAATTGTTTTTTTACTCAACTGCTCTATTTAACAGGGTTGTAGTAGGAGTAGGGTTGTCACCACAAAACTCATTCCAATTGGATATTGAGTGAAATCACCCATGACATAAATCGATAAGTAAGTAAAAATAACGTGACAATATACAAACCTTCACAACAATACTTCTTTCAACTGCATCACCCGATTTTTCTGCAATAGCTTTCACAAAAACTTTTCCCTTTCCAACTTTTTTAAAAGTAATTGGGAAAACTATGGTTGCAGAATCTTGTTGAGGAATTACAATATTCCGGATTGTACCTGCAGCAACCGGGTCATTGCCAGTTATAACCAGATCATACCATTCATTCTCTTGCAGTGTAACAGTAACCTGCAAAACAAGACTTTGAATGAAGATGGGAAGTTACAAATAGGTAAAAAATATGTGTGGAAATCCTATGTGAACCATGCGTGAAAAAGGGGAGTTGGATGAAAAAACAATGAATGCTGATTTTTCATTTTCTTTGTTCCATTGAATATGCATAAATGGTAATAATTCTTGGCCTAATGGTTAAATTTAATTTTTTATGTTACATTTCGCATAAATTCATAACAAATCAAATATATATGAGGTCTAATTTTAATAAGATCTTTAAAAACTAGAACAGACCTATTTGTACAAAAGTTTGAATCTTTCTAAATATGGTACTTCAGGGAGATAGCACATCTGTTTCTGCCTCAAAAGCTTCGGGCGCAATGGTTTTCAAGCTAGTATCGCAGGTTGAAGATCTAGGGTCAGATTTGTTTACTCATATGAACGGCGCAACGGAACCCGGGAAGTAATGATTTAGTTGGAATTAAATGTTTTTGAATTGCACCGCTCTCTTTGAATGATTCTGTTGTTGGGCCCTGCATAAGGGGGTGTAGTCGAATAAGATTTTGTGAAAAAAAACAAAATAACTATAATATTCCCTATAATACTATAATAAAGTCAAAAAGGCAAATTTAATTGATTTTCATAACTTTAACAAGTAAGAAAAATAAAACAAAACTCACTTTTATATCCTCATCAAGGTAATTGAAAACAGTTGTTTTCATGATGAGTGTTTCTCCTCGAATCATTGTCGGGGGAAGGTCGAGTGAAATGAAAAAATCTCGGAACACGGTGACCTATAATGAAAATATTGCTCACATATAATTTTCATCTTTTTAATTTTTCATTATAAAGGGCGCTCTAAGCAAGGCCGAACGAACTAACAGTTACTTAATGGCAAAGTGATATCACAAAATGCCATGCCAGCAAATGCGAAGCGATAAACAAACGAAAGCTAAGCGGAAAACATCTCACTGCTAACCAGATAAAATTCATTTAATTTTGAGATATGAAAATGTATAATAAAAATAATAAAATTACCAATAGGGTAGCAAATTTAATTGGGGATATTCTGAGAGAAAAAATATTTGAAAAAAAAATTATGAAAAAAAATCATTAAAAGAAATTAAAAATTTAGATAATTCATGTGGAAATGTAATTTATTCGAGAATTTTTTTTTCATTTTTTTTAATTTGTACTAAAAATGCAACAGTGGTCAAATTTCGACATTATCCATGTCAGTGTTTTTTTCTATCCATTTGAGTTTAATCAAATTTTATATTAGCGAATTGTAACAAATATTATTACTCATAAAATTTATATAAAATTATAAAATAAATTCATGGTCTGAGAGTATCATAGAATAAAGTGCAGCCAGTACAAAACCTTCCACCGAAATAAACATGACATGAATCCTTAACTCTTTTACAGAAATATACAAGAAAACATGGAACAAGGATTTCCAGGATTAGGACTTATTTCACTTGCCAATGAGTTTTTCTTTGTGACTCCAAGCCCTTTTTCTTCAGATATTGCAAAACTGCTCAACTCCCATGTTGTAATGGTGTCTGGTGTGTCAAAGCTGAAGGTAGTTGATCCTTCCTCCCTATATTTAAAAATGGAAGTGAAAAATATGATTTTTTTTCCTTATCTGATTTGAAATTTGAGAAAACTTCACCTGGAAAATTTGAAATGATTTAAAATAGCTTGAAGAACAATTTATCATGATGATGAAAAGGCGTTCATTGAGGATATTTATGGCAATAATTTTATGTCGGCTTTAAAATCTTTAAAATCGTGGTAATTAAAGCAAATTTCACATACGTTCATGCTGATTGATTTGTAAATTAAAAACATTGTATCCCGAGAAATTTATAATATTTTTTTTATTAAAGTCTATTCGAAAAATAAGGAAACGAATGGCACTTTTCAACAGATACGACTTATATAGCGATGTATATTTTGCTATCACATGCACTGTAAAAAAAATCCAACAAAATCACTTGTCTTCGACAGTTTCCTAGACGGTATTGAAAACGATTCAAACTTGACTTTTTTGGCAAAATATGGGGTGTTGATGGAACGCACAGCGAAGGTGGTAACCATCAACAGCCATTAATTAAATAAGTCTCATTAGCATGGCGTTTTTAACTTTGTAAATATGCAATTACTGTAAATGACCAGTAAATTTACTGTACTTTGGTTACAGTGTGGATTTAATTTTGTTCAAACTTATAAACAAGCTCACAGTTACAAAAACAATCAAATCAGGTGAAAAGTCACATTTCATCATCTGACAGTTTTTTTTTATTTTTTTTTTATTAAAGTTCGCTCAAAGCAAGGCGGGAGACAGTATCTAAAAGCTAAAAAACTGATTAACGGCCACTTAATAGCAAAAAGCTGCTAAAAGGTGTAGTATTAGCAACTGCACTCTGCCGAAAACATTCCGAATGGAACTAAACTCCTATGATGAAGTCTAGTGAGTGGTATCTCTACATTGTCAATAAAGTGAACTGACAATGAACACACTAAGCCAACGGACAAGCTTAAATGGACATATACCAGTCAATAAAAATATAACTTAAATATGTTATGTCGAGTATGAGTCACTGATTGATTGCGCCGACGAGGAGCGGCTTATCCGCGGCCATTGCTTGACCAAGTCAGATGACCGACTGAGTTGTCCATATTGCTTAGTTTAAACTGTTTTCGAAATTCATTAAAGAATGTTTCCACATCTTTTAGAAAGGAAGACTTTTTAGTTCTTTTACCGCAATATCGTATTTTGTTGCAAATTAGTGGTTTCAGAAAAATTTCCATGTATGATATATATGTCTCCGGCAGAAAAATCGGGCGGATGAAAATGCTAATTTTAAACCCCACTTTTTCAGCAAAGTTACGAATAGGGTAAAATTTTACGATTTTATTAAAATTTCATCCAAAAATGAATAAATGAAGATAAATCGTGTATAAGTAGTGTGGGCAACACCTTGCAATTTTGTTCTTACCCAGCATATCCGTCAGTCCATATCCAAGTTTCTGGAAAATAGTTTCTGGTTTGTACAGATTTTGCTGGGCTTTTGTCAATCATAAAACTACTGTTGACCGGTTTGCAAGGATCTTAAAATAAAATGATTTTATTAGAAAATGTTTATTTTATACTCAAAATTATGCTCGACCCATTAGCCTGAATCTGATTTCAATATTTTTTACATCGCAACTAGGGCTGGGCAATACCGAATCCTTTAGAATTCGAATCTGATTCTAAAAAAAATTTTCGAATCGGATCGAATCATAAATTCCGTGTAAAATAACAAATATCCCATTCGTACTATTACAATTTGCCTCTATTGTGAAAATCAAGAAATTTATAGTTTATATAGCCTTTTCAATTCACACTCCCTACTAGGAGCATAAATTTTCATATTTTAACGACAAAATATAATCGAATCTGGTCAAACTTGAACCAAAATCGATTTTATTTTGTCGTTAAAAATGAAAACTCTAGTTCATTTAGCAAGCTTTTGTTCCTAAGAACGATTCACGATTGATTCGAATAATTTATGCTTCGAATCGATTCGAATCACCGAATTGAATTGCCCAGTCCTTAATTCGTTACTAAATGGTAATTTGTTTAATTCGCAAATAACCGGCCTTTACTTTTATTATTTGCTCAATCGTCCGAATATTGAAATATATAGATTTTGTTTAGTGTTCACTTCATTACGCTAGTTTTTATTTCCACCCAGTTAGAAAAATTCAACGAAAATATCGCCGACAAATAAACTTGACGTATTTCTGGCGAAAATATAATTCCGACTCGGTAATAATTTGAGCTTTTAAATCGATTCAAATAGCCGGACAGAAATGCTCAGCCCTATAATATTTTATTATGTGAGGATGCATATTCTATGTCTACTACACTGTAACAAAAGTACAGTAAATTTCTGGTCATTCGCAGTAATTGCGGTGCGGTGCGTTCCATCAACACCCCATATTAGGCCTAAGAAGTCCACTTCAAATTTTTTTCAACATCGCCAAGTAAAATTACTCTCAACGAATAGCGATTTTGTTGCAATTTTTGTTTACAGTGTATTTATCATCTCAAATGAAGCATATTAAATCAACGATGACGCTTGCTGAAAAATGTTACCTCAATAAATCTCACCTAGTTTCAATTCCCCGTAAATCCAGGCATCAGTCAGAACAATTATTTGGGCTTCCTATAAAAAAAATAGATATTTATTTTCATAACAATACACTGTAACAGCAGTACAGTAAAATCAGCTGGTCACTTGCAGTACTTGCATATTTCCAAAGTTAAAAAAACGCCATGTTGATGAGATTTATGACAATTATGATTTATGACAATTATGACATACTTGGACAAAAAATTTTGAATTTTTTTTAATTTTGAATTTTTTTCAATACAGTCAAGTAAAATTACTGTCTAAGAACAGTGATTTTGTTGCATTTTTTGTTACATTGTATACTGAAAATGAAGATTAGATTGGGTCCAAAGCAAAAATCAGTTCTTTTCTTAGTATTTTTGAAACGCTAATGATTATTCTTGTTTGTAACATCGTACTTGGATTTGATCGCACCTAATGCCTCAGCGTAACTCTCGACGAACCTGTTTGTTCTCAATGGGCGTGTTATCAGTGTTAAGATCATCGACCGACATTGATTTTCGACCTATACCTATAATCAGGCATTTCGACAACAGATAATATCGGAACAGTCAAAAATACGTGGACTATTGAGACACTGAAGTGCTACCCGCCTGGCCATCATGCTTGGTAAAATTAAAATCTTTAACTCGGAAAGTCGTTTTCTAATCATCGAATTGTGGAAATTAGCTTTTGGATCAATCAAAATGGGCGTGTGCTATTAGATTCTATCAAGACGACTCCAAAATTTTCAAAACGAGGAAACCAATATTGAAGTTATAGCAGGGCGTTCGATCTGCACAATTGCAACTGCACTCTGAGTGGTAAACATCCTAATCAGACCTGAAACGCTATACGTCAGTGAGATATATCAGTCCTGGGCGATATCGCGACCATTCAACCATTCGTATTTTTTTCATATGTTCTATATCAATATCATCTACACTGTAACAAATGTACAGTAAAGTTACCGGAAATTTGAAGTAATCGCATATTTGCAAATTTCGAAACCGCTTTGTTGATGAAATTGATCTCCCTTATTGACACATTACCAAAATGTTCATCTGAGTAAAATTACCCTCTTTTTTAGTGTTAAAATGTATATTCAATACCTCAAAAATTTGATCGACATTGTTTCCATGTACAGGGTACCACCACGATCTCTTTGATCGAGGATGAGTCCAACCGATAGAGTGATATTCGCTGCCTGCATACTTCTCCAAATCGTTGAAAATCTGAGCAAGCAGAATCAGACATTGAGGCATAATGTAAAAAATTCAGGTCGATTTGTCTCTTCAAAGTGATCCGATTTAGGGGTAAAAATTATCTCAACCGTTAAAATATCAACCAATGAGGAAATTGAAAACTAGAATAAAAAGCTGCTTCAAATATATAATGAACGAGTTTTTTAAAAAACGACTTTCCTGCTGAATAGGTGTTGTAATTTACCTTATTCTCTGTAATATCATTTCCAGATTTCAGAAGCAAAACACTCTGGTCGATTCCCCGTAAACCAACGAATGAACCGGGCTCAGCATTAACTGTAACTGTAACTGGCATACGAGTATCCGTCTTGTTTGTGCTTGTTGTTATGGAAACCTAAATTCGAAAATGAAGATATTTGAAATGAGTAAAATCTTCTATTTTATGATAGCTTTGCAGTAGTGCAAAAATTGAATGTGTGCGTATAAAAAGCTCAACACACGTGAAGTTTCCCACCAACGTATTACGTTGTGTTCCAGGTACAAAGCAACAATGACGATGCAGGTCAGCATTGCATTGCGTTCCATCTGTGGAAATGGTTTTCAAACGCCTGTAAAGCGCAAATCTTATGTAACGAATGGAGCACTACTCTCCGTTAGCGTACACTGTAGCAAAAGCACAGTCAATTTACTCGTCATTTGCAGTAACTGCATATTTCCAAAATTAAAAAAAACGTCATGCTGATGAGATTTTTGCCAAATATGGGTTGTTGATGAACCGCACCTTCCCGGTGCGTTCCACCAACATCCCATATGTGGCTAAAAAAGGCAATTTTAATTATCTTACAATACCGCCAAGTGAAATTACTGTCAAAGACCAGAGATTTTGTTTCATTTTTTGTTACAGTGTACATAGCAAACGTTCGGTTATATTAGATAACGTAAAGGAGTGCTTCGCTAGCATAAAATATACAACATAAACCAAACCTAGAAAAAAGCGCGACCTACGCTATCGTGTAGCCTTTTGTAGCTTTTACTTGACCATAATTCAAAAACATTCGCTTTGCAAAGCAATAAAATAAATATGAGTCACAAATGGAAAATTATAAATGCGTGGCTCATATTTATTGAAATTTTATTAAGCAAAACTTTTCCGATCAAAATTTACCTTGTTGAGCAAAATGGAATCTACTGGAATCTTAGCGCTATCTGCAACAATTTCTCCGTCGTCACGCATGAATGACACTACTACCAATGCACTGGGCATCATCTCCCAGGTGACGTCAAAATTGTATTCAAATTCAAAAATATTTGAATTGTTAATATGTTTAGCTGGTATGTATATTTCCTGTTTAACAAATCTTCCTCGAGATAAAATCTGAAAGCAACGTTAAAAGCAATGTTGAAATATTGGAAAGAGGACGAATAGATGAGTAGGGCTGTGGGAAACATTCGCTTCGATTTGTAAGTCATGATTTATAATTATTATAATTTTTATTGTTATTATTTGACTTATTATTTTTTTGCAAAAATATGGTAACTCGACTTCCACAATATTTCACAATTTTTGTCGGATTTACAGCAGATTTGTATTGTGTTCCGATATGATTTTAAAACTAACGAACTGAATAATATAGTCTTTGAAATAACCAGCTAGCTACCATTAATTTGATAGAACTATATAAAATGTATATCAAGAAACTGCACCCAATAAATTTTGTAGTATTATGAAGATATTAAGTGAAATGTGTGAAAAATAGAAATATGCCAGGACAAATATGTTGTATACAAATATTTCATATCTCAACTAATTAATTTTATGAGTAATAGAAAGAATTTATTTCTTTGTATAGGAACTTATTTTTATTTAACACCCTGAAAAGGGATTTGGAATAAGAAAATTTTAACCTTGAACCAATATTTTTTTGCAATTTCTGTCGTATAAATTAACAAATTAGCTTTATCTCCGATATTATACGATGTGGAATTGACGGTTGAAATTTCTATGAACGTATTCGACGGAGAGAGAAAAGCATTGGCAACCCAAGTCATCCAAAACTGATTTTCGTCGTTTCTAGACGGAATTTCTACCTGAAAAGCAAAAAAAAAGCATTTATATAAACATTTGTTCGAGTTTTATCATTCTGATTGTTTTGTACTGGCGGCCACATATGAATAGGGAAAAATACTCCGTTTAACTGTTGCCTAACGCAAATCGACATCGTTTCAACAAAGATAATTCGAACATTTGGCAATTTTGTACACGGGAGCGTGCACAGTTCGATTTATAAATATGAAATGATTTGTTCCTGATTTAAAAGTTGCCGAGTTGAATTGTAGATAAATAAATGTGATAAAGATTCAAGGCAGATTTGAGACGTCTGATTCATAAATGTGACATATCTTGTGTCTGATTTATATATATATCCCAAGTTTAGTATTGCGTATATTTGGAAAATTTGGTACAAATTCAAGACAGATTTAAATGTTTATTATCCGATTTATCAATGCCACATTAATTGTGTCAGATTTACATATCTGCTAAATCGAGTCCTGCAAATCAAATATTTCTAACTAATTCGATGTTTATAAATGTGACCAACATTTGGGACAGATATAACTCATTTTTAAAACAAATGTCCAGGAATTTGTCACTACTAGAACAAAACTTGTCTGAAAAAGTCCAAAAAAATAAATAAACACATGGCAATCCATAAACAAACACATATTCATACGCGTTTTCTGATATTTATGAAATTGAATCTTGCGTATTAGTCATGGAAAGATACTAATTGAAGAATTTGATGATACTATTTTTATTTCAAGGAAATATCCGAATCTTAATTTTAAATTTTTTTTTTGTATTATTCATAAAACGGATTAAACAATAACGTTTATTCGACTTACTTTGAAATCAGCTCTGATGAAATCGCTCTTATCGGCTATTATAAGGAATTCCACAATTCCTTCCTCATCGACCACAACGGGCACCGTCAGCGTCTCTAGATTTCCTCCTGTCTCCATGTCCATCATCATCCCAAACCCACTCATATCTGTTTATTGAACATTTGTGCATCCAAAGTTGTATCGTAATTTAAATTTGAAGAGCTTTTAAAAATTGCTATTGGTCTGGGGACGTGGACTAACTACTTATCCTTCCTGTGTCTTTGTGTTTGCGGATCCGTATGCAGTACATGCAAGGATACAGTAGCAAGAGTAATTATGACTAACTAGAGAGGTTCAAAGTCTTGCTTTACGCTTACACAAATTTATTTCTGTGAAGTTTCGTCTGACCAAAGTCAGACTTCTCCAGACTTCTTCAGTCTGACTTTGGTCAGACGAAACGTTACAGAAATAAATTTGTGTAAGTGTGAAGGAAAGCTTTTAAAAATGCTGCAATATTTTTTAATGAGGTACATTTCACGTTAAAAGCACGTTAGAAAAACGTGACAACAAACGTTAAGTGGTGCTTAAGTGGTGAAAAATTCTGAACAACCCCCTATCATGGATTTTAGTTACTCACATCTGCTCAAGCGATGGTTAAGCAATATACTACATCCTACTAATTCGTTAGTTAGAATTACTCTAATGATTAGACCCCCAGTCGACACCCCACAATATCAAATATTGGGGTAGAACCCCCATGCTATGATATGACATGATATGATAAAGTTGTATATAATCGCTAATTTTTCGAAAGCTTTCGGCGCGATTTCTTTTCCTTCCCTTTGCAATCTAATTTTTTTATTAGAATGTTTTTATGTATGGCGTGTTTTTACAGAATGACTCAGAATTTACTGCACGCTTTCGGCGTGTTCTTTCATCTGTAGGACAGCAGGGGGAATAATAGGACGCGTGTGCCATTCTCTCTTTCTAACTTTCACGCGTCATCATATTATTATTTGCCATTGTATATTTAGATCTTATTTAACCTCTTTAACGCTACTATAAAAGATGAAAAGTTATGCTGTAAAGGTCGCACTACACGTTTGCGTAGGTTGCGTTTTTTTTGTTTGTTTCATTTTACCCGTGTGTTTTACGCTAGCGCAATGCTCTGCATGCATTTCCTTACGTTTTCCAATGAAACAGAACGGTTTGCTATGAAAGCTAACGCAGAGTGCTTTTTCTTTTTTGCGTTTGTGCTTTGTACGCATGTGAACACGATTGATGCAACAACGCAGGCGTGTATTGCCGTTTTTATTTTTTTACTTGAAACGTAATGTAACGCATCGGTAAGACAACTTCATGTGTATTGGGGCCTTAAGAGATCAATTATACTGAACCTAAGTCATAATGCAGGCGTTGCTTCGAGCATATACTGAAACCTACAGAGCGCAATGTATTCAGAAAGCGTTTGTAGTTTCAATGTAAATGTGTTTTAATGTCTGCGAAAACCTCAAATTGAGATGTATATACATTGATGCTGTATTAATGGGACAAACCTAGGAAAGCCTCCTGGTCTCTTTATTGGTAGCCTTTAATGACTACAATTTTGGAATTAAAAAGAAAACAAACTTGAATTGAATCGAATATTGAATATATCGGCACATTACGAAATTACTTTTGTCGAGTATGAGTTATTAGTTTTCAGAAATCGTAGCCGTTGCTGTGAGTAGAAAAATGGTTATAAAACTGAATTTCATAAGACCTAATTTCCGTGATAAAAGTTTTCATTTTCACCGGGAAAATAGGGAGTATGTTTCAAATATATTCATAAAGACCAGAAGAAATGTATTTTCACTCACGAATATTCAACGTCGATGAAGATAGCTAATTCTTCTCTTTCTTCGCTAGTGAGTAGAGTTCCGTCCATTTCCGAAACCTTGATCTGGAATCAAGAGTTTTTTGACAGACATGAATTTGAAAACCTTGATAATTTGGAGCCAAATCTAAATAAAGCTGAACTAAAATCTGTTATTCTATAATAATGAAGCAAACATTATTGGAATTGCTGGTTAGAAGATTTTTTTTGAAATTAGTTTGATAAATCCATTATACGTTTTACTTTGATATCTTGAATAGAAGGGAGTTGCGCTGATCTTACAACTTAACTAGCTGGACACGTAAGGTATCTGTTTAAAACTATTATACTTGATTCATCACCGAGCATGGTTGCTCTTTAACCGGCGTGAACAATGGTGACTTGTGTTGTCCAGAATATTAATTGGTTGCACATCGTAAAAACAGAATGAAAAAATTATAACAGGCATTTTAAAGCTTATCTTACGTCGTTTTAAACAATCTTAAATATGTGACATAGATCGTTGAAATCAATTTCACGACAATATTGCATTTTTCACCAGAAATCTTACGTGAGCAATATAAGGTAATCCAGGCTTGATGATGTGCGGTGTTGCAATAGACTCAAAACTGAGACGTTGACTTGTCAGTTGTATTTTCTTTGTTGCTGCATAAAATACAGATAAAGATGCTCGACAGAAGAATATATAGAAAAAAAATGACATAAGGATTACAAGAGGGTTTGATACTTTGCAATAGATTCACATCGGGGGGATGGCCTTGTGGTTAAATATGTTGGCATCGCAGGTTGAAGATCTCAGATTCGAGTCCCGGCGAGTTCGGTTCGCTCATCCATGCCCACCACTCAACCCAGGGTGTAATAACTTGGGTAGGCTATGCCGAACAGAAAAAATATCACATCTTTCCAGCAATTGTAACCCTGGCCATCTCTAAGTGGCCGCTGTTACAGGGCCTTGGACAGGGTGACCTAAGAAGTGGCTATAAAAATAATAGCATTCAATCGATAATCAAGCAAGTATGAAGTATATATTGCATAACAGTGCGTGTGCATGGCTCAACCAATCTGGGGAGATCGAAATTGAAATAAAAATACCTTATATGAAAAAGAAAATGGCGAACGAAAATAAATAAATTATCATACTCTCGTATTCTTCTCCAGTGGTTTTATCTTTGACAAAAGCTGTTATTTCAAGAGGTTGCCATTCATCATAATTCTCTGGATCCCACCCTAGTTCAATTATATCCGCAACATCGATCGAAAATGGTAGAGATCCGTTAAAATTCTGAACATAAACTCTAGTGTCATTTGATATACTCTGTAATAACATTCATCATTGCAAAACATCAATGTACGTCAGGTTAGGTGCCGTGAGAGTATGTTAGACGATTTCTCCACTTGTGCGAGCGCCACTATTCAATTTGTCAGGGTTGATTAATTTAAGCTGATTATTTATTTTTTTGATTTTTCGTGCTGGTCTAGTTTGCTAAGGTTGTATTCCTTAAAAGTTTTGATTGGGCTTATAAACTATGAATATAGGTTATATTTAACGATATGACCACAAGAGTATTGAGGTACAATTTCGATTTTCATTGATAGAGCAAGTGGTGGCTCATTGAGAACAGTCGTATAAACCGGGACCCTTCTGGTGACAATAACTCGAGAATCGACTGAAACAACATCTTGGCAGTATGGTCTGGTCGCGTTACCTTGTAAAATTGAAGCAAATGATATACCTTACCCGAACTTTCTGTACTATAACTTGTTGGTCGTCGTCATCCCAATAATATCTAGAAATAGCAAATTCCAATTTTGCACTTCCTTTCACTGGTTTTCCAAATGTATATCTAAAAAAATTGTGCGTGGACTATTTACGAATCATATTCATGATTATGAACACTAAAAGTTGTGCTGCTTGACGCCTCGCCGGTGCACGGCGGTTCACATAAGCGAATCCAAAACAAGCTTCAATTATTGGCGACTTTTTGTATATTTATGATTTTTACCATTTAGTTTGTTGTACTACATTGTGTAAAACAAAAAAAAGAATAAAACGACCATAAGAGCAGACTAACCTATGCAATATAGCTTTGATAATTATAACACGAAAGTGAATAACATTAAACATTAAAACGCATGTTTTGGTTAACAAGACTCAGTGAAGGCTCACGTCTGCGTGATCCATCTGTGACTTTTGCTTAGCAGAAGTAAACTTTAGCAAATTTTGAAAACAAAAATTATACAATAAATGTTCAGTTACTTAGCTTCAACTTCTCCAGTCAATTGAACAGATTCTGGATGCAAATATGTTTTGTCAGTTTTGATCAGAACCCTCGCTTTTGGCAGTTTGTATTCTTCGACTGAAACCTTTATTTCCTTTTGGTAGTTCTGAAAATAGGACAATAAATATGATAGCTCGACAAGGCTATTATAGACAAAATGTTTCATATTGATATTTGAAAATATTTTCAACAAGTTTTGCGGAGGGATAGAACGCACCGGAAGGTGCGATCCATCAACAGCCCATAATTGGCATAAATCTCATCAACATGACGTTTTTTCAACTTTGGAAGTATGTAATTACTGCAAATGACAAGTAAATTCACTGTACTTTTGTTACAGTGTATACCTAGAATTTTCAACACTACTGCACCCTATACTATTAAAGTTTGGTTCTGTATGAGATTTTTCAAAGATAGATTGATTTGCTGGAGCTACATTTTCAATCAACTCTTTGTCTTGGACGCTCAAAGTGAATTTCATGAAGTGAGATCCGTCGAATTATCGCTACGACCAATGTCATGACTATGAGGCATCATATGAGGCGGACTTGTCGATTTTCTTTTTAATTTTCTATTAATAGATTAAATCATAATCAGATATTTTATATTATCTACACTGTATCTTAGGGCAAAAAAGTCAATTTTGATTTTTTCAATAACGCCGAATAAAATTACGGGCAAAGACCGGTGATTGTGTTGCATTTTTGTTACAGTGTAACTAATATTCAGCGTCGAATAATGAACTTCCATCAACTTTCCTAATATGTCACAGAAAGCTTCGTTTGCAAAGTAAATTTCCCGGTACGCGATCCGTCTGCGGCTTAAGCTTAGCAAAATTAAATTTCTGGCTTTCCTGAGTTAACTTTTAATTTTGCAGATTAAAATCATTCATGCTGTCGGTGAATTAAAAATTAAAGTTGAAATTAGTAAATACTCTTAGGTCAGTAAGATTATTAACTGTGAAATGGAATTAAATTTTAAGCGCATGCGACACAGCTGTACCAGCCTCAAAGACAAAATTCCACTTTTGGTACAGGTATTGCATTTCAAATAGCTCTTTCCAGTACATTGTAAGAAAGAGCATTCCAACATCAATATGAAAGTTTTCTTCCCCCATTCTTAATTATATATAGTAAGTCATTGTACTGTTTTCACAATTCTCATCATTTTTAATCACAATTTTCACGCATTAGTAAAATCAAAAAAAACTCTTAAAACACAAATGAACTTGACAAAATTATCGCCGAAAATATAATACTATTAATTTTAAGAGTGTTGTTCTCATGACCGATTTACGTCGGGTTCGAATAACTTCGATTCGATTCCAAAAAATCGCGCTCTATCGGCAGGCTATAAAAATGTTAATTCGATCTTTTCAGAACACTATTACGCAACTTGGCCGGCATGGTTGATTGGACTCAAACCATGAATAAAATTTTTGATTTACCACCAAATGAAAAAGAAAAATTATAAAATACTCACAAAAACTTCAAAAATAATAGCCCATGTTCCAAAAGCGGCGTGAGGTTCAAGTTTAAATTCAGATCCAGTCACTCCGCTTATCAGCTTGGCATTCGTGTTTAGAAGCACTACATTATAAGCAGCATCTCTTACTTTGTATGTTACATTGGGTGATGTTCCGTCCAAATTTTTTAACGGTTTGAGATCGGATCCAGTAACAACGGCACGGAATTTAACTTAAAAAAATGAAATATATATAAATTCTTCTTAAAGGAAAAAGAAATCAAAGTTAAGAGAAATGCATGTCCGAGTCAGAAAAATGATGATCAAGCATATTTTGTCAGGCTTCGGCCACTAATTGAAAGCGCCGCTCAAGGCGCGATCCATCTGTGGCTCGTGCTTGACAAAATAAAAATTTCTTACTGGGGTACGTCGAAGCCATTTATTTCGATGCTGAAACGCAGGAAGCTATAACAACTGCACGCTGAACAGAATTCCATATTCACTACAGTCTAATTTGAGTCAGTTAGAGTGTAATCTGTACTGTTCAATGGTAGAAAAATGTCTACAACGTTTTGGTCATATGCTGCGACGCGCAAGAAACATGTTAATGCTATTTTAATTCACGCGCATAAAGGACGAAAATAAACTGGCACTGCAACGAAACTACAATAAATTCAAAGGTAATTTGCAGTAATTGTTAAATTTTAAAATATGACAACCTCGTCGATACGTGCTAAGTATGGTCAGCACGTTACATTATATCGATTATATAGTTCTATTTCTATATCGCAGAGTAAAAAATTACTGCCAAAAACGTTGATTTTACTACATTTTCGTTACAGTAAAATGCAGGGTTGGCAATTCTGGGTAAAAGTATCTAGTTAAATTTACTAGCTGAAATAAATTAATTTACCTTTTTTACAAATTGGTACCAAGTATAAAAACTGGTTAAATCATATTTTCAGTATAAAAATAAACTATTTCAAGATTATAACCTTCAAATCTATTGAAAATGCAGCCAAATACAGCCAAACGACAATTACTTAGTTTACCTTGTTTTTAAAGTTTTGAAAGTGAGACTAGCTTACCTAGTATTGCTTTACCTAGTTTTTAGTTAGATTCGTTTTGCTTTGATCTAATTTAAAGAATGACTGGGTTGAAATCATTAGTGCAATGCAACCAATATATTAACAGAAAAAGCTACCGATGTAAATCCGAGATTATAATCGAATTTCACTTACTGGTCTGTCCCGGTTGATATATCGCTTTATCAGTTTGTATAAAAATTGATATAAAATCATCTTCTAATGACAACTGATAGTCTGCGGTAGAATTCCTGAATAATTCTTTCCCTGTTATACTGTCCTTGCCAACTACTGCCAGATGAAAATTACTAGAACCACTATAATCCGGAGGAATCTGAGAAAATATTAAATAAGTAATTTAAAATAAAATAAGTAATTGCTGAGTAAGTTGTTAAATCCCAATCAACAAAAATAATTTTTAAGTTGTATATTTTTGAAGCTAGGCGAGAGCATTTTGAAAATGAACTCGATAAACTACGTATACTAGGAAAACTCCGTACTTTTACCTAAAAATTGCCAACGCTAGTTTAACAGAAGGACTGCGTCTCATCGACGCGATCCTTCACTTACGCATACTTAACAAAAGAAGCTTTACAAACATTTCACAATTAGGAAGGATAAGGTTGATGGGGAACTGATTTCAAGATTTTTTTTAGAATAATGCAAAAACCTCGGAAGCATAATCCACTTTTAAGTCAAGGTAAAAGTTGAGAACATCCCCACAAAGCTGAGAACATCTCTATCATTACTGAAGTGGTAGTGGTATCGCTCCTGATATCCTATCGTCCTTGTTTCCTTTTAAACGCATATTTTCACACATTCCTCCCAATTACATACTAATTTTTAGATACAGATCCCAGATCGAAGTATTCACGATGAAAAGTCTACGAGATCATTGTGATTTATTATGGCAAAGGGCTACTGAAAAAAAAAACCCATAAAAAAAAAACATACTTCCAGAAACCACATTCTGAGTGAAAAAAGCATCCCGAAAGAGAGCGGCCATATTGAACGCAGCCAAATCTACCCCAGTAGATAGTATTATTAACAATTTTTTTCGTGGTAGATTTATTTTGCTGTTAATCCAAGTTTTACTGCAAAAAACTTTCTTTTGCCCTAATTTTAAAGTAACATATAGCGACCTTAAATGCTGGACATCGTCTATTAATTATCCTATCAGAAATGTTGTTTTGTCGAGCATGAGCCACAGATAGATCTTGCCTAGACGGCACGATCCATCAACGACTCATACTCGACAACACATGTTTATGACTGAGTAGAGAAGTTCACTGGGCAAGTATTGTCAAATCAGGATGAAAAATTAATTGATACCTCCTACGCGGGAGATATCTTACGCGGGAGCTATCTATCTTTTTCTTTGTGGGGTAATTGTAAATATGGCCTTGAAGAAAATTTATTGGTCGAATTTAATAATATATTTTTGCTTGAGTTTTGAAGGAATGAAGCAAATAGGTTATCCAGAATGCACATATTAAAGCGAGGTAAAATAGCGCTTTGAATAATATTAATTTAAACTTGACATACCGCTTTAATAGTGATTGTTTGACTTCCACCTGTAAAATATGAAAAGTTACTTTGATAAATAAAATAAAATTAGGATTCAGAATGTATACGAAAGACGTATATTTTGTTTACACCATAATATAATGAAAAAATCAATCCAAATGCGTTTGATTTCAACAAGTATATTTTGAATATATAAATATCCTTAGGCGAACGATTATTTTTATTCTTTGCCTCAGAGCAAATTATAAAACAAATTTGCTGTGTTAAATTTGTCTACCTATTAAATTAGAACTAGCGGCAATATAGGGTTATTCAAAATTAAGTTTTCATATCATCAACTTAATGAGCATCCATACCATTTATACATGTTGGTAAAATTAAGCCGACTTTGAATAGACCAAAAAATCTGGTATAATCCTGTGTCTGCGGAATCACAGTTTATCGACCGTCTAGCGGTCGTAAATGTCTCATCACCAAGGCGGTTTCGGAATTTTGGAAAAATACAAGGACTGCAAATGAGCCGTAAATTTTTCATGGGGTTGCCGCAGGGTTCATTCCAAGGCTGCATTTACACTAGGGTTGGGCAAAACCGAATCATTTAGAATTCAAATCTGTTTCGAATAATTTTTTCTAATCGAATCGCATCACTGATTCCATGTAAAAAAAATATCCCATTTTTACTATTACAACTTGTCTTCATCATGGGAATCACGAATTTGATAGTTTACAGTGTTTTGTCAATTTACACTCCATTTTCTAAGAGCAACAATTTTCATATTTTAACGGCAAAACTGGTCAAATTTTACCAAAATCGATAGCAATTTGTCGTTAAAAATGAAAATTCTTATTTGGCAAGTTTTGGTTTCTTTGAACGATTCATGATTGATTTGAATAAATTGTGCTTCAAATCACCGAATCGAAGTGCCCAGAGCCTAATGTACACCCAGCCGTAATTTTATTTGTCAAGAATAAGCCACAGAAAGTCCGCGCTTAGGCGGCGCGATCCATCACTGACTCATACTCCACAAATAATTTCAAACATCATTTTCCGCTTATTATTTTTGACCAAAATCGATAGCATTTTGTCGTTAAAAATGAAAATACTAGTCTATTTGGCAAGTTTTGGTTTCTTTGAACGAATCATGATTGATTCGAATAAATTGTGCTTCGAATCGATTCGAATCACCGAATCGAATTGCCCTGCCCTAATGTACACCCAGCCGTAATTTTATTTGCCAAGAATAATAAGTCATAGGAAGTCCGCACTTAGGCGGAGCGATCCATCACTGACTCATACTCCACAAAAAATTTCAGGCATCATTTTCCGTTTTAACAACTATCTGATCGATCACACGAAGGACTTTCTGATGTATTCGCGAGGCTTTCGCAATCGTGAAAAATACATTAATATTTCTAAACAAAACTTACCGCTTTTAATAATTCCAGTCGATGTTTCTTTAAAATCAGTAGAATTCAGAGTAGCTTCAACAATCACCGGATTCTCACTTTTCATTATTTTGACGCTGATTGTTAATGGTATTGTTTTTCGGATGTACTTCGGTAGGAAGACGGCGTAGGTACTAAAATCGAAACAAATATTGGTAAAATGTCACATTGGTAAAATTACGAAATGATCACCGTTTTTGACGAAAGATTCACTTGGTGATAATGAAATAAAACTATAAAGTCGAATTTTCCGTAAAAAATTTTGGGTATTGAAGGATCGCACCGTCGAGATGCGGGTCATCTACAGCCCATATTTGGCAATTTCAAATTTAGGAAAAGCAATTACTACAAATGAAAAGTTTGTGAATGAAAGTAAATTTACTGTACTTTGTTTTTGTAACTGGTTGTCACTTTAAAATCCAAATTGTTTCTTTACGAAAAATAACGTTTATTGAATTACATTTTTTTAAAAGTATAATGAGGAAGATTTTTTCAAATATACGCAAAATCATAAAATATTTCGAACAAAATTTTTACTGGAACTCAAAATTTATCGCGCACTTCATTGCGTTGAATTTAAGTCACTGATGGATCGTACCGCGGAGGACATTGAAATTTATTGACTGAAAATATTGTTAATCTAATTTCAAAATTTGTATTATTTATACAAATATATAATTATATATTGTAATATTTATACAAATTTATTATTATTATTATTTATTGTAACACAATAAAAAGCTTTCTTCATCAAATTAACGAAAACGATGTGCTTTTTGTACAGTGGCTCATATTATTTAAAGCAAAAACAATACAAAATTCTGCTATAAGATGGTGGTTCTCAAAATTTGCGTTTTTTTTTAAACATGGAGTTCAAAACAATACTTATGTATTGTTAATTATGATTGCCAACGTCATGCTCAACAAAGACAAGGTTTTAAACAATGTAATCCGCTTGTGGTGATGAATGTCAAGAGTAGTAAGTGACAAAAGTACAGTCGATTTACTGTTCATTTACAGTAATATATGTTTACAGTAATATTCATTTACAGCAGTGTATTTCCAAAAATCGACACCGCCTTTTTTAGGCTTATGCCACCGTAGATAATTAGAGAGGCTAAGACGGCGCAAAAATAAACACATAAAATTACGCTAATGCATCAATTTCACCAACTCGTTTTTGTAGTGTATATCTGGAATAAGTGGTGTTTCAAAAATTAATCAGACTATCATTTCTTTTCTCAAAATTCACAATTTGACCATGTTTTCTATCCACTTTTAAAACTAGTTAGTACATAGATTAAAAACTAGGTAAACCAAGTAATCGTCGATTTACCGCACATTTTTAATAGATTTGAAGATCGAAATCAGCAAATTGTATATTTCGAAAACATTTTTTTCAAAACATAAATATGATTTTCCTAGTTTTTTATACTAGGTATGCATACATATTTTTTGGACCAGGTACCAGGTGCTTCAAGTACTTGATTAATTTCGTATCTCAATATATTTTATTTAGTAAGATTAACTAGGTTGTAACTTCAAGCAGAAAAACCAGTAAAAGTTAATAAACTAGGTAAATCAGATGATATACGTGGAACTATGGGTAAAAGTACTTTGAAAACAAAACTCGATAAACTATGAACTTTTACTTATTATTGCCAACACTACTTTGTACCCAGTCAGAAATGTTATTGTGTAGACATACTTTTGTCAAGCTTTAGCCACTGACGGATCGCGCCGACGAGGCGCGATTCAACTGTGGCCCATGCTTGGCAAAATAACCTTTTTTGATTGGGTATGCATTTGAAATGTACCGAAACAATATATGTCTTACTTCTTCCCATCAACCATCTCTCCTGCAATGAGGAACAACCATAATGCTGTAACAAGCATCATCGTTTCTGAGAAGAAAAAAGAAAAACAGGATAAATTCCCGCTAAAAACTTAATATTCAGAATAAGCGATATGCTAATAGGGGGCCCAAATTTTGAAAATTTTTTTTGTCGGAATTGATGAAATAAAACCTTTGCCGCATAGTTCAAATTAAAGTCAATTTCAAGAAAATCACCTTTTTAGTGAAAAACACACATTGAAACAAATAAACAACGCCTAGGCGGCGCGGTCCATTTAACAGCACGCTTGTCCATTATCGCCTATCGGAAATCAAAAACATGTCAATTCGGCATTTACTGCGGAAAAGGTTGTTGTATAGATATGTAAACAAACGTGGCGTAAACAAACGTAAACAAATGGCGTATATAGAAAATCAAATTTTAAAAGTTTCTCGCGCCGGGAGCGCATTTTTTTTATTTTTCAATAGAAAATTTGCTCTAAACAAGGTCGGAAGATGCGCCTAACTCAGAAGAAATCAATTTTGCCAACTCTAGTTGGCAGCGAGCTAGTACAAAATGGAGTACCAGAAACTACACTCAAACAGAGAACTGAACTCTTATAATGAAGAGCGGTGAGTGATATCTACCCTGGGCTATGCTAAAACCTACCACGATATTCCAGCACTTGCTCGTTACGTTTTATTTCAGACGAGATCTACTATTGTTAAACGTACAAGTAAATGATACTGAAGGTCTTGCAACCAGTTTTCGTGACGAGAATTTAATAATGATTGAAATCTTATACCGTATTATAAATTTTTCTGAACGTTCATTACACCCCCTTAAGAACCGTACCAGTCAGAAATATTTTTCCCCATCTAGTTTTGTTGAGCACGAGTCACTGATAGATCGCGCTCAAAAAGCGCGGTCTATCGGTGGCTTATGCTTGACAAAAAAATCTGATTTGAAGCAGATCAAAGTGCTTTCAAGATTTTGACAAAACTTCTTACGAAGATACTCACCTTTGTGCATCATGCCCAAATTTTATCTTCGTTCTGTCTTTGCAGCCGAAAATATTATTTTACAATTATTTCTCTGCTCTACATATATACATTTACTGAATATGGCCTCGGGGTCGAAATTTTCAGAAGTAAAATTTTCCCATAAGATGTTAACCGCCTTAAAATTCACGATCTGGTTGAAACCGTTAAAAATTTTTTGAAACTTTCCAATTTTGCATGTTTCCTATTGTTTGTTGCTGCAGATTTTGGTTTGGGATTTTTGCAAACAATAATTGGAATGTTTCGTTTAACCAAAGTCATATTTTTTAAAATACTTGTCTGAAGAAGTCAGACGAAATGCTACAGAAATAAATTTGTGTAAGTGTGGAGCATGACTCTGAACCTCTCTAATTATTCTTGCTACTATATCCGTACCTTTACTGCAAACACAAAGACACAAAGAATGGATAAGTAGTTAGACCAAGCCCCCAGACCCATAGGAACTTTTGATATATTTTAAAGTTTTAAATTGGTAACTGTAGAACTGTTTCAAGCCCGGTTCATCAAAACCCATATTTTACATAACTATGGTCAATGACGCGTTTACAAATTTTAGATACATACAATAACTGCAAAAAAACGGTAAATTCAATGCATTTTTGTTGCTGTGTATGTTCTCGTGATTCTAATCTATCTTTTTGCATGTGGAAATTTTGATTTTTTTGCAGTAATTAATCAAAATTGAAAATTTTTCTTGAAATAATGCATTTCTATAAGCATATTTCTATTTTTTATTCATTCACATGCTATGGATAGTTTCAATAAGGCAATTATTCATCTCATTCACTCTATTTTTGACCCAATCTTCATTAAAAAGCATAGTTTTAAATCAAATTACCCAGTGACTATAAAGTTCCAACTAATATTGTTTTAGCCAATTGGGCATAAGTGATGTCAAAGGAACAATTTTTTAACAGTTTACTGAACATTTTAAATGTGATCAATCCACTTTGTTTCATACCTTTTTGATTTTATAACCGATTCGGAATCAGATTTAGACAATTTGTGCTCCCGATCCCCTCGAATCAGCGAATTGAATTGCCCAGACCTAATTACTTTTTTTATAAATGAAATATATTATCGTTGAAGACTACCCACTGCCGTATTGTTCTGTTTCGACAAAGTAACCATCTTAAATATCGTTTTCAATTTTAATTTAAAATCTTATTTGTCTTATTGTTATGTTTCGATATCAAAACAGCTTTGATTTTTAAGATTTATGCCTGGTGTATTGAAAAGACGGGAAATGAAATAATTTAATAATTGGATGGATGAATTTAAAATGTCGTTGTGTGAACTTTGCCGACCCCGGATTAAAAAAGTTCTATCGTATTAAAAATATACACAGTGGCAAAAGTACAGTAAATTTAAATTTTCATTAAAAGTAATTGTTTATTTCCAAATTTTGAAATCGATTTTTTGATGAGATTTATGTCAAGTATGATCAGCTGTTGTATACCACACCTCGATAGTGCTTTCCAACAGTCCAAAACATCGTTTCGGAACTTTTATTTTAATTTCACCAATCAAAATGGCTGTCAAAAAACTGCGATTTTACTGCATTTTTATTACAGTGTGGGTATAAAGAATTTTCACTTTTACCAAAATTTCACATTTTTTCTTTAGTGTTCCCCAAACAACAACAACAAAAAAGGGTTTTATAACTTAAAACCTTGAAATTGGCATCAAGTGTCTTTAAGTCAGTTCTAGATTTATATCATAATCTTCTTGACTTCCGCCGAACACTGAGGGCATCGCATTCAAATGCCGACGATACAACTCGTAGTTAAGTCATCGCATACATGACTGGTGTACCGGTAATCGCCCTTAAAAATATTAAACGTATCATTAGTTTTTTCTTTAAATTTACAAATTTGAAAATGACGTAATTTTGGCAATCTTCATTTGCATTAACCGGATAGCTTCTCATGGACGAGATCCATCAGTGGTACATATATACGAATCCAAATATGTGGACTCATATATTGCGATAGGTATAAAAGATGTATTTGTCTAAATCATTCCGGTTTATATTATAAATCGGTCGATCCCGACGCATTTATTGAATAGTCTTATGTTTAAATGAAGGATTCATTTTTCATATTCTCATTTTTCTCTTGAAGCGAATTTGCTGGTGCTATATTTTTGTTGCACTTCCTTGTTATTCAAGTGGTTGTTCGTTAGTTACGTTTATGTACCGTTTCAGGTTTATATGCAAGAGTAAGTTTCACTGAAATAATGTCGAAGAAACCATACTTTTAATCATCCTTTGCTTTATGAACTTTTGAAAGTGAGTCATAGGCAGCAACGCAAATTTTGATAAACTGCAGCTAATAGAAAGATCGTATTGTAATTAGCCATTGTCTTAGACTCTAATGTACTCTACTTAGACTCTAATGTACATAGCGAAAAAGACAGTGAATTCGTTGTTGATTTGTGGTAATTAGATATTTTTAACTACTGACTGATGATGTTTATTCAAAGTATGAGTTGTTGATAGAACGCGCCTCGGGCGGCGCGTTCCATCAACAACTCATACGTGGCCAAAATGATAATTTGATCATAATTATATGTCAACATCAATTAATACAAATACTGTAAAAATCGGCTGTTCTAACGTTTTTTACAGTGTTATCCTGAGCACGCATGCACAAAAGTTTTGTTTCCCGAGGCAAAATTCTATTTTACCAAGCATAGGCCAACGAAGGATAGCTACCAATATTATCGCAACATGTACTAAACAAGTTTTCTGACGCGGATCTGTCAAGCATAAATCATATATAGTGTGGTGTCCCTCTTAACAGCAATAAACTTAGCTTTTTTCTTACCAGGAGTAAGAAGTTGCATCGCAAAAACGTGCACAATATTTCTTAGAAAATTTACTCAGCTTTAGTCTCTAATATATACTTAAATTGTTTGCTGTTTTCCATGTTGTTTCAGTTTTTAAAACGCAAGTATAATAAAACAAATGTAAACCAACGCAAGTGTTTATATTGCAACCATTAAATAGTTCGTTGAAAGCTTTGGGGAGTTGTGAAAAATTTTTTTGAGCTTTGGGCAAAATAGCTTAGTAATATAGCACGTATTTTAGATCACAAATGCCAATCTGGCGCTTTTGTGAGTTTGATTAATTAATCCATGCCCTATCTAACCCGAGGTGTAATCATGCCATGTAGGCATGGGGTTTATGATAGTCCCAACAAATGGCGAAGGGGTTTATTATTGTTGCTCAGGGCACTTACTGCACTTTACTAACGTATTCGGTTCTGTATGAAATGTTTTCTGCTTTGAAAGTTGTTACTGACGCTTCATCTAATATCGACTCGTTGACATTCCATTTTTTTATTGATATTCGCTCAGAGCAAGGCTTCAGGAAACAAATCATACCTGAAAAGAATCCTAAAGCCACTGCGCCAAGTGTGAAATGCTACATGAAATGCAGGAGGAACTAAGGAACAATTTCTGTTAAGTGCTGCTTTCAATCGGTCGTGCTCAGAGCGAAAAAGGGGGCAAAGCTTCTCTCAATTTTCATTTCTCCATATTTCTCTTTAAAACGATTCGAAGTGAAGACCAAAGTTCTTCAGTTTGGAATAGTGGTAGAAAGTTGTCACCCTCGCCTGCTGCAGACTGTTTTTTTTTTTATCTTTATATAGAAATTCAATTAACATATTTTTTTTCTGTTTATGATGCAATTTCTAGTACTTTATTAGATTTGTAAGTTCAAAGTGCTCTATGTAGTGAAGAATAATATGCTGAAACATATTTTGTTAAGTCTTGGCCTGTACGGCTCGTTCCATGTGTGGCACATGCTTAACAAAAGATAATTTCTTGCGAGGGAGGATGTTTTTTTTTTATTTTACTAAAGTTTGACGCAATTACGTAAATAGATTAGGAATACGTAGATGCAGCTGGACATTTCGAACCGATAAATCGAACTGATTTAAATTATGCAATATCCGCATCGTTCGTTCATCAATCATAAAAACAATAATTAATACGCAATTGTCATTTTTCAAGAACAAAATAGAATCAAAATATTTTAGTTTTTCTGTTTAAATTTGCATTCGCATTTAAAAACGAATTGGGAAACAAAGTATGTCGACTAGTGTTGGCAATTTTACGTAAAAGCACCTATTTTATCTAGTATACCTAGTTTACCTAGTTAAGTACTTTCACCTAGTTTTGAGAATATATAACTTATCTAGTTTAACTTTTACCGAGTTTTCTGTTTAATATTTTACCTAGTAAATTTACTTGGTAAAATAGGTAAATTTTCCTGTTTCACAACTATGGACCTAGTATAAAAAAAGTAGATAAACTATATTTTTATCATCAAAAAACCAAAAATAGACTAATTAAAGATATTAACCTTCAAATCTATTAGAAAAGCTTTAAATGCAATCAAACGACAATCGCCAAGTATATCTGGCTTCAATCTATTTAGTTTTGAAAATTAAACTAGGCTACCTAGTAATACGTTGCCTAGTTTTCTGGTGATTTTGTTTCACTTTACCTAGATCAAGATATATCTAAATTGCGTTCACTAATGTCGAATCCAACAGTTTGTTTTGTATAATTTTTACTGTATTCGTAGAAAGAAGGGTTCAACAGCGGTGGTAAACACGAAATATTTTTTACCTATGGAATACGTGATTCGATTCGAAAAAAAGAATATGCGAATCATGTTTGAAATTCAAATGATTTGGTTTTGCCCAGCCCAAAACGTAATTACGTATAAATTTTTTTTTAGAGGCATACAATCTTTGAAAATCAAATATATCGTTACTGTAACACCGTTCCTTGTTCTTCACTCTGTGCTAAAATATGTTTACATATTGGAATATTATGTTATTAGTTGGCGTCAGCACAGAATTACTGAACGGAAGTTCTGGTATGTATTTCATGTATTGAATACGTTAGAAGCGAGTCCTTGTACCTGTACATAATGAAAATTTTTACCAAAATAAGCTTTTTTGAACAATGGAATTTAAATAATATTTCAAATGAGATATGAATATTAGTCAACAATTTATATGCATTTGCGTTTTGTTGGATATGGGCAAGTATTACCCCTGACTGAATACCTATCAATTTAATGATATACGAGTAATTCTTTTTTTTGTTTCTTTTTTGAGTGGATCAATTGAGCAAGCGGCCTTAAACTAGCGCCCAATTAAAGATAACAATGCATACTAAAGAGCAATCTAAAATTCTGATTGGCATTGAGGTGATGCATCAGTAACTTACTTGAAAGGGAAATACACACCGGGTTGTGGCATTTTGAAAAAAATTACAAAACTCCTTCCATCATAAGGGGAACTTTGAACATCACATTTAAGTCAATAAGAATCACAATGAACACGGGTTATCGCGTGCTCACGGAAATGACAAATTAGAAAATCGGATCCCGTCATCACATAGGGTATTATAACCACAATCCGAATGTTAATCATCATTTGTACTGACCTTAGCTCTGCTGCTGTTATCGATTGGAAATTCTCGAAATTTCCACTTTCTTGAAAATCTCTAATTTCCACAATTAAATTATAATATTTTCTATTGAAACTTTTTAAGGTCGATCAAACATGATAATCAAATTTTTTTTTACACATCAGTTTCTCCACAAAGGAAATGTTTTGCCCCTGTTGTCTGCATAGATAACGAAGGTAAAACACAGCCAACTTGGAAACAGATTTCGCCGTTTACCGGGCAGGTTTGATCTCTTTACCATTTTTTATATTTTCAAAGTTAATTTTAGTTGTTGATAGTACGATCACTAAAACTACGATAGCGATTGAATTCAAGTTTCGTGATTTAAAATAGAGAATGTTGATTCCCGAATCTTGAAATTATATGTTGTTCTAAATCTTGGATCATAAAACAATATAAAATTTGTAAAAAAGATGGAAGGACAATTGGTATATTCGTTGCAAAATTTTGTTCTTCAAAGAATTAAGTTCCAGTTTCGTTTTTGTCTATTGTATTGGTGGAAGAGGTATGTAAAAAAATATTGGAGAATATTGTTTTGCATTACTTGCAACTTCGTTCTATTAAATTATTAGTTGAAATAGGAAGATGGCTTGGCTTTTTTACTGTTACTTATGACTATAGTCCTTCTATCACTATTAACAACATCGAGCATTAATGTTCTTTAATGCTCTCCATAATTACAGTGTTCGATATCAAATCAGGGACCAAAAGGAGAAATTCAAGGAAAAAAGGGCGAATCTGGTGAAAAGGGCAAGAAGGGGGAGAATGGATTACACGGAGGCATGGGGTTACCAGGCGAACCCGGACCGATGGGTTTGACAGGCATTCGTGGGGAAAAGGGAGGAATTGGTCCTAGAGGACCACTAGGGAGTAAAGGGTTAAAGGGCGATCCCGGGAAAAAGGGCGATTACGGTTTTGCAGGATTAGATGGTGCTCCAGGAGGTAAAGGAGAGAAGGGAGAAAACAGCGCATTGCCTGAATCAATTAAGGAAGTTATGAGAGGTGAGAAGTGAAAAGCATTTTTTATCTACATTGCATTTAAAAAAGAGAGCAGTATGGGAATAAGCAAGATTCGTTAAATCTCAGTATGATAAAAAAGCATATATTCCTACATATTTTATTATTTAATATCGTGGTTTTTATGTTTTCTTTGTGTTTCGCGATTTTTTGCATACATATGTCTCCTTATAGGTCTTCTCATAAGTAACGCGAAAAAACAAACAAACGATAGGACAATTTTAAAATCCACAAATTTTAAATGCATAATAAGGATGAGCAAATTCTAGGCAATGAGCAATAACTTGGCATCCCCTTACACATCTACAGTTATATATGATAAATAGTTTTCTTTTCATTTCAGACATCCTAATTGCCAATGCAAAGGGTACTCAACTTTATAATGGTAAAGTATTCATTGCGTTGACGTCAGAGATGGTTCAAAGATCTGAAGCCAAGGCAAAATGTCAAGAACTTGGTGGTGATTTGGCGAACATCTACAACAACCAGCATCAGAAGCAGTTAATGATGTATATACGAAAAGATAAGTTGGGAGAAACGGAACCGGGGAAGTTTTCATCTCGCAATGACTTATGATATGGAGGTATCTAGAATAAACTTATATTTTATATTAAGAGGCTACATGAACTGATGTGTTCCGCCAGTGAAAACTTTTTAGCACATGCAGCCCCATACTTTCAATTTCTTTTGACTAAGTGCTCGACAACGAACAATTTCAATTTAGTAAGACTTGGTAAAGACATAGTAAATTATGAGCAGCCCATAGAGAACCCGTAGAAGGGCACTGAAATTGCGCTTTTTTATTTCGTCTCGTACAAAGTGCGAATGTTGTGACGTTTGGAACATTAGTACGTGCACCAAATTTTGACCCTCCTAAGGACTCATCGACGCTTAAATTTTATTCACCCAATCTTCGTGAAAAGGTATTGTGAAAAAACTTTACACTAACTTAGATAGTTCCATTTTCTAACATTTCGAATGCCTTGCACGATGAATAAAATCATTTACTAATATTCATAACTCATCAGAAAATTAACTTAGATATTGTTGAAATTTATTTTGTTAAAATTTTCGCAATTAATTATTCTACTAATTTAAGTAAGTTGAAGTTAGAAATATTTTAATGACAGGACTAACAAATAGTAAAACTGTCTTCAAAATTCAGAACAAATGACAACAAAACAGATTGCCAACATCTTTCTTTGTTTTCAGCAAATCATGGTTTGAGGAGAAATATGCATCTCAAATATGCTTCTTTATTTTCACATATGTTTCTTTACAGCATGACGAGATTTTCTATCGGGATGGTACCGGAGCACCAGGAGATGATTACGATTGGTATAAAAATTATCCAGCAAAAAGTTCAACTGAGAATTCTCTTACAAATTTGTTCTTGATAGTCGACATTAACGCTTCCAGTGTTTATCAGAACCTTATGAACTTTTCGGCTGGAAGTTTATACGTACTATGCGAATTTTGAACTGCAATGGAATATACGATTCTATCCGATTCGAAAAAATTATTTGAATCAGATTCGAATTCCAAATGATTCGGTTTTGCCCAACCCTACCTACATCTTGCTCGTTGGAGCTTAACTCAATTTTAATCATACATTTATGAATGTATACACAGAATTTATAAATGAAATAACAAGTCTTGTCGAACATATCACACTTATAATGCATATCGAACATGTCACACTAATTCGAATTTGATTCGGATACTTTTTTCGATTTTCATCACTTCAATTATCCACTGCTATCAAAGTTAAGAAATCGAAATATGTAAATTGATTCATGATAATATACTATATAAAGTCACTGAGGTCACAAATGAATTTGAAGACAAATCTAAATGGAGAATACTTTGTCTACATTTGATAAAATATGATGATTTCATTGTATTTTACAATCTTTCTTTGGCTGATTCGTAACTGATTCAATTCAGTTGTGCCTTTGATCGATTTGAATGATCGAGTCAAACTGCTTATACCTGCACACTGGTGGATCACTGATCCGACTTTCCCACTTTCTGGGAAAAGATAAATTTCGTGATTTATTTTTTACTTCCAACAATACGGTTTAAATGTTTTTTCATTGGATGTTTTTAAACAAAGTGAAAAACATAAGGGCAAGCAAGTGTAGCTTTTGACCCCACTTCAAGACAAGCAGGAAATACAGGAAGTTCTAATATTGAGTCACCACACAAAATTCGCCTGAAATTACGCAGCAGTAGCAAGAAAGTTATCAATGACTTGATCACCATTGTTCAAACTATCTCAACCGACATCGGCAACTGACTCCTTTTATTACCTATTGCCGCAAATTCGCACCAATGATTCATTAGATTAAAATTAATCTTTGTTTCACGCAAGGCGCCTCGTCAATTGAAAGGTTTGTTAAGCATGGGTTATTGATAGACCGCGTCTCGGTGGCCTGCTGCGACCAATCCGTGGCCCATGCTTACCAAGTTTCGGCTCGGAGTCATCATGAGAAAAAACACATGTTGTCATACGTCAAAGATGGTGTCGAGTTTATTAATAAATATGATATGACGTAGCATGAAATGAACTAATTAAAAGTAAAATTATCAAAAAAGATCTACATGGAAGGTAAAAATAGGGATTGCAGCCTTACAAAACATCCGCTCAAACAAAGAAAGAGAGTTTATTATTTGACAACCAGCAATGTGAAATACAAACAAACTATATGAAGATAAAAATCGGTGTATTCGGTACAGATTGGGAGATAACGATACGACCAAATAACAAAACGGTAAATCCAAATTCAGTACTAGTTTGGATCCAGGTGGAAACATTCGAGCGAGTACGAGGTACAGTGAGTGGTTTCATCCCTGGGGCGCATTGATATCGTTTACCACGTCGTTACATATACGTTTATTCCCGCTTGGAATTTTCCACCGTGGTATGATTGTAAAGTACTACCCTCAAAAGTGGTTAAAATTTCTATAACTATATTAGAAGCGTGGAATTGGTTGGCTTTTATATTAGCTCTAGTGAAACAATACAGCCCATTTTCTATTTTCTTTCCATATAACTTGTTTTGTAAACTGCAACATTCAAAATCGCATATCTCACCGAAACTCAATAGCAAAAAGCTACTTAAATAAAGAAACAGCAACTGCACGCTAAGGAGGTAAAGTATCTCTAGACAGCTGAACCACTAGAGTAACATACATAGCGTTGAATCTGCCCTGGGCGATGTTTGAAACATCGATCACTTGCAGAATAGTAATACATCGGGAGAAATCAACACTCCGGGCATATCGGACAACAATGAACGTTTTGATCAAAATGAGTGGAATCTGCCCCAGGCGATGGTACAACCTTCAACCACTTGATAAATCGTAATGTAAAGAAAGAAATTTTAACCCACATACGGGAAAAACGTACGTTTTGAGCAAAAAAAAAAACGAATATTTATAGATTGATATATTAGCAAAATATCATCCAATTTTAATTTTTAAGTACGTGACGCGGATGGATTTTGTAATTGAGTCAACCAGAAATAGAGATCGGAAATTTTAATTTTGCAAGCATGAGCTACTGATGGACGGCACGCGATCCTCAGTGACTCAGAGCCAGCAAGATATGTCAGGACCGGACAAAACTCTACGATATGATGTCAAATAGGTCTAACATTATTATGACACCTATTTCAACTTTGCGTGTTTGTTTATCATTGTGATGTTTCCATCAATACACATTAAACAACGGGCAAAGATAACACAAGACAAATCCAAAAATAAATATACTGCATATTGTTCCCAGTTTATTAAATTACAATGCAGCTAATATAGGCATGAAATGTGAACTTTATTTTTGTGATTCATACGTTCAAGAAATATGAAGGTCTTCACTATTCTTTTGCTGATCATCAGTGGTGAGTGACTTTATTTTTATTAAAACAACTGTGAATGCAAATACATTATAGCCAGGATAAAATATTCAAAACAAGTAAAAAAATAATCTCAACCTCTTGGTACAGGTAGAACGGAGGGTGACTTAACAGCAGGCATTCTTTCGAACGCTCCGGGACCGAGTCCTTATTAGAGAAACCAGGAAACAAGCATAATGATCCTTTAGAATGGTCCTGTTTTTTCTTTTTGAAAAAGAAACGAAAAAGTGGTTTATCATCTCCGAGGGCAAACCCACTATACTTCGTCAATTTGGTTTAGTTTATGTCTTTTCTGTTTTCCACTTAGGGTGCAGTTACTGACATTTTATCTTATAGTCGCTCTTCGCCAGTTGAGTGACCGTTAGTTAGCTTCTTTTAGGCAGGGCTGGGTAATTCGATCCGGTTGTTCGAATCGATTCGAAGAACAAATTATTCGAATCAATCGTGAATCTCTCATGGGAACAAAAACATGCTAAATGAAGTGGAATTTTTCATTTTTTATGACAAAATGTAATCGTAAATTTGACCAAAATTGATTGTATTTCGTCGATAAAAAAAAAAATTTGCTCTTGGACTGGCGCGCAATTGAAAATATATCTAGGTCAGTTTATGCTCATATTTGTAATTTGTAAATTTGAATTTCCTAATTATCATAATGTATAAAAATATTCGAATCAAATTCGAATTCCAAATGATTCGGTTTTGCCCAGCCCTACTTTTAGGTACTGCTTTCAGCCTTGCTTACAGCGAACTTCAATACAAAAAAGAATTAACAATGTGTCAGCGTATTTCCGGCGTACCTGAAGCTAGTTTACGTTATCTTGTGGGGAAGAATTTTATATAAAAAAAAGCTGTCACGGGTCACAATATTCCCTAATCTTTGTTAAGTCTGTACATTTTTAATGTCTTTAACAGTTTCTAACGCTGATAAGGTAATCGGTGGCACGGATGCAGGAGGGCCAATACCTTACCAAGTTCGAATTTCATACGAATCTGGATATGTACGATGTGGCGGAACTCTGATCTCTAGCACTTGGGTTTTAAGCGCTGCGCACTGTAAAGGGACACTGTGAGTAAATTCTTGATATAAATTTCGTTTTGAGAAGTTGTTCTATTTCTTTACAAACAAATTAGAAAACTAGACTTCAGTCGTTGTAATGTTGCGGTGCTTTTTCCCGTGCATGAGCTGATATTAAAATCGCATAGCTAAAACTTGGCAATATTATTTGTTCGGCCTATTCCCATCGGTGAACTTTTGACAAAACTTTCGTCAAGTATGTGTCACTGATGGATCGCGTCGATGAGGCGCGGTCCATCTGTGGCTCGTTCTTGATAAACCAGAGTAGTCCTAACACTGATCAAAATATATTTGATATAAAAACTTTATAAAATAATAATATTTGCGAATATGGAACAAATTTATCAAAATATCACTAAGTAAATTTACCGTTAAAGGGCCGTGATTTAGTTGTTACAGATTTTTGTTTCAGTAAATTAGTGATAAATACCATTGGGATAACAATACAAACCTCGAGGTTGGGTAACTTAAGTTTAGCTGAATATGCTTATAAAGTTTGGGCTTGTTTGTCTATAATTGTAAGCTGGTATTCTAGAGGCTTTCTAAAAGTGAGTTTCTCGCCCGGAGAAGTTCTTAAAAAGAAACAATATTATTTTGGACCGAAACTATATTTTCTCAATATCTCATTCAGTCGTTCACGCTGGAGTTCTTGGTACCTTTATTTTGGATATTACGACAGTGTAACAAATACTACACAACTTCGGCATGTTTCAAATCAACTTGTCAATCCTGATTATGACTCTCAAATAATCGATAATGACGTCATGATTTTGCAATTGGATACACCAGTCGAATTGAATGATTACGTCAACTATGCTCTTCTGCCCCCTCAATCAAGCGATCTCTCTTACCCCGAAATTGGGTCTTCATGTAGAGTGAGAGTGGTTGGGGAACAACGGATTCTAGTGGTGGTGAGCAAGAAATACCTGCATTGAAATTAAATTTTAGAGTGAAAGTTCATATCTTCTTACTTGTCAAAATATCAAACAAATAGCTTTCAAGTCATATATTATGTTAAATTTGAAGCACTCACCGATAGATTTTGCTTCAACAAATGTCTGACGCAGCAAATATTTTATGATTTAAAAAATATGTAGCGTTTGAATAATTTGACGTAAATTGAACAATATTGTTTCGAATTTGAAATCTTTTTGAAGCATTGAATTTACTGATACGATTTATATGACGGAAATTAACTACTAATACGACTAGATACGACCTCAAATTGAATTATAAATGTATAAATGTTAATTTTAAAGCATTTCGGAATAAAAGGCATTTGTTAAAGATGATATTGAGATGGCAAATTTCTAGTATCTAGTATCTAGTCAATTTTGCAACCCAAGAACGTTCATTTCCCAAACTGTATTTATTGCAAAAGTTTTTTTCAACAATAATATATTCCTACCAAAACGCGTAAATATGATATGGTCTTAAATCTTTGATATTGAAGCATGACTAATTTAAAAGCAATGCATACTATCACTTTTTACTTAACAGAATGCCAATTTGTCAAGAAAAATAATACATTTTCTTTTGAACAAATAGACCTTTCGCCGTATCTACAATATGCTGATATGCTGGTTGTTAGTAATACAGATTGTAGTGGGAATTATACTAGTTATTCAATCACCGATGGAATGATCTGTTTGAAGGCTCCTGGAAAAGACACGTGCCAGGTAAATACCTTGGTTGTTGTTTCCTATTTAGACAATAGTTTACAATAGTTTTTGATTTAACTAACAGTATACGGACGGGGAAAGTCGTTCTTCTTATTGAATATTGTCCAAGTCCTGGAAAATATTTGCTTGGTATGTTCCATTCATTTCAAGTATGTATTATTGATATATCGCGTCGCCGAGACTCGATCCATTTGTGATTTATAGCTGATATACTATAGTTTCTTATAATGTGAGAATACCAATATAACGTTTTTGATGAAAACACGTTTTTATTAGCAGATGGATACTGAAATTGTTATGGAAATTGGCCTACTGAATTTTATAACAAAATCAATTCATGTTTGGAATATTTCACGCCTTGTAGCGTTATATATTCAGAAAAAGATATTTAGTTTCGCCGTGGTGGTTCAATTCCGCCAGGAATGTTTTTCGCTCATAATGGCAGTTGCTGGTGCTACATTCTGGCTTGGGTCGTTGTTATTTGAGTGGTCGGTAGTGGTCATTTGGGCACTACCGGTCTTTAGTAAACCACAATGCAAAAAAAAACTTACATTTAGCAAAGTCATCAAAAATATAGTGTTTTCATGGTTTAAGTCAATGACCTAAGAGTTGGAATTCAAGAGTTACACCTCGGTCATTTCCAAATTAATTAATTTTTTATTTATTGGCCTTAGGAGTTTAATTTTTTAATATTGTATTTCTAATTGGTTCCTTGTTTTGCAAACACTGTATACAGGGAGACTCTGGTGGACCAGCTTATTGTGGGGACAGACTCGAAGGCATTGTATCTTGGGGAATCGGCTGTGCTCATCCGAGCTATCCAGGGGTTTACACTCGTGTATCACAATACGTTGATTGGATTATATATCATACAGGATCTCTCCCCCAGTCATAAATTTTCCTAGGCAGCATATACATCTGGAAAATATTTTTTGTTCTTGTATAATATAGCGCCTATATAGGCGCAATACATACGTGACTCAAACGAATGAGATAAATAAAACATATTATAGTGAAACATTGGTGGAATTATTGGTTTCGTTATGAATGGGGATATTGATTAGATTTTGTCGGAAATTATATAGCTGAGCTTAATCCTGTAAAGACAATCTTGTCTGAACTATGGATGTTTCGATGTGATGGCATCTGTATCGGCTATTTTTGAGTATCGGTATCGAAAAAGCGAAGCATTGTAATCCCACTTTAAGCATACATTTACATTGCTAGTTCGGCGTAGCTCCGATAATATTTTTTTTTTTAATTGTCAGAATTCATATCAAAATAATTATCACATTGCGTTAGGCTGATATAGCTGATATATATATATATATATATATATATATATATATATATATATATATATATATTTTAGGTATTTAACAGAACAGAATGCTCACAACAGAAAGAGCATCATCTGAATGCCTACAGAGTTAAACTAGGTAATTTAGATAGACGTGAAACTACCAAAAAGTACTTTGAAAATAAACTTAACAAATTCGGTGCTTTTACCAAGAATCATCGACAGTAGTGCATAGTTTATTATCATTACGTTTTGTAGGGCAGTGCGACGAAATGCCTTTCCAGTGTTCCTTTGCTCTTCCAAAAATTAGTCCGTGTAAATCGGGGACAAGGTTTTTCGAATAAAAAGGAAAGCATTGTTATAAGGAAGAACTAACTTATTTAACATCGTTCCCATATTATTTCATACGTTTATACTGCCAGAAATATTATCTCATTGTCCGCTGCAGTTCTTGAAGTCTTTGTGATTATTTTGGTCTGGAATATTACACTATCTGGAAATTATCTATGACTGATCATATCCTTGACACTGCCTAAAATGCTACAATATGAATTGCGTCCTCGTGCCTCTTTTTCTAGCATCTTATACTAGTTTAACAAGTCGCTGATAAGCCAGGTAAATAGTAAAGTTGCCACGTATGGGCCGATTCTGCTCCTATGCTCTTCGTAGCTACCAGGAGACCCGAGACTTGTCCAATTACAAACGGTTTTGTCCTTAAGTACGTTCCGAATATCAACTTGACAAAGTTTATTGTTCGTCTATCTTGAATCGTCTAAGTCTAGAACTTGAATTGGATAAACTATTAAATAATATCATCAGGTATGAGTCTCAACAGAAATGAAAAGTTTGCACTTTTTGCACTGATGCCCATCACAATACTCTAAAATGAATCGCTACCGATACGAAAGTCTTCGATATCGATATAACACTGCACACTCACCACAACTGCTTTTTAAAGTTCTCGCATCACTCAAATATTAAAAATTATTTGTTTCAGAGTGTTGGAATAATTGTTGACACATGATCACCATGACGACGAGTCTCGGGCTGGGCAAAACCGAATCCTTTGGAATTCTGATTCATTCGGATCGAATCGTGGATTTCATAAAAATAACAAATATCCCATTTTTACTATTACTATTATAGTCTCCATTATGATGATTAGGAAATATAAAGTTATAAATAACAACTACTTGAATGGAATATATTTTCATTTTAACGACAAGATATAACCGATTTGGGTCAAATTGGAAAAAATGCGCTTTATTTAGCATGCATTTGTTTCTATGACCAATTCACAATTTATTCGAATAATCTGTACTTCGAATCTATTCGAATCACCGAATCGAATTGTCCAGCCCTACCGATAACCTCATCCTTGTCATGTTTGGTAAAAAATGGCGGCCTGTACTCCGTTGAAATTTAGCTTCCTCAAACGACATATTTTGTTATTTTTATTCTGTACAATGCATGCCATTGCTAGTATTTACTAGAGCAGTGTTCTTCAAACTGGGGGTCGCGACCCCCCGGTGGGTCGCAAAAAAACTCAATGGGGGACGCGGAATGTTTCAAGAACAGTATTAAAGTATTAACAAGAATACATTTTACTCATTTTATTTAGAGAAACAAAGTATTCCTACGCCTTCGTGAAAAATCTTTTCCGACACTAACTTATGTAAGAACAAAATATCGATCAAATTGGAAAAAAAATTTAGACCCAGTACTGAGACCCGCCATCACTGAAATAGAGCCAAGATTTGATCTTTTGTGCGAGAATATGCAAGCACATTAGTCTTTTATTATCATTTTTTATTTTATGACAACAATTCGCTAGCCAACACTTATAGTCATTTTAAATTTCTAGGCCGATACTCGTTGATATCGATACTGGTAAGAGATTCCAGTCAAATATCTTTTCAAGCATACATGGGCCACAGATGGATCGCGCCATGCCGACGCGATCCATCAGTGACCCATGCTTAACAATATTCAGTCAATATCTTTATGACTGGGAAATTGGGTCGCCGGGTTTTTACGTTTAATCAGATATGAAATGAAGGAATAACGTTACACTTATCGGCGTTTTTGCGTGGGCAATTCAAGAACTTGTGTCTCACCCCTAGAACCATCTAGTTATTATCTAGGTAGTGTTAACATCACATTAAACATTCGCATATGTTTATTCCCACACAACAAAAGGAAAACAAAAAGAATATTACAAAACAAATATTTATTACGTAATACACTTTTTAAGCAACCTGATGAAGAATAGTCTAATTCGAGCATGACGAAAGTCCAGTTACATACTGTCCGCGCAGTCCGTCATTGGGTCATGCTTGACAGAATGAAATTTCTCATATGAACGGAATAAATAAAAGCCCAAGATGTTTTTTATGCGTTTGTTCCTTCATAAATTTACTTTCCAGTTTGATCACAAGCAGGACCAACAAGATGAAGATTTTTGTGGTGTTTTTACTTCTTGCAACCGGTGAGTGTTTACATATTTTTAAAGTCAATTTATAAGGAATATTTTACTGAGCGCTGAAAGTCATACTTTTTAATGCTTGAAGTTCAATAAAAACAAAATTTACACATATATTTTGTATTTTTTGTAAATATATCGATACTGTGAAGAAATTTATTCATTATGCATAACAACAGAATTCAGAAACATACTTTTTAGTATACTACTATAAATTAACAAAAATTGTCCAATTATTGGACTGATATGAATACGCCGTAAGCAGGTATTTCTTAAAAAGTGTACTTTATGTTTCATAAAAGTAATTTGTTTGGCATCTCACCTATTATTCCTGACAATTGACAATATTTCATATTGAAGTTCGCTCCAGGCAATGGTTAAAAGCAGGTCCAAAAAAGCACAGGCTACCTGTCACCTACATAAAGCTACTACGAAATATGATAGCAAAAATGGAATATGGATTACCATTATTAATGGTTTAATAACTCAGATTTTAAATTCTAGTCGCCCACGCCGACAAGATTGTCGGAGGAACAGACGCAAAAGGGCCAATTCCATATCAAGTTCGTATTCAATATCAAACAGGCAGTATAAGATGCGGTGGTACATTGATTCATACAAATTGGGTCCTGACTGCTGCTCACTGTCAAGGAAGGTTAGTTTCTGGCATTATTTACAAATTAGTACTAATTACCAGGACAATTACAAAATGCAGTATAAATAGTTAAAACCCTCAATTTGTCAAATTGCGATGAAAACGGAAAACAAAGATCGAAAAGTCACTTCGCTAAAATGTAATTGTTACGATTGAAGCCTTATAACTGAACATAATATGGGTTCATCTCTCCCAGTTCGCCTACATTTATTATTTGCAATTTTCTTGCGCAAATAAAACTGGAACAACTAGTTAACTATTTTTTGTATGTTTACTGTGAAAATACAGTAAATTGACGATACATTAATTGTAATTGTATATTTCCTAAATTAAAAAAAATTAGTTGTTGATGAGATTTCTGCCAATTACGAGATCGGCGGTTCGTTCCATTAGAAGTCCAAAATTTGCCGAAATAGTCGATTCTTGAACTTCATTTTAATATCATCCAGTGAAACTATCCTGGAGCAAGAATTTTTTATATTTTTGCTACCAAAGCACGGTAAATTTACTAGTCATTTGCAGTATTTGAATATACATTAAAAAACGCCATGTTGACGACATTTATGCCAGTTACGGGCTGTTGATGGACGCACATTAGCGGAGCTCGCCATTATTTTTCTTGAAATCATTCGTGGTTTGTCCTAAACCTTCTTAGGTCTGCAAAGCTTGTCACATCATCGCAATGTTGCCTCACTTTGTTTATTTTACAGATATTATAGTGGTATTTGTTCAACGGACCTTACTGCTAAAAATAAAATTTTTTGATCGCTCGCTACCAATTCACAACCTGTGGAAGTTACTCAATGTCACAAACAGTTTTATGCAAACTGTTTTCCACAAAAAATCTCTTAACTTTGAAATTCCTTGCCTTCTCCCTGCCTCCCTGATCGTGAATATCTTCATGGCTTTGAAACTCGTGTCAATAGGCATTTATCAGGGAAAGGGGTTCCTTAATTAGCAAGGGGTTCCTTAATTAGCTCCTACCACTGCATTTCATGTAGCCCTTTGCCCTTTAGAGGACTCACAAAACTTTTCAGTCTCATTCAGTCTTGCACTTTGCGAATTATAATAAAAAATTATTTTAATAGGGATTTACAGCGAGCCTCCATATCCATTTCAAACAATAATATCCCACTGTTAGTAAAATACATGACATAAATGCGAAAGAATTGGAGGCGATATTTTAGCATTGCACTCACGTGCGTTGCTTTGAAAATGTAATTCATATAGAAAAAGAAAATGAAAGTTATCCGCGCGATCCACCAATGACTGATGTTTGAGAAGGAAAAATTACGCAAATTCAATCATATTCTCTTAATATAAATTTTTATGATATTTTAGCGAAAGAGAATGGGTTACATGGAGATTAGCAATGGGATATTACGATGTTGAGACTGTGGGTGTCCATATATATCAAATTAAAACGCAAACACCAAATCCAGACTACGTTTCTGCTACAACTGATAATGACGTCATGCTGCTTGAAACGGAGGGTACTGTTCTTTTGAGCAACTATGTACAAGTTGCCAAGTTACCGGAACAATCTCTTTCTATAGATTTTCCGGAACCTGGAGCTCTTTGCACTGTGAGCGGATGGGGGACAACTGAATCTGGTGGAAGTAAGTATTATTCAGTGTTGTAAATATGTTTCTCAGACGTTTTCTTGCTTCCCTCAAATTGAGAGAGGATTTATGGCTGAGCTGAATTGAACTGAATTATTAAGATTTCGAATCTTTAAATCTCTAAATAATTTTTTAGTCTATTGAAATTCTCTATATGTTAACCGTGAGCAACGCGTAAGAGAAATCAACAAACTCTATTATATGGCGAGGTGAATGCACCTGAATAGAAAACATTGTAATATGCCAATACCATTTTGTAATTGAATAAAAATAATATCGGTAGTGAACTTCAGCTGTTGTATTTGTTCTCCAAATAGAAAAATACACTCTTCGTCGGTTACAGAAGTTTGAATAAGCTCGTTAAGCTCAGTTCTTGAAGTAACGCTTTAAATCAAACTTACACTAACCCAGTACATCTAAGTGGCCAGGATATTTTAGATTCTAGAATCTTATGCTGTTCGTTGATAGTAATTCTCCTCGGTGACCTTTTGACAAAACAATAACATGGATTCTTTTGTGGAATTATGAGCTGTTGAAGGCAAAATCTCATTTGACACAGTAGTTTAAATTTTTGAAATATACAATTACTGCAAACGAACGTTAAGCCTGCTATCGCCACAATATACCTACTCAAACGAATAAACGTCACTATAATCATTTTTCAGATGTATCACCATTTCTTCAAGAGGTTGAACTATTTGTGGTTTCCAATGAAGAATGCAACAGACCTTACGCAGGATCTATCACCAACGGTATGATGTGCCTTGCAGCAGACGGTAAAGATTCATGCCAGGTAAAATGTGAACTCAATGAAATCAATTGGACATGCAAATCAACACATGCGTCATCTACCTCAAATAAGTTGAAGATATCATACTATGGGGCGAAAACGAATGTTGAACATTTAATAACGACAACGACTGCTCTTTGGCGGTGACTTTACTATTAGGATATTGAAATGAAGCTAATGAAATCAAAGTTTTCGGCCAATTATACTGGGCTCCAAAAAATGCGTCGGGGGTTGTGGAACGAACTGTCCATCATCTGCCCCACTGCTCTTGTGAAGATGGAACACGGCCGCAATGATGCTTAAATAAGATGAGGTCGAAAGTTAAAAATAAAAGATTAGAATCTCAATCCCTATCTCTAGAAAGCTCTATCTCTATTCCCTACCTCTATCGAAAGCTTGGTAAATAAGTCTTGTAATCTGTGGAATGCGATTCTGTTCTTTTGTCAATAATGGACTGTTGATGTAACGCTCCGCCTAACGGTCCATCAACGACACATACTTGACATGAACGTCAAATATCAGAGTTTCAAATTTAAAAAAAAAAAATACTGCAAATGAACGGTGCTAAACTTTTGACACGGTGTAGAAAACAATATATCAAACAAAAATTTCCGCCTCTTTTGTCGTCTTTTTTCGTGCAAAAAATGGTTTTTGTTCTTTACAAATTGAATAATTTTAAGGATTTTTTTCACGCTTTCCACCATTTGCTTACATTTCTATTCGACAAGTTTATTTAAGTAGCGTCGTTTAATTCAATGTTCACTAGTTTAGCAACCGTAATTTTCGGCCTTCGGGCATAAAATGTTCGCCAAAAACCTTTTTGGCCGGATTCTGCAAAGTAGATTCTTAAAAGTTCAACTTGAATATAGTTAAACTCAATAAAAATATTTCTGTCAGGCATTGCGCACATATGGTGAGCGCTTGATAACACTTGTAATTTGTTTGTTCATCGCTTTTGCTAAAAGCGCATACAACTCTGATTGTACTGCAACTAAAATGCAGCAAACCACAGTTTTTTACAGTAATTTTCATTGGTGATAATAAAATAAAGCTTGAGCAACACATTTTTTGGTAATAGACTGTTGTACTTGGCATAAATCTCAACATAAAAGCGATTTTAAAAATATGCACTTATTGTAAATGGAACTGTGAATTTACTGTACTCTTGCCACAGTCTACACCTGATCCGTACACCTATTAATAGGTATATCACTACTTAATATTTTCTGCTCAAGATACAGTTTTGATCCGAATGTATTTTACTATCTTTTCCCATATTCCTATGGAAGCTAACGGTAACTTACTCCAATAAAAATTGAAAAACATCGACCAATATGAGTTTGGAAAATTCACTTTGGTAATTTAAAGCAAAAACCTAACATATTCTAACACATTTTTTTCAGGGGGATTCCGGTGGACCAGCCATGTGTGGTGACGTACTAACTGGAGTTGTATCGTGGGGATTCGGATGTGCTGCACCCAGATTTCCGGGAGTTTACGCTCGTGTCTCTCAATTTGTTGATTGGATCAAAGAAAATTCCTATGGACTAGAATAGTAGTTTCAAAGTTCGGAAAATAAAAGAGATAGAAAAAAAATATTGAATATATTATTTGTGACTTCTTTGTTCGCAGAATGACAACCCAACCGATCCAATATGTACCAACGAGGAATAGAAATTTTCCATGCTTAAAGCTACATAATTCTGTGAGAAAATCTGATTTGCCGAAAGCGAAATTTTTTGCCTATGCTATTTAGACATCTTAGCTCTTACCTCTTTCACAGGAAGCTGCTGACTTCCAGCCTTTCGAAATTGAATAAAAAACACTATGCGCTGTGGAAATAGACAACTTGATGACTTGAACTGATTTCGGAAATCCGATCATATGCTTTTGCAAATCGATTCATATCGTCGAGGAGCGATACAGAAATAAAAAAAATACTCTGAATATTTTGCTAATTATGAACAGTCGATGAGACGCAACGGTGAGATCTATAATTTGTATTGAATAAAAATTGCAATATGCTCCTGGGATATTAAACCGAAAATATCCCATGTTTGATATACAAAATAAAATTTTAGTTTGCGATAATAGGATTGAAAACATGAAAACATGTTAGTCCGGTTTCCCGATTTAATTAAAGTTGTTAAAGAAGTTTTTAAAACTTTGCAGATTTTGGCAAAAAAATTTTTTCCTGCAAATAGAAAATATTTTAAACAGACATGTCTGTCTTAGATATTTTCTGTTGGCAGCGAAAAAAAGTCCCAAACCAAAATCTGCCGCAATCAACAATAGCAAACAGCAAACATTGGAAAGTTTCAAAAAATTCATTAACAATTTCAACCAAACCGGAAATTTCAAGTCGGTTCACATCTTATGAAAAGATTTCACCTCTCAAAGTTTCCGCCTCGAGGCCATATTTAGTAAATGTATATATGCAGAACAGAGAAATAATTATAAAAAAAATTATTTTCGGTTGCAACGACAGGGCAGAGAAATAATTTTGGTACGATGCACAAATGTGGGGTGTTTTCGTGTAAAAATTGCCAAAAAATAATACAAAATCACGAAATTTGTTTGAAAAAAATAAATCAGAAAATTAATTTTGTCAAACATAAAGCATAAGATATTGATGGAGCGCGCTCTTGCGGTTAAACAAATTTTGAGCAGTGGCGAATTAAGCGAATTAAAATGAGAGATGGGATTTTGATATTTTCTTTATTAAAATTATTTCATTACAACGTGCTTCGCTTGCAAAATTGCTATTAATCGCAAATCGGAGCGTTTTCCTTTTTTCCGAAAAGTTTGGTTTGGTGTAAAATAACTATTAATTCGTGCTCATGCATAAGGCGCGAACGCGAGATTGGTGGACATCGAAACTCGCGAAAAACCAGTGATTACAAGTTCAATTGAACTTTTAGTTTGATACGTTCGAATTTATATATATATATGTTTCAGTTAAAAAAAAATTATGATCAAATATTTTGGTAGGCGTGAACTAAGCAAAGGTTAAACTAGGTAAACGCAACAGATATCACAAAGTGAAACCCGGCTCCCCAGTGATCATTTTCAGAGATTATTTGAAAAATATGTGGTATAGTACACTGTAACAATGCGCAAGCGCAATGAATTTGCAAAGTTAAAATTTAAAAATTTGCGCTTACATTAAATTCCAAATTGCGCTTTGATTTAATATGTCCAACACTTGTTTATCCTTTATTGATTATGTTTTTCTTTTAAGCCTCCGGTCTTGCTCAGAGTGAAAAAATAGAATATAGTATCACATCAAGGCGAATTGAATACTGCCACATCAGTTTGTTTTTCAAGAAAAACTGAAAAAAGTAATTAGATGACCTTTCCGCATTAAACCTCTTGTTAATATGAATATACTGGCAACTCATCCATTTAAATTTTTATTTCTATAGCCAGTCAAAACTATTTGAACACACGTCGCTGTCAAATTTAAGTCAACGGGGGTTCATGCCCAAGAGACGCAGATACAACGACCCTTAGTATTGATAACTATGTACAGATATGATGCGCACATATTTTATTTATATAAACATTTGGAAAACCAGTGAAAGGAAGAGCGAAATTTGAATTTACTGTCCCTAGCTATCATTCGGATGCCGACGACCAACAAGTTTAGGTACGGAAAGTTCGAGTAAGCCTAAAAATCGCTTCAATTTTTCAATCAGGGCAAATAACGCATTCAGGGTCCGATGAGTCTTAATCGATAAAAAATGCCAGTATCTTGTTCACCGTTCTCAATTAGACGCCACCATTTCTACCAATGCAAATCAAATTGTACTTTGCTACTCTTGTGTTCGCAAGAAGCAACACAAGGCATCCAAGCAACACAACCTCAACAAACGATACAATCGCGAAAGCGAGCCATTTCGATCCAAATCTGATCCTGAATCCCAAATTGCGTACTGAATTTTAACCTGATCCGATCTGGAATGAAAATACCACTCCCCTGATCTTGACAGAACCTAGAATAGAAACCTTCCTCCTCCCTCCTAATGCCACAACTAATTCGAAACTGAACCGATCGGAGACGAATATTTTGAGAACCAATCCGCGCCAGAAATCACCGAAAATATGCTAATTCTGACGGATTCTCCGGCAAACAGTGCCACGAAGTGGGCATCTTAATTCATCTTTTCTATTGTCGCAAATTCGGACCTCTCGTTTTCGGAGATGTCGCTGTGGCTTTTCGGTTAGCACTTCGAACGCTTGCCTTAGACCGTTTTGATATCTGCGTTTTAATCTCTGCGCAAATAAAACAACGGTAAATGAATTTTACAACGCCGAATCTTTTTAAGATATAATCAGTTAGTTAGACATTTTCATCCAAAGAGGTCTGGTCGCGATAAACAGCAAAAACAATTTCAGAAAAATTGCGAGTCAACTCAAATCAAATTGATAAAACAGCTATATATTTTCAATTATGAAAGCAGTAACCTCACAAATTTTATACGCGGAATGGTTCTCTTTTCGAGAGATAATCAGTTAGACATTGTCATTCAAATAATTAGAACCGAATACAGTCGCGACAAACTGCAAAAACAAAATGTTAAAAAAAGTCGCGATTCAACTCAACTCTTGCGATTGATAAAACAATGTTATAATTTCCTTTCAAAATATTTTATATGCCTGAAAATTTTTGTAGGAAAATGAATTAGACATTGTCATAATATTTCGTGAAATATTAATGGTATTGAAATTATTTAGAAAATTAAGCGCCAAGCTTATCATTGTACAAAGTGGGTGTCGAGCCATTTTAAGCGGAACCGAAATTTATTACCAGGCACCGCTGCTCTCTTATTTCTTTAAGTTAGCCGACAACGTTCTCACCAACTCTCTGTCGTGCGTCGACTGACTGGCAGATACGAGAGAGAAGTATTTCTTAAAGAAACATATATGCGCACGTGCAACAGGAGCGGCATTTGATAAAATGGTTTTGCTTTATTGTTAGAATCATCGGGTCTAAATATTTACCCCGGAAGCCGCTTATTGTTAAATTAAGATTTAATCGAACTTTTTCTTATTATTTACTGATGATCTGTAAGTAATCATCACGTGATGTGTGTTAAGTTATCTTTGACACATTGATCCAAAGGGCCATAATCACAACAAGAAAGCAATTTTCATAAAAAAGCGTTCATAATGAGCGTTAAAATCATTTTTTAAACATACTCTAACGCCACCTATCCTGACCTAAATTAATGTTTTGCGATGATGAATGTTATAAGACTATATCACTAGAGTTTGTGTTCAGGACGATCGATGTTGCAGACGTACTAAAATTAGGGTGGGATCTATCAGACTATGATGAAAGGGAACATCTTGAAATAACAGCTCTTGTTAAAGATAAAACCACAGGAGCAGAATTTGAAAGTATGAATATCTAATTATTTTTCTATCTTTTTTCATTTCGTTTCACTCTTATATAACATATTTTTATTTCGATTTCCCTCTTTGGAAACTGGATGTGCCTCACACGACTACAGGCAATTTATAGGAAAGGGGCCGAAAGAAACCCCAAAATAAAATTTTTGTACAAAAACTCTTTACATTCTAAACAATATATAAATACTTTCCAAAAAATAGGAACGGGAAATTAGCAGGATATTTTCAATGGTTTTATCGGAGAGCTAAAACATATGGAACTTTGCTAATAACCGAAAAGCGAAATTTCGATGAAAAGAGCTCGAAAGAAACTCCAATAGAAAATTGTCGTACACAGAAGAGTGAATGTTTTATATATTTCCCCGGAGAAGATTTAAATACTTTTCCAAAAATTATAAGCTTATACATAACAGCATATTTGGAATGTTTGTTTTTTTAAAGTGCAAAAACGCAGGGATATTCGCTTTTAACCGAAAATTGGATTATCGATAAGTAGAAAGAACCCCAACAAAAGATTTTTGCACACTGAAGGGCGAACTTTTCACATTTAATCTCGAAGAATATATAAATACCTTTTTAAAAAATATTAACCGTTACATAGGAGTGTACTTTGAACGTTTATATCAAAGGTCTGAACACAGGAAAATTTATAATTAATAATGATATAAATAATGACTACTTGAATACAGCTGCATGCAATCGCAGGGTCACTCCAACCGGACTAGCTGAATGCCGAGCAAGGGACGCAATCTTCGTAGTTCATTCCACAGATTTACTAATTTATACCTTAGGATTAGGGCCAATGACACCCACTAATAACAAAATTAGACGTGAAAACATACGATGTTCTCTTATCTGACATTAGGGACTTGAAAAGGTTAATCAGAGTTCATACATCAGTATAAATTGGTATGGTATAGACTAATGATTACTAACTACCGGTAGTAAAAGACAGTGCCTAGTCTTCCAGCATATAGTAAAATGCTTTTGGCAAGAAAATAAGCAACATAAAAAGAAGAAGTGATAGATGGTTTATTTTCGCCCAGGGTAGATACCACTTACTACACTAAAACATGGCGGTACAGTCCCGTTTGGGATGATTTCCGTTTTGAGTGCAGTTGCTGGTATTACATTTCTCTTTGCTATTGAGTGGCTGTTATATGGTTTCTTTTAGACACTGTTTCGGTCTTGCTCCGAGTGAATTTCAATAAAATTCAAAGCCTAGTGAGACTGGGGCTTTATGGATATAAAATTTCTTTATGCGCTAGATAAATCTTTGATAGACTATAAACACTCCCATACTTTTTAATAATGTTTCATCTGTTTGGCATGATCCAGTTTTTTGATATGGTTTTTAGCAAGCCGGAAGCATTGACTTAAAGTGTGTTATTACCGGCCGATTCGCCCGCCGGCACCGGTCTGCATCGTTACCTATGCATGGTTTAACACAATTTGTCTCACATCAACGACGATCCAACAGATCGAATTTTTTCTAACCGGGACAGCACAGCAAACAAATAATGATATTAAATGACATTTTTGTAATAAATAAAAATTCTATGAAAATGAGATCCTTGAATTCAAATAACTTCTCAACTCCCATGTTAGGGGGATTATTATGCCTAGAAATGGAATCAATCGAACAAGACATATTTGATTATATTTAATATAATGAATTGTAGCTGGAACTATAGGAAATGCCGTGATGAGAACTAGGGAATTATCATCTCTGGACGATAGTAATTATCACTATTAGAGATGGCCCATCTCTAATCCCCGACCTCTTCTAATTGAGCTGAAAATAAACTTCAACGTTAATTTAAAGTCTCCGATGATGGAAATACCTTTCCAGTCTGAAAAATTTCGTCAAAGTCTCTTTTGCCAACCATGTGTCACTGATGGATCGCGATGAGACGCTGTCCAACTGTGGCTCATGCTTGACAAAATACAATACAATGCCTTACAATATTAACATATTTTTCACATAGACTTTTTGACGAGGATCACCCCGACGAATCAGACCCAGTACCATCTGCTACTCATAGACTAACAGGGTTACAGTTTTTGGAAAGATTTAATCTCCCCGGTTTGGCTTAGCCTATCCAAGTTGGTACACACTGGTTGGAGTAGTGGACATAGATTAAAGAGTCGAATACACCGGGATACGGATCCGAGATCTTCATTCTGTGATGCCAAATGATAACCACTAGCCCACAGCGCCCGCAAGAATTTTTAAGAATCCCATTGTGACATAGTAATTAACTAGATTTTGGCACAGTCGAACGTTTCAGACATAAACAAGATATAACTGCAGAAGAAAAAATTAGTTGCGTTTAGAAGATGGAAATTTGAAAATAATTTTCGTTTACTTATTTTCTTTTCACAGTTATATATAGATTTTAAAAGGAAGATTAACTAAGATTTGAATACTTGCTTTCCAAATATCGTAGAATTTTACCATAATTAATATTGAAATGTATATATGTACAAATACTTTATAATTTTGCTAACTGGTTGGTCTGGATGTTCATTCAAGGTTTTTAACACAAATAATTTATTCATGTGCGTACAGGTAATTTTATTCTGTCGCCCAAGGCGGAAATGGTGGGCGGTTTAATTTCGTTTGGCATGTTTTCATATTCAACTCATACTCATACTCAACAAAACAAAGATTTTCAAAAAAAATTGACAGAAAAAAATACTATGCTATTTGCTATTTCTGTTCAACTCCAAAATATTTTCACTTGCAGAGGGCCACATCACTTGAGCATTTTAAACCACCCAAAAATGTACAAAAAGTTTTTGGCCAACCATGGTTGCTGTTGGTTCCTATATGGATGCCACTTTAGGTGCAAAGCCGTTTACTTTTTATTCTTTTATTTGCAGACCCATACAGATTTTTTTCAATTCAAAATATCACTTACAGGGGTTATTACGTTCTTTAAGCATTTTAAATCACGCAGTATCAGTACAAACAAGCGTCTGGCCCATAGATCATGCTATTCCTATCATTCTGTTCTGCAAAACCCCCATCCACTGCGAAGTATATTGCAACAACACACAAATTCTTTACAGTATCCTGAAAACTCAAAGGCTTGAATGAAAACGAAATAGGAGCACAAACATACGCAGAAACGTAGGAGTAGGAGCACAAATATACGCGCAGGAACGCAGACGCACGGAAATTGAACGAAAAGAAGACGATTTGCGGTTCGAATTGCGACACCAAATATTTCAAGCACCATGCAAGCTCAAAAGCTTACTAGTGTCGTAGTAGCGACGTAGCAGGAGCGCAAACACACGGTAACGTGAAAGCTAAACGTGCGCCCTATCGTAGACGTAAATTCGACTGGAAGACGCAAACACTTGAGTTACGAATATTTAAATTCAAAGTTCTGCGTATGCGATAGAAAATCGGTATAACGTGTTGTCCCACACCATGAGCAACATGGCGCCGGCATAAAATGGGCCTCGTGATAGGTGGCGCAAACTAGCGTATTAAAAGCCTTTTGGAAATCAAGAAATCAAGTGAAAATTAAGAAGCTTGATCTTAAATTGAAATTTGAATAAAATTTGAATTTTGATAGAACTTATTCTTCAAGAATATGATAAATCGAATTGAGCCGGAGTTTCCAGCAGACCAACGGAGGTAATACTTCCCAGTCAGAAATTATCCCAGTTGAACAATAATCAAATCTTAATTTCAGTTGTTCGACTGATAATAATTTTTTTCTGCCGACTGGGAACCGACTTCCTGCCGTTGCAGATTTACGTAGGTTCTGCATCGCGTTATAGGTAACAAGTCACACTATAACGCCCTACACCTTTCTAGAATTAATTAAAGCCGCGCGGCTCCCTATTGCGCAGTGTATATTTTGTGTGTGTGTGTAAGTGTGTGTTGTGTTGTCTTGTTTGCAGTTGTCTTCGGGCCCATCATCGCAGCTGAGAAGTCTGGAAAATAACTGATAATATGTGATTAATATCAAAAATGAAAAATAAAAAAATGCATAATATAGAAAGAAATCACCGGGTTTTTGTTTAGCTCCATCGTTGTTGATCCACCGTTGTCGGTCCACGGTTGTCGGTCCACGGTTGTCGGTCCACGGGGTCCACGGTTGTCCGTCCACGGTTGTTGACCCAGTGATCTAGAAAATCTCCAGCGGCATTAAACTGTTTAAAAATTTTGATGATTGCGAATCTGGCTGCATCAAATTTTACAAACTACTGGGCGTCCAAGACATGGTTAGTTCGTGGACATCAAAAGGGTGCATGCATTTTTCTAAGCCAAATTCAGACAGATGCAACCGTTCATCGTAACCATCAGCAATTGGAATTTGCACACATACACACACGTGAAAAGCCCGGCGCCAGGCTTGAACATGCAGAATGAATATAAGAAACTTACTTCAAATTATGGTATTATTTTTACCATTTCTATCCAAGTTCGTGTTTTCATTGTCCGTCGTCATATCCGGTAAGTAGACTGTCGTGGTCATTGCGCATGGATGATGTTGAATTGTCGCCGACCGCCGTTGTTGCATTTTCCAGTGACTTTGTTGTTGTTGTTGTTTCAGTATTCCACGGTTGTTGATCCATCGTTGTTGATCCACGGTTGTTGATCCACGGTTGTTAATCCACGGTTGTTGATCCACGGTTGTTGATCCATCTTTGTTGACCAAGTGATCTGGAAAATCTCGAGCAGCATTAAACTGTTTAAATAATTCGATGATCGCAAATCAGGTCGCATCACATTTCAAACTATTGGGCATCCAAGACATGGTTAGTTCTTGGACATTAAAAGGGCGCATGCATTACTAAATCAAATAAAAGACAGATGCAACCTTCATCGCGATCATCGGCAATTTTGGGTTTTTGAAAAAAAAAACACACACACAAAAATAAAAAGGCCCGGCGCCAGGCAAAAGCATGCAATAGATATAAAAAACACACTTACTTGAGTTCTTTGTATTATAAAATATTTACCATCTGTGCTCTTCAAAGTTGCGTCGTTCTTCCAAGGTGTCAGTCTTCAAAATGATGTGCTCAGGTACGAAGAAGCGACGAAGTTGTGTAACGCGCGAAAAAAGATTCGAGAATCTTGATTAGGTGATTAATTAATGGATTAATTGCTAATAACGATTACACTAGTTCGCGAATGCATTATGTTTGTTTATATTTTGATCATATGTGGCCGCATTTGATTCAATTTAAATCAGAACAGTGCGACGATTAAAATTTAATAAATTTTGTTCAAGCATGCTTTCAAGTATGGGCCAGTGATATGTCCGGCCACAACTACTACGGTGCAAGCTTGACAAATAAAAACGTTGAATCACAAAGAAAGGCATTGAGATGAGAATTCCAATCACAAATCTGATTTTGTCAAGTATAAGCCACAGATGGACGGCGCCGGGTTGGCTCATACTCAACAAAACATAACCTGGATGTGTGACCGGTTTTGTTTACATTGGTATTTAATAGAATGTATTCACTGTTTTGTTTTTCAAATATCAAGTGATGTCTTTGTCATTTCATGTTGACGTAACCATAATAAGATCTTTGGAATAATCGTATGTAGTTCCACTGGATCAATGTTTTCATTCCCAGTTAAAATATAATGACTGAAGTATATCTTGCAGAGCACAAGCCACTGAGGAAGCGCGCTAAGGCGGGGATCATTTTTTGCCTCATTTTTCACAAAACGAAATTTTCTTTTTGCCAGGTTACGGTTCCAGCTCGTGGCATCGAGATATTAACTTGTCGGTTTTCAGATGACTGTTTTAGCTTTGTGTAACAACGTGTTTGGGGCATTTTCCACAATTTGTGCGCTCTCTTCACTTCATATTATTCTATCCCATTTACAGTCAGAAGTTCAATGAACCTAAATATTGAAAAACTAGCGATTTAGTATTAGTACCGCTGCTATATCATAAATAATAACACTGGAACAAACATATGCATGGGGTGAATCTTTTATGAACCACTTGTGGTAGCTCTTTACCATTGGAGTGATCGCCATTTGATCCCTTTAAACGCCGTCTTTGGCCAAGCCTAAAGCGGACTTCCATAAAATAATTTACCCTGACTCGGCAAGTTTTGTTCGTAAAGGTTTTTAGTTGGCCAACAATCTAATATAGTCCTCAATGTATTGGTTTCAGGGTTGTCATGAGCTGTGACCGTACTTTCCGCGACGGGCCAGCGAGAAAGTGGTCTTTAAAAATGCTAAAAATGAATCCCAGGAGTTGCACTTGCCGTCGTTGTACTGTTTCAGGCCTTGTACAGAACGGGAAACAAGTAATTTTATTTTGATAAAATCAAAGGAATAAAATGACCTAAACCAGAAATTTGTCTTGTGCTACCTTTTTAGCTGCGTGACTTATTCCTATAAACGTGAAATGAAGGTTTGCTACCACTGACTAGAACACTAAAGTAACACTTGTGACAATAGGACTGGGCAATTCAATTTCGTGATTTGAATAAATCCGAAGCACAAACTATTCGAATGAGTCGTGTATCGTTCGTAAGAATAACAAAAACATGCTAAATGAAGTGGAATTTTTATTTTCAATGACACAGTGGAATCGAGTTTGCAACTAAGCAACATCAACTAAATCCAATTAAACCAGTGATGGCAGGAAGGGTACTTCACCAGATCTCAACTTCAATTGATGGTTCTGTTGAAATTAAATATTTAAATCGATAAATGTTCAAATATTGTCCAATTTTACGGAATAAAACCAAACCATGGAGAGGATCCATCTTTCCTAATTCTGACTATTTGTTAGAAAGAACATCAAATCCTCCCCAGAGAAACCTTTTCCAAAATTGATTTGTTAAGTTTGAGCCCCTGATTGATAGTGACACCCATGTACCGTTCATCTGTGACTCACGCCTGAGAAAACGAAGTTTCTCATTAATATCAAGTTGCGGTTTATTTGCATTATTGCAAAATACTTACATCTGCGTCGCGCTGTAAGACGCCACGAATATTCCTAAAAGTATGTGGCTCTGCTCCCAGTTGCAAAATATGTAGTAACAAGAAAAAAACTTGTAAGATAATGGTGCGTGACATTATTATTACACGCAGAAGGCGTGTGTGAGTGGTGCAATATTTTTTATTAGCAAGGGCGGAAGCAGTATCAAGAGGGGAACAACTAACGATCATTCAATAGCAAAGACCTATTGCAATATGTAATACCAGTAACTGCACTCTAAACGAAATAAAAACTTTCGAAAGAAGCTGAACTACTATGATAAAGTGTAGTGGGTGGTATCTTCCGATGGCCGGTGTTAAATGAGCATACAGTAGATTCGCTTGAAGATATTAAAGAAAATTATTAAATATATTATTGTATGGACTGGTATGAAACACGCGGTAAGTTGTCCTAGTTGCGTCATCTTGCTATTCAAAGTGTTTTTTTGTTCAACTATTAAGATTGGCACGTTTCGCTGGCTCAGTCGGTTATGCGCGATCGTATAGACCCGAAGATTAATGGTTCGATGCTTGATTTTTCCGCCAAGCGTGCCTCTCAGCAAGCCTCGTCGCGGTTATCTATACCACATAATGAATACACAGTCAAAGGTTATTCCCCAGCAGTTTTGTTATAAGCCAAAATAGATCACGGTCGAACCCGATAATGCGATTCGGTAATTTGTAAATATTCAAATTACGGATTTTTATAGAAATTTCGGTAATGTGGTTTTCAAATATTTATTTATTATGGGCATCAAATGTTATAACATACACATTGTTGTCTAAAACCTCATTTTACAATTTTTAAGTTCTTAAATAAGATCTGAACATCCAACATAATTCTCATTTTTCACTTTTATTTGAACAAACGCGATTATCATTGGACCAAAAAAACCTTCGTGTTCTAGTTCTCAACGAAATTAGCTTCATAAAACATTGTCCAACTTGCGCTATCATTCCCAGATTGATGGCTTAGTGGTTATCGTGTTGACATCGCAAGTTGAAGATCTCGGGCTTAGGACTTGACAAGACCGGATTGCTAATCCAGGCCCTCACTTCTACCCATGGTTGTGGTAAAATCGTATGAAGGTTTTGGCATAACATTTATCTTATTTTTCCTGTATATGGGCCTGGTTGGTGGGGAAAGCCGCGGTGCTCACGTGAACCATTGTGCCCTGACGATATACCCATCAGATCTCTCACATGTAATTATCCTTCGCGTTATTCTAACCTTTGTCAGGACGATCAAAGATGCGTAAGCTCGAAGCGCATTCTCAACGCTATACCAATTGTGTTCTACGGACACCGGATTTTATTTAAACGTTTTGTTTCAAAAGAATTAACACCTCAAACTGAGGCCTGGAAAAGATATAGATTTGCCCGTGGATCTTTATCGTGCTGATTTTCTTTACGAGTATTGCGATTACCGTGATGACTATGCTGAATGGAAAAGTATTGCGATCGTCGTTAAAAAAGATCTATCAGAGAAATATCAGGGGATAACCAATCACGAACCATCAATGCTTAGTAATGGCGTTGTCTGTGAAATATAGGAAAAAATCATTTTCATACGGGAAAGAATTGTCTAAACATCCTTTGTTAAGTATGCATATAAGACGCGGTCCATCTGTAACGCACATTTGACAAAAAATTGTGATTGGTTTAAAACGGGACAGTTTCGTGGACTCTACAGAAGATTTAAATAATTAAAAACTTAAAAAAGATTGAGAAATAAGTCTAATTTGAGAAAATAAGTCCTTTGAGGAAAAAAGAGCAATAAATTTACTATTAATTTGCAATACCTAGTGCATAATTTCAAAATGTTTTTTTTTTTATTTCAATTGAAATTCACTCTGAGCAAGCAGTGGTTCAATGGAGCAAAAGAAACACATTGATTAGTCTCGAAGGAAGATTGATTTGAAACCATTTACCATTATTTTGCTTCGTTTTAGTCGCCTCTTACGACACGCAAGGAATGCGTTTGGAATATTCAAGTGCGCACCTACAGTTACTGGCAGTTCTACAATATTCTCGGCATTAATATTATCTTTTTCAAGCATGTGCCAAAGATTGACCGCGCATATGCGACGCGCGGTCTACGATTATTACAATTACCGAGATCCATCGGTGAAATAACAGGGGATAACCAATGACGAGCCATAAGTGCTTAGTAATGGCGTTGTCTGTGAAGTATAGAGAAAAAAATCATTTCCATACGGAAAAGAATTGTCAAAACATCTTTTGTTAAGTATGCGTCAATGATGGAACGCATCGATTAGACGCGGTCAATCTATAGCGCATGCTTGCCAAAAAATTGTGATTGGTTTAAAAACTAGACAGTATCGTGGACTCTACAGAAGATTTAAAAAATTAAAAACTTGAAAAAAAAATGATTGAGAAATGAGTCTTGTTTTGTCCCTTTGAGAAAAAAAAGCTATAAATTGAGCCCACCGGACAGCGGATTTCATTTAAACATTTTGTTTTAACAGAATAAACAGCTTAAACTGCGTAGTAATAACGTTGTCTGTGACATATAGAACAAATTTCATTCCCAGAAGGAAAAAAATTGTCAAAACATCTTTTGTTGAGTGTGCGGCACTGATTAATCGCATCGATAAGACAGGGTCAATCTGTGTCTCATACTTGACAAAAAAAAGAGCTACACAGTTTTGTGGATTCTACAAAAGTTAAAAAAAAAACTATAAATCCACATATTTAAGCATTTCTGAGTTGATATTTAAAATTAACCTATCCTTTGTGATTGTGGAAATGCGGACACGCGAAAGACACTATAATATCCTTTAGTGTCAGAAGACGTCACGGGCAAGACACTGCAGTGTCTTTCAGGAAGTAAAAAACCAACGATACGTTTGAAAAATGGTTCATAAGACAGTCACTTTATACATATGTTTGTTCCGGTGTTATTATTTTTGATTTATCAGTGGTGCTAATACTAAATTGCTAGTTTTACAAACATATTCTGATGAAATAATTTAGTCGAATTGGAAGGGCCAATGAAAAGCGTTCCATCTGTGGTTCATGCTTAATAAAATTTTTTTATTGTGTTTTCCCTAGCAGCACTTATACAGGATCTTTGAAGTGTCTGTGAATATATGTGATTCAAATAACCAAGAAACGCCTTGCTGAGGAATAAGAAGATGTAGATGGTTCACCATCGCTCAGGACAGATACCACTCGCTATACCATGATGGCTCAGTTCCGTTTGGGATGTTTTCCGTTTAGAGTGGAGTTGCTGTTACTATATTTTTTAATAGCTCTTTGCTATTGAGTTGGTTCCACTTGGGAGATGCTTCCAGCCTTGCTTAGAGTGAATTTCAATAAAAAAAATGTTCAGAGGTGAACCAGATTATTAAGTATGCGAGCATTGCCTTTCCAAAGCCGCGCTGTTGCGATGTATCTGAATTTACCCTGAGTTTATTGGCTGATTTGTATATAATTTCTATGCAGAACATTTGGAAACCAGGGACCTCCTACCTTCGATATTAGAATAATAGTCACAAGCACATCGCGTCTTTTGTTTACTTTCTTCTGCTATACCTTATTTGAAGAGTCCCATATTAGATTTTCTTAATTTTTACTTTAAATAATTATTTATTACAGTTATATAATATGATGAACAAAATACACATATACTGATGTATAAACTCTGATTAACCTTTTGAAGTCCCTAATGTTGTTTGAGTGGCGGACATTGTGTGTTTTCACGTCTAATTTTATTATTAGTGGGTGTCATTGGCTCTAATCCTAAGGTATAAATTAGTAAATCTGTGGTATGAACTACGAAGATTGCGTCCATTGCTCGGCATTCAGCTAGTCTAGTTTCCATATGCACTGGTGAAGGTAAAACGATGTATATTTTATCCTCGATGTTTCGAGAGTCGATACAGCCAGTCTTCTTCAGGACAATGGCATTATTAGATGTGATAAACTAAAAATTTTGAATATATTTCAAAAGGATAAGAAATTTCACTTGAAACAGAGGGCGGCCGGCACCAGGTAATTCCGTAGTATTTGCTAGAATAAGCAAAAGAAATAAAAAGAAAGGTAAAGCGATGTATATTATACTGCCGACATTTCGAAGTCTATAAAGACTATTTTAGTCAGAACAGTGAATATAACAAACCATACAAAATTTAAACGAAACAAAGTCTATACAGACTGGTGAAAGCAAAAACGATATGGTTTGCCGAAATTTTATTCTTCTACAATAGAAAAACGGAAAGTTTTTGCTTTCACCGATTGCTTTCTATATATATATATATATGGAATTGAAAACTAAACAAAGCTTAAACTAAATAAAGTCTATACAGACTGTCTTTTCAGGAAAATGAAAAGGCCTGTATAGACTGTAAGGCTTTCATGGATGGACTTTAAAAAATTTTAACGTATTTCGTGCTTGTCGTAAGAGGCGACAAAAAAGAAACTAAGAAGTGGTGGATGGTTTTACCATCACCCAGGACAGATACCACTCACTGCACTTTAATATAACAGCTCAGTTGTTTACCCATTATAGGGCAGTTGATGGTACTACATCTTATGTAGTCGCTCTTTGCTATTAAGTGACCGTCAGTTGGTTCCTTTTAGAAACTGATTCCGGCCTTGATCGGAGTGAATTTCAATAAAAAAAAACTAAAAAAGATTTGAGAAAAATCGACAGTTTAATATATGGCATTTACCTTCACCAGTAGTGCAAATATTCTCGGTAATTAACTAGGAATGATATGCAAATGTTAAATGCAGGGACTTCCAAACGGATCTCGATGTCACGAATATTTTAGAGCAAGAAGCTGGGAAGAAGTTGATCAAACGCATGGGTAATGGGAACACCATGCTCTCAATCTTTAAGCACAAATATATAAAAACCTAGAATCCTTTTTTTTTTTCAGCACATATATATATTGAGCAAACAATGAAATAGCTCACTGACAGCTTTAAAATGAGGAAAAACAGAAAAAAGCGTGCCTATTCCTAAATACGTGCGAAGTCCAAACATCTCCGGACAGAATCAGCTGATAACTATTCGAGTCAGCACTGCTGCTGCTGTTCTCAAGTGCCCCCGGCGTATGTTGATTGTACATTATGTTTCCTTTAGCAGAGTCGAGTTTCTTTTTTTATTGGTGAGTATAGTCACGTATTGTTTCTGATTATGCTTTCCAGAAGTATCCACTATTTTTGTGTTGTTTTCAAATTGTTTTTAAAGTTTCGAAGTAAAATATGACTATGTATCGCGCTTTTGGAAGTCGTGCACCAAATTCTCTAGTGATATGCACAGATTCGACCAAAAACAGCCGATCACAGATTCTCAAATATGCAGAAAAATTAAGAAAATCGACAAGAGAACTCTATTTTTGCAAATCAGCCGGTGGAATATCAAGATACGAAAGACTACGTAGAGTACCGTACGAAATAAATATTGAACTTCGGTAAAACTTACCAGGTACGAACAATTAACTGTGCCGTAGGGTATTTGTGCTATTGTCATACGGGAATCGAATCTTACATCGTAACATACTAAAAGCCCTGCTAAAAGGTATAAGCAACTAATCGACTAACAACCACTTATATGGCAATAAATAAAATAGATGGTCATATAGAAACACATTAAGCTGCGAAAATATTCATGAAATTACCACAATTGTTGAGATTCAGTATCGGGTAGTTATATCAAGATTTTACAGAACATTTTTTATCGTAATTGACCCAGAGCAAGGCTGCTAACATATCATACTTAAATATCTTCTGAAACAACTAAAGTGCAAAGAGCTACATGAAATGCAGGAATGGGAACTAAGGAATCCCAAATCTGACAGATGTTTATTGACGCGTATTCGCGAGTTCGCAGTAAAGCAGTGGGAAGGCAAAAAATTCCGAAGTTTAGAAGGTTCTTGAATAAAACTGTTTGTGACACTGTGGAACCTCCGCAGTGAAGGTTTGAATCGGAATAGGGTTGACCGATTGAATATTTTGTTCGAGAGGAACGAGAGCGGAAAGTACTGTAACGGTGTGACAAGCTTTTAATTTTAAAGAAATATTGGAAGGATAAAAATAAGCTAAAAATTATTTCGTGATATTAATAACACTACTCAGTATGGCAGATTGTTCTTATACTTTCGGCACTTCAGAGAATAAATTTTTGCAATTTGTGAATTCATATTTTGCAGATTTTGGGTGTCTTTGTTGGCCAAAATGTGGCTAGCTCAATCGATGCATTAAGGAAACGATTCAAACTAACCCCGCTAATTGTCTTACGCGGAGGATTCAGATGTAAATCAAATAAAGAGGTCTATCCTAGTAATTCTGAAACAATTTAAGATTAACTTCCAACTTTGGTTTTACTACGTTACTCCACTATATTGCTCCCGCACGTGCACCACATGTTGGTAATAACCGATATGCAATTGCCTCTTTTTGTTCACTCTGTAAATATTTGCGTGTTTACTGATCACGACGTTTGATAGCGATAGCGACCGTACCTTGCCAGCGAGACGCATCGTGACGATATTTTCTAAGGTAGCAGACGTTTTCTCGTTACCCAGTTTAAAATACTGTGTTTCAAAGATGATCTATAAAGGACCACGCATTAGACCTTGGCGGTGGCAAGCATCACTAACTCATGCTTAACAAGGCATGGTAAACCGGGAATTTTCTGTTCACGATGCAACGAAACGTGATATTTCAAATGATTTTAGATTGTTGTTATATCCGAATTCTCATGGGAAGGCTTCGTTTACAAAATATCGATCGCTTAGTTTCAATTAGTTAGCATCAATTTCAATCTAATCATTGAGCTATTCTGCAATATTGTTACCTGTTGGTGTTCCATTGTTGCCCTATGCATAGTGTAGATACTAATTGTTCAAAAAAATGCCGCTTGGCAGACTCGAAGGTAAAGCAGCCATTATAACGGGTGGAGGTAGTGGAATTGGACGAGCAGTTTGTCAAGTTTTTGCGAGAGAAGGAGCGAGCGTTGCAGTTTTTGATATAAATGAGGAGGGAATGCAAGAAACTATAACGCCAATGGTTCATGATAGCAAAATAAAACATTGTTCGATTAGAGTCGATGTTACCTCTGTTGAACAAGTTGAAAAAGCATTCAAAACTGCCAGAGAGATACTCGGTAAACGTATAACCATCTTAGTCAATTGCGCAGGAATACTGAGAGGAAATCGAATTGACGTCACCACGGAGAATGATTTCAATGACGTTATCGACGTTAATTTAAAAGGTGCCTTTGTGTTATCAAAAGCGTTTGTGGCGTCACTATCAGATCTTACCACAAAATCAACTCGTGGTTCTCTGGTTCATATGTCAAGCCTTGCCGGTATTCGCGGAAGCCTAATATCTTCATGTTATTCAGCTTCTAAGTTTGGAATGATAGGATTGACAAAGACAGTGGCATTGGAATATCCCACACACCGAGTACGATGCAATGCAGTAGCACCTGATATGATAGACACACCAATGCTTGGAGGTATTGATCGAGAAGAAGCTTCAATAAAACAAAACCCGATGCAGAGACTGGGAAAACCGGAAGAAGTTGCAAATGCATGTTTATTTCTGGCATCTGACGAAAGCTCTTATGTTAATGGTTCTTGCCTTGAAGTAACGGGAGGAAACCGTTGCTAATAGGTAATGTTCAGAAATGTGATGGTTTTCCAACTTGTATCTTTCGATTGCGAAGGAAAAAAATATTCAATGTTAAGAAAGGAAATTTTGTGGCGTCATTGAATTAAAATTGATGGGCGTGCTATAAAAACTTTCCGAAATTCACTTGTACATTATAAAATATGTGTAGATTTTTAAAATCCGCATTTTTAAATACCACATAATCGTAAGCTTAACCTTTTCAATCCAACCTCTAACCTTAATAGTAATTACGTAAGACTTCATTGCGAGAGCCGATAATAGCATGTAGTTCCATATAGAATGTTATTCAATATTCTGAATATAATAGCTAAAAGTGATATGCATTTTTAAGTTTACCAAACATATCAGATCAAAACTAGCGGAATTAATTATTCGGTTAATAAAATATTATCTCAATGGCAGATTTACCTATATGAAAGTGTAGCAAAGCACAATACAATTTTTGCAAGCCCCCAATCGCTTTTGCAGATTATGTTATCTTTTCTTGCTTATTTGAGAATCGGCGTTTGCCAGATTGCGCTGTATAGCTAACGGTTTTTGTTTATCAATGAACATTGCTTATCCGGTTCAGTTTTGGCTAGAAATCTACACAATGGCTTTCATCCACTTTTCAAATTTATATATATGAAGTCGATCTTTTTTTCATGCCTGGTTAAAGCATAAATACATAAAAGTATCGAATATTTTCAATTATTCTTAGATATTTTAATTATATACTCTGGCATCTGGCATAAATATCCAAAGACTAGTCCTTCTCATTTGTCGAATGGCATAGTGATGTTAAAGCCAAATGGTAACTCGTGCTTCAACACGAAGCCTGATTATTTTTTGTTTCTAAAAACAAAAGAATGAGAGCTATTCGTGAAAAATTTACGAACTTATCATCTCAGATGCCTTCCCTATACTGATGTGTTATTTTGCAACAAAAGTTACTGATGATATTCTATTGATGATATTTCTATGTCCTGAAATGCCGGCGGAATGCCCGATCTTAATATAAAATACCTCCATTTTGCCATTATAATATGACCACGAAAAATTTTAAATTTCGATTCCACCCCCTTTTCTGCGATATCAAATACTCAGGTTTAGATTCTTACTCTGGGTGATCCATTTAAAAGAAAGACGAAACAATTTCCCTTTGGCGAATTAGAAATTATTGATGTGCTTTGGCTTTGCAGATGTTATCTGAATGACGCAAGGAAGTTATCAAATTGAAGAAACACATGATAGATAGAAACCGGGCAAAACCAAATCATTTGGAAATCGTGTCTGATTCGAATATTTTTTAATCTAATCGAATTGGTAATTGTTTATATATCGTAAATATCACTATTTTACCATCTTACGACAAAAATAGAAATCTATAAATTAACTAATAAAGATATAAAAAAAATTTTAAGACAATTTACTTTCAACTCGCCCTGATTTTCGTGAGCGGCAAAAGATTTAGCCAAAATCGTAAATATTTTTTGGTTACATTTATACCGATGAAATTTCGAAATTCTCTGCATACTGAACAATTTTTGTTTCTAGGGCAGATTCGGAACTGATTCAAAGCAATTGTGCTTCGTATCAATCCGAATCATAGAATAGAAATGCATAGCCTTCACACAATACACACATATAACGTTAAATATAGCCTACTCTTTCTGCAGAGAAATTTGTGAGGGGAGATTGTTGGTTCTATAAATTTCAAATCCGATAAACTGTATTTTTTTATCCCAAAAGATAGCAAAGTATGAAAAATGTGAAGAAGTTTTAAGACACTTAATTTGTTTGCATATATTCGTTTAAATTTATATATATATATATATATGCATATGTGTGTGTGGTGTGTGTGTGTTTAACACATGAAATGGATGAACGATAGAGACAAGGCACAACTATGGCAGATCTTAAACAACGGAAAAAACGGTGGGCGCGACGGCCTAGTGCGTTTTATAGTGTTTCAGGGATTTTTAATATTTATCCCCGCAATAATTTTTTTTTTACTTTTCAAGCAAATGTATATTTTTATTTTATCGAGTTTCAAAAAAAATTCATGTGCTAATTTAAGCGGAGAACAGTTATTCGTATTTAGCGAATTATGCAAACTCGTCTTGTGGAGAATGTGTCATTGATGGATCGCACCGACTAATTATATGATTGACAATAAAGTAAGAAAAATGCGTTGATTCAAGGAGTGGTTGTATCGCCGCCCAGGGTTGATACCACTCACAAAAATCCATATTTGCGGTTTGGATCGGTGTGTAGTGCCATATATATATGTAAGGGCTGGGTTATTAGATTCGGTTATTGAAATCGATTCGAAGTACAAATTCTTGAATCGTTCACAGTCACGAAAAGTGTACTTTTCAATTTTATGACAAAATGAAATCGAGTTTGGTCAAATTTGACCAAGTCGATTGTATTTGTCGTTAAAAATGAAACGTTTCGACATCAGACACATAGTGTGACTTGAAAATACATTGCCTTCAAGTCTGTTCGGAATGCTAATATTATTAATTCTTAATTTCTTGGTTTTCACAATGAAGACAAGTTATGGCAGTAAAAATGGAATATTTGTTATTATATGGAATTAATGATTTGATCCGATTCGAAAACATTATCCGAATCAAATTTTAGTTACAAATGGTCCGATGATTCCCCCATTACGAATTACATCGCTAATCTTGTGGTCGCTTCTTCAGTTCGATTTAGGTACTCTATCAACCTTGCTTAGAATGGACTTCAGCGTTATTTACATTCATTTTAAGTAAACGACAAAACTGCTTCCAAATTCGTGGAAAAATTGTGTGGTAGTATGACTGCCGACAGTTAATAGAAAGCATCAGTTTTGTGATACTTTTGTACCAAACCCTATCGTCTTCCTTGATCACCAAATTTACTTTGAAAATTTATTGTTCATATGTACAAACTGAAAACTTTTCTGACTGCAAGATAATTCAAGAAAGTAATTATACTGTTTCTGCATGTAATTTCTTTCCTAGTTCTCCGTTATCGCATACTCAAGCAAAATAATTTATTCGTCTGCATTTTAGAGTCGATAATATTTATTTTTTATAGCCCCTTCTTGGAGTGGATAACCCTGCCCGATGCCCTGTAATAGCTGCCACTTATGGGCGGACAGGGTTAAAACTGCTGGAAAGATAGGATCTGTTCCTGTTCGGCTTAGCCTGCCCAATTTATTACACCTTGCGTTGAGTGGTGGGTATGGATAAACGAGTCAGAACAAAAATTTGAATAGTTTAATATGGTCTCAAATATCGTGTATATCAAGTATGGTAAAATTACACCAGAAGCATTTTTATTCTCCTCAGTGACGGAGCAATCCATCACTGACGATGTTGGGGAAGATGATGTCGAAGAAGATGTTAGGGATTGAGGATTCCTTTCAAATATTCGATTCGACGAATTGTTATTCGATTCAGCCGTGATTTAGTCGCAGAGATAAGATAGCACGAGACGTATCATTTATGAAATAATGAAAGTCCACTGAAACCACTGCTGCGCAGACTGTTACATAAATGCAAAAATGCAGAAGAGAGATTAGAGAATCTTCATCTATGAAGGTTTTTATTGGCACGAGTTTTAGAAGCATTTAGATCGACAAGATAATTGAATCAGTTTCGAATTCCAGCTGATTGATTCATTTCCTTCTGGCTCTATTTGTAGTTTTATAATCTATTATGTCACCATAAAATTTGATATTTTTACACATGTGCCACAGATGACTCTGGACCGCCACAGTGTTTTTTCCCAAATTGCTATTTTATTTTTTCACTTTTGCTTCAAAAAACAGTTTCATGCCTCTTCCTTAAAATAATATGCTGGAACATAAACAACGACATCTGCATTTGCATAGATTGTCCGAAACCCCTAATTCTTGATTTGAAAATTATCTATATTTGTTTGAAAACATAACTTTCTGCGTAGTAAAGAACCGAAAGGCCCAGTTTTTCCAATGCCACATTGATTTTGTTCCATGTTTTTACATTCCTGTGCATATAACATACCGAACTACCCACTCACGTTTGTACCGTACTACCCACTCACGTTTATACCGTAATGATTTTCTGAATTTTGATAAAATAAGCGATGGGGACGTATTTCCTGGTACTCACACAACACCAACACAACTATTTTGATTGATTGTGAGAGCACGCTAGTTTTAATTGATCGAAAAAGAAACAATTGGATGACGTGCCCACACCGTCAGATATTGCCATTGAGTCAGCCAAGCGCCGAGCGTGTCCGCCACAAAACCGTGACAAACGGGCAAGTGCCAAACAAGCCCTAACTACGGCTGACTTGCTTCATCCTAACAAAAAACGTCACTGTATAGTACTAGAAATTAGCAACACTGTAATTTGCCTATTTGAGATTTTATTTAAAATTAAATATTAATTTTGAAAAGAAAGTTTTCTTCAAACAAAAAGCAAAAATTAATAAATTGGTATACTGGTAAGGAAAGTCGCATTCACAAATACTAATAACATATTTCTTCAACGCAAAACAATATAATTTTGTCTTCTTAAATACAGATAAAAATTTACTTATGCCTAGGGCTGGGTAATACAATTTCGTTATCCGTGACCGTGGTCACGTTCGTGATCGATTTGAAGGACAAATTAATCTCTAGGCGTCGTGATCTTTCAGTGGACTCGAGCACGGATGGATTTTTCTCGATGTCTTGGTATTTGCGAAAGTAAAACGCGACATACTATAGAATTAGTGATTCGATCTGGTTCGAAGAAAGATGTTCCGAATCAGATTCGAATTCCAAATGATTAGTTTTCGTCCAGTAATACTTAGAATCATAAATAAGAATTACTATTAAATAGAATGTAACATAGTTAGAGTTAAAATACAATGCTATGTTTCGATTACTGTAGTTTTGGTGGTTTAGGTATAGAAATGATCCTATTTGTACTTGAAGAGATAGAACCCCGCGCCGACGAATCCAATAAAAGCTAATGCAACTTTTGTTATTACTTCTTTTCTAGCTTGTTTAAGCATTGGTGTTTGCCATACCATTTTCGCTAATTCACCGTCCTTGTTTATCCACGGAAATTGTTTATTCGGTACAGATTTATCTAGAAATTCACACAACGGTTTCCATCCACTTTTGCAATTGTAGATCAAAAGACGATCTTTTGGACATGCCTGTTTCGATAGCAAAAAGAGTTTTAAATATTATCACATACTTAAACACAGAAAAAGATAATTTGCATCAATCAAATCAGTCGCTTGTTTTATTAGTCGTGCTTGCCAGTGCGTAATAATGTCAAACGTAACGCTGGGCAATTCGAATCGATTCGAAGCACAATTTATTCAAATCAATCGTGAATTGCTCATTAAAACATAAACTTGATAAATGAACTAAAATTTTCATATTTAATGAGAAAATGCATGGTCAAATTTGACCAAAATCGAATGTATTTTGTCGTTAAAATTGTTGTACTCAGACATCGATAATGAATTGAAAAGTAAAATCAAAAAGTTCATTGATTTTAACAATGGAGACGAGTTGTAATATTAAAAATGAGATATTTATCATTTACACGGAATTATGATTCGATCCGACTCGAAAAAAATATTCGAATCAGATTCGAATTCAAGGGGATTCGGTTTTTCCCTAGTCAAGCGATATTATAAAACTTGAAGTATTTTCATATACAGCTGCATCTACATATATATATATATAAAACTTGATCTTGTGAGGCCGGGCAACCGTTCTTGGCATCAAATACTCAGAGATTAGAGAGAGGGTATTTCTTAGATCAAAATCTTCTTTGTCCTACTCAAAACAATAGCTTCCGTACTTACATGCATCACGTGAGCTATATGTTTCCGGTATGCCAGTTTAAAAGCAAGATTTGATGGTTCTTTAATATTCACATCGAATAAACTTCGCCTCTTGGTTGCAAATGGGACCATACCTGTACGAAAGTAGGAAAGTCAATATCTTCGAATTTTGAAGTAATTCGATCAATATCACTCATAATATCGTGTAATTGATTTCTTGTAATAAATATCATTAGTTTACCCGGGGCTCGAATTTTCCTATTGCAGAGATAAAAGCTAAAAACAATCTTCTATTTTAGTCAAATTCATTTGCGTTATTAAGATGAGAGAATTGAATAGTTTGTCTATATCAATATTAGTAAATTTGTAGCTACATATTTCATGATTGATGATACCTGGGGCTATAGGCACATGCAATACATTGATTGAAATTTACATACTTAAAAACAATATACAACAAAAATATATTTCATTTTAATAACATCTGTTTGTAACCAGAGTAATTCTTCTTCTATTTTTTAATTTGTTTTTATATTAGAATTATTGCAATGCTTACTACTGAACATCCGCTATTCATACGAAATTAGAATTTGATTCGATTCGAGGAATTATTCGAATCGATTTCGAATTTCAAATGAGTGTCTCATAATTAAATATTTGTGCTTTAACATTGAAAATTGAAAGATACCTATATGATTCGACGAATGTCAGTAAGTTAAAAATTGACCAAACTTATTTTGTAAAACATGAGTCACTGATTGATTACGCGTCGCAGTCACGATCCCTCTGTGGCTCATGCTTTACAAAATATAATCTCTGTCTGGTATAGCCAATCACAAAATAAACGAATTATTTTATGTCAAACACAAAAAAGACACATCCATGCGATATAAGGATTGAACAATGATCTTACATTCGTTGCTTGCAAATGAAATAAATTGTCGCCAAGTTGCTGAAAGGAATGGGTAGTAGTATCGATGCACTCCGTTGAGAGATAGTAACTGCTTGCGAATACTTTTGTACCAAACTTCATCATTTTCTCTCATCATCAAAATCACCTATAGTTAAAAAATGATGTTTCTACGATTTTCAGGATTGACGTCACATGATGATAAAAATATTGTTGATCCTCAGGTGCGGACCCTACCGTTTCCCATACGTGTCGAAACAGGGGACTAAAGGAGAACTAAGACTTCTTACATGGTTCTGGTATTGTCCAGGACAAATACCACAATAATGAGCTTTTGAACATTTTCTGTCTTAAAATTGCTAGTTGCAGGAGAAAAAATTTCGAATTGATTCGTATCTGAAACGACGTTTAGGTATAATAACTAATAGTTAGATTTACTGCAATTTTGCGAAAATATTGTAAAAAATATGTATTAAAACGTGGCAATCAAATTTGTAATCTGCAAATTGGAAAATATTAAATTGTGATAGTCAGCAGAATAAAATAAATTTATTCCACAAAACTGCCAAAATATAGAAAACGACTTTTTTTTTATTGAATTTCACTCTGAGCAAGGTCGAAAGCAGTGCCTAAAAGAACCAACTAACGGTCACTTAATAGCAAAGAGCTACTGAAAGATGCAATTCCAGCAACTGCAACTACGCTCCAAAAAATACATCCCAAACAGAACTGAACCGTCACGGTAAAGTTCAGTCAGTTGCATCTTCTCTGGGCGATGATAAAACATCTACCACTCCTTTGCTTCCTTTTAGTCGTCTTTTATGGCACACAGGAAATACGATAGTACCATTCTAAAGCTCTTACGTACAGGCTTATTCGATACAATGTTTGACAAAGAGAAATTTAAAATGTACATACATCATCTACAATTTTATTGAACTCACCATCGTAGAATGGGTGAACGAATTTTAGATAAAATATTTACCAATTTAACATTAAAATGAATATAATTTGTAGATCACATAGTGACACATTTTACGTAGACACCGTAGACACCGTGACACAATTTACGTAGACAATTTTGCAATATTACAGGTAGTATTTCATGTGTTTTACACAAATGTTTCTTACCTTTTTCGGAAGAAGGTGTTTATAAATGGCCTGCAGTTATAAATTTGTAACCTGTACCTGACAAACAGACTGATCTCAAGGCGGCGTCCAAATTCATATACTATCGTTTTAACTTGAGGCGAATAGACAACACATACAATATATAGAAAGAAAAAGTATACGAGCTCAAATTTACATTGGTTTATGTGCCATCCTCGGACAGAGATCAAAGAGAATCTCTTTCAGGGATTGAACTTTTCAACAAACAATCTTAAAACTACAAATAAAACATGTAAAAATTTAGAATTTTGTATATATTAAGACATTGTAAGGAACAAATGTCAGACATAATCAAATTGAGGTTGCAATGATGTGACGATATGACCTCCAGCAAATTCGAACAAAATAAATGGATACACTTTCGAACATTTCGACTTCGAGAAAATCGAAATATTCCACGCGCAAACGACAATCGACACAAACACGCTTGTATGTGTTACGTACTGTATTATCTTGAAATAAACAAAAATCCTGCAGAGCACAAAGTTGCTGCTAAGCATTCAAATATGCTATGACGATGACAATCATACAAAGCGGGGTTTCAAAATTTCATGTACAAGACGAAAAATTCTAGTCTGTGAATTTTCAACATAACCGAAAATGTGAAAATTTATTTTCATACTACAAATATTTCTTATCCCGCATCCCCCCTCCCAAAAAAAAAAACAACAGAACCCATAGAAATGTTCATTATTCCTACATGTATGCATTAAATTTCATCCTCGGAACAACATAAACCTATTGTGTCATGTTTAGGTATGAATACACGTGCTGTGCACTGTTGTTGAGTGTAGCAGACTGAGGTGCTCAATTCGGTTGAACTAAAGGCAATAATCACAGAAAAAGATCAGAAGAATGTGAAATATGCCACTCACTGACAGTTTAGAACGGCGTATGAAAGTGTGCCTACAATGATGAGGGCGTCATTTAGAGAGCTGTTCATAAGGGAACATACTATTCCGGATATGTTATTCGATAAAATGGCGAAAATGTTGAAATTTTATCTTTTTAATATTTTGTTGATACTAACTTATTTTGCACCCCAGGTTTCCAAGATGTTACATTGCTCTACACCTACATCATTTTATTTTGTTACAGGGGGAGAAAAGTTAGCAATCGTCGATTTCAGTGGTTTGTTTCCGTCCATATTTTTGCTATGCGTTATTTTACTGTGCTTTGTTTCAATTAGATACTTACCCACTTTGTACTGAGAATGTTTTATACTTTTACGATCAGATAATTTTGAAGATGGAATCAATTTAGTGGTGGAAAAGACAAGGGCATGTTAAATAAACGCTCTGCCATGGTGAAGTTATACACCCCGCAGTCAGCAGAATCTATTTTTGGAAGTTACCCTGACCAACAAAAAAATGTGCCTCGTCAAGGTATTCCTGAATGGGTTAAGCTTAATGCTGGAAATTCTAGGAACGGATTTTGCTTAGTAAACATAATTTATTTTTAAAATACTCCCGCCAGTTTTCATTCATTGTGTACTTATTGTTATCTTTGTAAATTAAACTAGATTACCTAGTAATACCTTACTGGCTTAAAAAAATAGGTTTCTATCACTAATGATGCGTGTGTGGAAAAGTAAGTCTCCTCATTAAATTAAATACGTACGAAAATTGATACCCTTCTTTGTGGTAAATATTTCGACCGGAACTAATCTACAAATATCCATCAATAACTCCTCAACAAAATCTTAATCTCAATAAAATATTGGAAAATATTTGTATTTTAATAACGATGTACAATTAAAAATTTATAACATAAGTTCAAATCCCAAATAATTCATTTTTTCAGACCTATCCGTCTTTATTGTTTTTGATGACTTCAGATTACAAATCAAGAAATCTCGCTATACACAATCTGACCACAGCATTTTTATTCCTATTTTCTAACTTCGTTATACGGGTTTGCGTCCCCTGTTGCCAAATAAAGATATTTAGACAAAACGTCTAACCTTTGCTTCTGGAAAAGCTTGCATAAGTTCTTCCCAAAAATAATACGTTGGACTGTCTACAACAGCATCTACGTTTTCATACATTGATCGGAATTCCTCTATATCCCAACCTTTTCCAACAAATTTTTTGTAATTTTCTTCAAAATAAATATAAGCTTCCGGAAAATCGTAAACTTTATATCCAATTTCTTCCAAGGCATAATGTAAAGTTTTTGTTCCACATTTTGACATTCCAGCACAAATAACTTTCATTTTAACGTTAACAATTCACACTATACTCTACAAAGCAACATGAAAAATTTGACTGCTTCAAGGAAGTATTGACCCCAAGCATATTTGTTTAACATGTCATCGGGATATTTCCTAATTGAAACATTTAATAGTACTTTGCCGAGTATGGGCTATTCATAAATATAGAGCTGTTGACCAAAGACCAAGTTGTGCTTGATAACACAATGTCATACGCTGTAATAAAAAATGCAATAAATAAATCACGCATTTTGACAGAAATAATAATTTTACCTGACGACTTAGCGATTAAACAATGAATCTACTTTTTCGACCAATTGTGATATGTTGATGGAATGCACCGCCGAGGTGTGGTCCTTCTACAGCCCATTCTTGACTTAAATATTATCAAAGAGACGGTTTTCAATTTTGGAAATATGCAATTACTGCGAATGAATCGTAAATTTACTGCATTTATGTTACAGTACTGCCAGTACATACAGACCATGAGTAAATATAACAAGGATATGTTGCAACATTGCATAAGTAGATTGGAAAATAGTTATGAGTTCAAATTCTCTTCCACAGCCACAAAAAACTATCAAGGCGGTTTGATGACGCGTATGAATACCAGAATTTCAAGCTATGGCCAATTCAATGTCAGGTTTAGCACGTAGCTACCAAGATTGAGATTTAGGGCGTAATATGAGGTATGGTCTTGTCACTGAAAACAAAACATATTGATATGATTTGATTGATAGTTGTGATAGAATCAATGTCGGTTTTGGTACATAGTTACCATGCTTGATTCTGTACTGATATTTGAGCGATAGGGGGAGACGTGAGGTATAGTTTCTTTTTTAACTACAAAACATATTGAAATGCTTTGATTCGTACATAATATAAATACAGAGATTTTCAAAATATTTCATAAACGTTTTGATTTATTACCATGAAAACCTCTAAAAACTTCAGTTAAATTTGGAAAAAGTTTTTACATGCTCTTTTACACCACCAAGGAGAAAAGGAGAAAAAGCTGTGTTCCCAGATGTCTTTGTATTCCCGGCTCCCCTGGTCCAAACTCTAAATGGTACGAGCATGCAATTATGGGAAATATTTGAATCATGGTTTGTTTTTAGTCACGTGCTAAAAGCACTTGGGCAACATATGCTTTGCTAAGCATTTTCTTTTCCATGGGAACATTATTATAAAGTGCCTGAATCTTCCAAACCAAATAATTTATCATTTCCATAAAATATTATCAATAATTTTAAGCTTGGCCGCGAAATCAAGTTGTTCGAATACTCCTTGAATATTGGTCAAGCCACGACCCTTCCCCTACCGTTGTTTGGGTAGAGGCTAAATAAGATTCACGGGCAGATCAAATTAATCCTCCTAATTTCTTCAAAATTAAGAGTAATACACTTGTAATACCGTCCTATTATACCTACCAATACCATTTTAAGATCTACCGATACCACAATCGGAAAATTAAAGATTTTATTGCTCAATCAACTTGATGAATATAGACACAGCATTTAGAGTAGGGGTGCACGGATGCAGCTTCGAAATGATAGAAAACAACTATTTTAATTGTTAAATGGTGGGAGAGAAGGGCAAAGCGTTTCAATAAAACTCTGTAGAATCCATAATCAGCTGTACGGCCGTGACATTGCTGTTTGAAGTACTGCAATAATTATGAACTGGATTAAAATAAACTTCTACCCCTGATGCAGAATTAACGTTATTCGTGTTGATACTACACTGAAAAATAGTGTTGTGGAACGGTATTTGTGCAAAAGGGCAAAATAAATCGCAAAATGACATCTCTATAAGGCATAATTCACTACACTTGTCCTAATAAGACAATGGTGACGTCATAGTGACATCAAATTATTGGAAAATATTGTGCCACATAGAAACAGTAAATTTTTATTATTTTTAAAAGATTGAAGTTGATTACTTTTGAAATCATTTGTTCTGCTTATCGCTATCGATAAATTTTGAGTATCGATAGGGGAAAAGTTTGATGTTATCTTTTGTATGTTCAGATTAATTTTAAAGGTTTGTGGACTTTTTTTTTAGTATTTTTTGTAGAAGTTGATCCTTGATAAGTTTTTTTTTTATCATGGTTCCATCATTTAAAAATGACCAGAATAAGAACCCAAACAAGGTCGACTCACGAATCACGAATACTTTTTTGCAGGGAGCTACTAGAAAAAGGTACCAACTACATTCTAAGCAGAAACCATCTTTATCGCAAATGAAACGCCATGGGAAGTGCAGTGAGTGGTATCTGCCCTGGACAATGATATTAAATCGCTAACTTTTTCGTTTTCTTTTAATGAACCTTTACGGCAACTACGAAATACGTTGGGACTATTAATATCTACACTGTAACAAACGGACAATAAGTTTATTGGTCGTTTGCAGTAATTGCGAATTTCCAAACTTAAAAAAACGTTATAGTGATGAGATTTACAATAACCAATTACAGGACGTTGATGGACCGCATCTTCGCGGTGCGTTCTATCGACACCCCATATTTGGCCAAAAAGCTCATTTCGAATTTTTTCAATACCAGTGTCAAAGACCAGTGATTTTGTTGCATTTTTTTGTTAAAGCGTCCAGGTCGTAAAGATGGCAGACAAAGGAACATCGACAGTTGTCTCGTTTGCTGAGAATAGCCCTATCTGTATATATACAGACATATATCGGAATAAATTTACATATATATATATAAATTGTTCCCTGTTATAGTTTTTTTCAATAACTTTTGGTTCAAAAGCGCAAAAAAGCAAGTGCTATATCGCAATGGGCCTATACTATAATCAGTCACAAATATATGTAAGCTGTAGCCATGTGGCAGGAATTATGAATGACGTAGCAATTTAATTTTTTTTATTAAAGTTTAAATACTATTACAAGCAATTCATTTTCCATCAACGCATAACAAAAAATTAAAATATAGCCGAAGTGATTAGTTTTCTCCTTTTATTATCTTCAATAGACCTGTTAATGTGACGCATATACTTATTCAAGAATGAAAACGTGGTTTAGGTTTACCTGAATGATTTAATTTGCCATTCACTCAACCAATTCGTTGTTATGGAAAAGAGGTTTTGGGGGATAATATTGATGGCAAGAATGTGATCCTTTCATCGAGCCGTTGTTACACTCTGAATTTTGATTTTGCGCTGAAGAATTTTGTGAAAAAACAATCATACATAATCAGACAATAGGCGAAGTTAAATCTTGTAATGGATCGTTTGAGTTTGTCGTATTCAAATACCGATGTGCGAAAACTGAATTTAGCCGAAATTGACAATAGACTCAATATAGTTAGATTATAGTTCAAGTATTGCCTAATTACCAAATGTAGACTTCAAACGAAAATGGGTATTCACAGAGCGATGGAAATCTACAAATTGTGGAAATATTGCTATAACGTAAATTAAATAAACACTAGTCTAAATGCAGATTTTAACGTGTTTTGTTAAGTAAGGGTCACTGATAGAACGAGGCGCCAAGGCACGGTCTATCCGTGGCACTTACTTGAAAAAATAAAAATTCTGATTAGGAAAGTGTGTGTGAATTATTTATTTCACCTTTCACTGAATCATAAAACAAATGGTCGAATCCATCGACTCCATGCTTTTTCTAGAATTTAAAATGTACATCAAAGTGTAAATGTATACAAATATATGAAAAGTAATAAATGTTACTCTTTTAATGAATAAGATTTTCCTAGGGAGACATCTCCACGCCGTTTTTAAAGATTTTGATTCGAATACGCCATTACATTAAAAATAATGTAAAATGTACATCAAAGTGTAAATGTATACAAATTTATGAAAAATAATAAATGTTACTCTTTTAATGAATAAGATTTTCCTAGGGAGACATCTCCACGCCGTTTTTAAAGATTTTGATTCGAATTTACATTAAAAAATTTACATCAAAGATTTTGATTCTTTTAATGAATAAGATTTTCAAATACGCCGTTTTTAAAGATTTTGATTCGAATACGCCATTACATTAAAAATAAAGTAAAATGTACATCAAAGTGTAAATGTATACAAATTTATGAAAAGTCATAAATGTTACTCTTTTAAAATAAGATTTTCAAGGGAGACATCTCCACGCCGTTTTTAAAGCATTTTGGTTCGAATACGCCATTACATTAAAAATATTGTTTCATCAAAGTGTAAACAAATTTATGAAAAATAATAAATGTTACTCTTTTAATGAATAAGATTTTCCTAGGGAGACATCTCCACGCCGTTTTTAAAGATTTTGATTCGAATACGCCATTACATTAAAAAAAAAATTATTCAACTAAAATCAACTTAAATGAATCAACTTAAAAGCATCAGGTTCATTCATTCATGTGATCAATTAGAGCACTAGCGGAAAGCACGCGACATGAACACCACAGAAAAGCGAGCCCTAATAATGACGTTTTGGACTATTGATTAAATATTTTTAGCCCATTTAGCCAAATATGAACCGCATATAGTTTGGGCTTCAGGGACGCAATCCTTCGAAAGACCACGCAAGACAGAACATATTTTATTTATTTATTTATGCGACATGAACACCACAGAAAAGCGATCCCTAATGATGACGTTTTGGACTATTGATTAAATATTTTTAGGGCATTTAGCCAAATATGAACCACATATAGTTTGGGCTTCAGGGACGCAATCCTTCGAAAGACCACGCAAGACAGAACACATTTTATTTATTTATTTTTTTTATTTTTTGTGTACTAGAAGAAGTATTATGTAAAAATAATATTTGTATGTATTAGGTGTGTTTATATAATTTACCCGGGACTCGGCGTCATATTTTTTAACGAAGGATGTTTTGATAAAGGCAAAATTGAAAGCATGAAAGTTATATGTGCTAGTGTATTTAAGTGTGGGACGAAAACTATGCATGCGGCTTTGGAAGAACTTGGATATGTTGTTCATGACCTTCCAGATGCATATTTGGGTTTTGAAAGCCAATATAACAAGTTTATTGACAGGGGCTGGGATGTGGTTGATTTTCAGGCAATGTATGAAAACGTAGATGCCGTTGTTGACAGTCCTGCATACTATTTTTGGGAAGAAATTATGAAGGCTTTTCCAGAAGCAAAAGTATGTCAGCGTTTGAATAAACAATATATTGCGTCGAAAATTGCTTTCCAATTATAAAATAAGAGTCACTATGGCTATCGGTAAAATAAAGTCTATATTATGCCTTCCCACACTGTTGAAAAATGCAGTAAATTTACCTTCCACTTCATGCTATTGTTTGTGCTGGTTGTGCGACTATTCACAAAAACGTCTCAAATAAAGTCTCAATCGCATAAATACGAAAAGCGAATGCGTCCAAGTACTCTATCTTGTAGTCATGTCATGTTAGCATTCGGCAAAAAGTTGAGACCAAATAGATAAATAAGTTATGAAACGCAATTGAGATAATCACCAAATTGTTGATTTGTGCATCAAATTCTTTTTGTACTTTTTTCGTGATTCCCAAATATTTCATATTTATTTTATGTAAATCGACCAATCCAGAAAAATGTTGTCAAAGTTCTTAAACTAGGGAAAGTGAAAAGAAATTACCACAAAACTAGGTAAAGCATTACTTGGTAATCTAGTTTCACTTCCGAACCTAGATTAAAAACCAGATAAACTAGGTAATTGTCGTTTGGCTGCATTTAAAGTATTTTTAATAGATTTGAAAGTTAAAATCTCGAAATAGTTTGTTTTAAAGGCTTTTTTTCATAACGAAAGCTACCAGGTTCAACCAGGTACCTAGTTGTGAAACAGGTAAATTTGCCTATTTTATCTAGTAAATTTACTAGGTAGAATATGAAACAGAAAACTCGGTAAAAGTTAGACTAGGTAAGTTATATATTTTTCAAACTAATTAAAAGTCCTTTAAAAATAGACTCTATGAACTAGGCATACTTAGCAAATTAGATACCTTCACCTGAAAATCCCAAAACCACATCATCAATAGTAGGGAATTGTAAAAAGAATTTCTCATTAACAGGTTATCTTAACAACAAGAGAAAATGAGGAAATTTGGTACAAAAGTGCAGAAAATCAATTGAAATTGCACAATGGCCTATACGCTTATTACTATCACCTACTTTCGCCAACATGGAGACGGTTCTGGAATTTTATCGTTCATAAATGTAACGTATACCTTCTGATATTGGCATATTTGAATCCTTGGGAAGGGGAGGAAGAGAGTAAAATTGAAAAACTTTTTCGTGGTCAGATTAGGACGGTATAGTGGGCATAGACGGTATCTACATATAATAGAGTTTTTATTGCACATCACGAAAATCGCGAAGAAGGTGCGTAAATTAAAAAATTGGATTCTGAGGCCTACGATAATTGGCTGAATGAAATTAATAATATCGCGAGTCCTCGATTGTTGTTTCCTACATTTTAAAGCACTTAAATGGCCATTCTGCGATTTTTCAGTCAGCGAAGAGGAGGGGATGGTACAATGCACGTACCCTCCATTTAAATGCGCTCTTTTATTAAATAATTTTTATTATTGAGCATCATGGACTTTAATTACCGATTACGCCAGTATTTATGGTTTGTGTTATGATGCATTTTTCTTGAATAGGTTCAAAATACTGGTATTGATACACCTCTCCCATTTGCTACATACCTTATTCTGTGTGTACTGATGTCGCCATTCATTGCATTTGTGAGGAACGTCTTTTTTCGATTTATAATTTAAATGTTAACGAAATAGAAATGCATGGCTTGAGTTTGATACTAAATATCGCGAGAAAAATTGTAATTTCACTTGCACCTTTTTACATAAATAGGTAATGGTCATTTTGGAGATATTCGAACAGCTTTTAATTGTGGTTTACGACATCCAACAAGTCTGAAATACAAGCTTGTGTATAGAAAGCATATTGCGCATGTTATTCATGTAAGTAAAATGTGCGTTTTGAGTATAATGCAACCGATAAAATGAAACAAGAATATCCAGATTTTGGTTATATTTCTTTTTTTCTTATATTTTGAAATTGAGTGTGAAGTAAGTGAACATTTTCCTTTGTCTGACAGTTTCTTTATACTATTATTAGTAATTTTGTAGTCAGAAATTGCTTGATTTTGATAATAGGCAATTATTGCAATGGTACAAATGAATCATTTGCCGTTTATTTAGAATTAATGATTTGATCCGATTCAGTGAAGTCCTATGCTCAACAAATTGAACCATAGCCTACAAATTGACCCATTCATATGCATTGCACTCGAAGATAAAAATTTATATTTTAAAATATATATTTTGTACTTCTAGTCTTTTTGTACTGAAGCTGATAATCACCATTTTAATTCAGTTTTCATTTTACTTTATTTTTTGTTTTCTTGTTTTTGAGAATTGGCACTACTCTGATGATTTCACAGAAAATGGACACAAAACGTTGATTATAATGAAGGTTCATTATAAGATCACAGTATACCGGCATTTATCTATAAAACTTTTCTTTGTTCTCAGTCATGTCCTAAAAACCAACTTCTTGTATTCAACTTCAAAAGTGGATGGAAACCGTTGTGTGAATTTCTTGATCAGCATGAACCAAACAAGCCATTTCCATGGAAGAACAAGAACAGTGAATTTTCCGTTTCAATATTAAATTCCCCAATGCTTAATAACGCTCGAAAAGAAGTGTTGACAAAAATTCTTTTTGTAGTAATTGGTTTTGTGGGAACTGGATTTTATCTAGCAAAAACCAAGTATACCTAAATTTAATTTTATCTGTTGCTTTCAATTATGCATATTTCATTAGTATGAATATGATTGTGTTGGTTGTAAATAAAAAAAAAATGAACAAATTGCATGACCAATCAAAAATGTAGAATCTGCGTTTTTTCATGAGCGCGTTGAGATTGCGAGAATTTTTATTGTAGTTTGGTTTTCCGCATCATATTTCTCATTTCTAAGTTAACAACAGCTAAAATTCATCCTCACCTAGCGGCGCGATCCATCAGTGACTCATGATTTAGAAAACACATGTAGTCAAATATTTTTGTGAATGCAATGTTTTGTGAACGCAAGTTTCTTCCACGAGTAGCTGAGCTATGGAAAATTCTGTATCAAACTAATCGTCATTATACTCAATATAAAAGCGGTAGAAACGGTAAAATATATTAACAACATAAATTTACAGTCTGTCACCAGATGATAAACCTCTCCTCATAGTCTAGAAAATATTTTTTCGGAAATGACTTAACTGGAAACTGCCATACCAGAAGCATCTGTTAAACATGACGTACATGATGCATTTTTGCGTGTTCACATTTTTGTACTCTAACGAAATGTGATAAAATCGCTGTTTTTTTTATTTTACGCAGTCGAAATATAAAATGCACATTGTCGATGAACAGACGCATTGAAGTTTTTTAAAACCCAGACGCAATTGATCCATAGTTATTCACGAATATTGTTACAAAATCAACCAATAGCCACTCAGTATTAAAGAGCTACTGAAAGATGTTTACATCGAAGACTGATATATTGAATTTGTGATTGTATTTGAACATTGGCAAACACACGATCAAAAAATACGATGAAAGGTCGCTGGGAGCTTAGTTTGGTATAAATTGAGCCTTTTTATATGGCCGATCATGGGCCACATATAGTTCGTGCTTCCGTAAAACAGTCCATCCGTAGCACGTAGAAAAAACTCATCGTTCTTCAATATCGCATAAAACGAGCAGGCATATTAATTATGCCGAAAATATAAATATTGAACCAGCCTAATAAATACGTATAAACTTGAAGAAACGAGACTCTGTACTCTGTATACTATGCATTTGGCTTCGGAATAACTGGGATATATATATATATATATATCCACGGTATCACTGAAAATGATGCATTTTCAAAGTTTAAAGACGGCATCGGAATAACTAACAAATTTTCAAAGTTTAAAGCTAAATTTATTGCTTGGGTGTTGGGATATAGAAGATTTTAATACGATGTATGAAAACGTAGTCGCTGTTACTGACAGTCCAGCATATTATTTCTGATAAATAAATTTTCTAAATTGACAAAATAGAAATCATGTTATTTCATTGTAAAATAGAATTATTTGGGGTTTCCGCGGGGAAGGGTTTTTATTCATTTTTATGTCATTCCATGTGCGCGTTATTACAAAAACAGGTACCGCTCATTTTGGAGATGTCCGGACAGCATTTAGGATTAGATCTATATTCCCAGCAAACATGAAATATAAGCTTGTCTATACAAAGCATATTGTCCGCGTGCTTCATGTAAGAAGGAGTTTGAAGTTTTGCTTTTAATATTTGTACAGGATTTTAATTGTCTCATAATACGTTTTCAGTAGTTGTAACCCTGTAATAAGGCTCTACAACCCTCTATAAGTGACCGGACTTGGACAGGGTGATCCACTCTAAGAAGTGACTATAAATAAGAAAAAAAAAAAAAAAAAAATACCACTGATGAAACACGTAGCATATAATAAGTTGGAGCATTTTGATTTCAATACACAATTTTCAATTCTAAATGTCACATATTTCTATACCTAAAATATCATCGACTTCATATCTGATTCTCCTATATCTTTTGGACCAAAAAAGAACATAATAATTTATGTTTGTATCTCTACCGAAAACCTATAATATATTATTACTTTATGACCCTTTGACTGATTCGGCGTTAATACGCGTAATGTTAAGTCAGCTTCATGGTGTATTAGGGTTTGCTTTTTCACAAAGCAACAAATTTAAATCTTTCCTTCCCAGGCTTTTCCGAAATATCAACTTATTATTTTTAACGTGTGAAGTGTTTGGAAACCATTGTGTGAATTTCTTGACAAACCTGAACCAAACGAACCATTTCCTTGGAAAAACAAAAACAGTGAATTTTCGGTTTCAGAATTTATTAATTAGCCAATAATAAAAAACTCGGAAGGAAATGTTGACAAAAGTCTTATAGTTGTGTCTTATATCTTATATCTTTCTTATAGTTGTGGGGTTTAATTATGTAAATGGCGCCTAATTGCAGTATTTTTTTGTTGATTTTCCCATTTATATATCAATAACAAAATATATGAATAACTGGATGACAACAGGGGACAGCAATTATAAAATTCGGTAGCCTTGTCAGACATAAGAAAAATTTGTGCATAAATACAATAAAATTTAGTGCTTGAACGCCCAAAAAAGAAACTTGTGCTCGAATATTTTAGGCAGATAAACTATCTATTTTTTATTATTTTTGTTTCATACATTTCTGAACTGTGTTTTTGACCATGACCCAACACACACGGAACACTCTCAAAGCCAAAAACATGTCAAAAACACGGAAGGGCTCCAAATTTCCATAGACTTTTGTCCACTGTCGGGCCTATTTTCTACAAAAAAAAACGTACCCAACGGAGGCCCGGTTAACTCGGTGAAGCGTTGTGGATACGCTTCGAGCTACGCATTACTAACGTCCTGTCTGTGAATTTCGTTCGGAATTGGTGTCTGCACGAGAGGTTGTGGTTCGCCATATGGTTTAACCGCAGTTCTGAAAAAGCATTCCCATCGGCATAGCTTGGTATTGCATTTTATTGGAAATGGGGCTGGCGAAAACTGAATCATTTGCAATATTTTCGAAGCGGATCGAATCACTAATTCCAAGTCCACAAGTATATAACAAATATCCTATTTTACTATTACAAATTGTCTCTATTGTGGAAAATATAGAAATTGATATACAGTTCATAGTGCATTTTCAATATAACTCCTTTTCTGAAGCAACAATATCATATTTCAACAACATAATCGATTTTGATCAAATCTACCCAATGAAAATTCTAATTCATTCAGCACGTTTTCTTCCTATAACCTATTCACAATTGATTCGAATATATTGTGCTTCGGATCGATTCGAATCACCAAATTGAAATGGATTTAAAAACAGAAATATTGTTTCCCCTGTCTTTGAAAACCTTTAAATAATTTGCTTTTTATTAATTGTGGTTTTTATTTTTATTAGTGCTTTTTAAGGAAAATCTAGTGCTTTCTAAAGACAAGTTTTATGATTTTTTAAATTTGGATTTGGTAACACTGCATATTTCCTTATTTTTCGAAAATCTGGAGGGCAAAAAAGCAAAATGGCTACGCCGACAGGTTACTAATTCAACGGGTTCCTTTGTCCATTGACAATGTGTGTTTGCGGTGTGGGTTGCTACATAAATTTACCAATGTGTTGGATACTTATTCATGGCAGCAAACAAGCTGTTCGATTCATGTGATCAACACACTAAGCTCATGTCTACAGCATTAACATTATCCCTGTTCACCTCAGGCAATCCGAGTAACGATTCAGCGCTAGTAAATGGACGTAGGAAACAAGACCTCTGAAAAAAAAGTCGCCCGGATAGGAGAGACCCGAAAAAAGTCACCCGGTTAAAAAATCACCTGGAAAAAATTGTCCGGTGAAAATATAAAATAAACCTTTATCACCAATGATTTTGAATATTATTGAATACTATCTCAAGCGCCGTCAAGTAAAAATCAAGATCAAATCTGGGATATCTTTTATCGGCAGTTTTTTATGGCCGTATTTTATTAAGCCACGATTTTCATCTATTGACCGTTATTCCAAGAGTCATTCCCAAACATTAAGGATTGGATTTAAGGTGTGGGTATCCTTTATCTGCAATTTGTATATGACCATATTTAAGATGGCGAGCATTTTCAAACCGTGTACATATGTGTTATAAGTATATGCTTGATAGAGTGTTCCAATGGTTTCAAAATCCGGAATCACTTGCTTATCGCCGGATGACCTTGATCTCAGAGAGTAATCTATTGCGTTAGCGACATGGAACAGGTGTGATATTCAGAAACTCGAATGGATAAGGAAGTCACTCGAAATCTACAATTTTGTATAAACATTCTTGAAAACACATTGTTGAGATATAAGCCAATGGAGATCATTAAAAGCAACAAAGAAGGCAAGAAATTATGTTTTGGTAGATATATGTATACAGAAAGAAAAGTTCAAACGAATTCGATAACATAGAAGTGCTGTCAACTTGTAGCCAGCAGCTGCATCTTTCATTTGTATTTCACTTTTTTACCACACATCTTTTTTATTCTAATTCTTGATTGGTTTAACGTCTTCGGGTCCATTATAGCCAAGGGAATCATACTTGATCCGAACATGATACACATGTCTGGTTGCACGCAGGCATCGGCGAAAGAAATAGCGCATGCCACATTAAATTTTGATTTCTACTCGAACAGAACATGATAAGCATGTCGGCAAGTAGGTTTTGGCAATTAAAGAATTTCCCGAAAACATCGCTCAAAATAACATTCATTAAGACGGCTGATCGTCGCGCAGGCAAAAAATTTACTGTGACCATATGGCTTACACCTCATCAAATACGTCGCAATTCATTGGCAATAAAGGTTTAATTCGATTATTTTACTTTAGTTAAGTAAAGTCCAAATCCCACAATTCCAATGATTATGAGAGTTAACTCTGTTATCATTTCATTCCTTGCTTTCCGAATCATCGGTGTTTGCCATACCGTATCACAATATTCACAGTTTTTGTTCAGCCAAGGGAATGGTTTGTTTGGTTCAGGTTTTCCAAGAAATTCACACAATGGTTTCCATCCGCTTTTGTAATCGAAAATCAGGAGGCGATCCCTGGGACGTGTCTAAAGAGAACAGGCAATACAATGTCAAAAGTTTACACATGGAAACACTGCAACATGAAATGCAGTCAAATCGCATTTTGGACAGTAAAATTATTGACCGTATTGAAATAACTTCCAACCATTATGAGCTGTTGATGGGACATGAAGCATTAATGGCAAATGTCTGTCATATATCTCATTATTATGGCGATTTAGAAATATACAAATACGGTGAATGAACTTCAAATATACTGCACTTTTTTCAAACATTTATTTCAGTAGCATATTAGAATCCATAGCCATTGTGATATCAGCACAATATTTTCCTAAGGCATACTCAATCATTCTGAAATTTTTCATCAGATTAAATCAGATTATGGACACAAATATTTTTTTGTTCTTTTGGTTCTTTAAACTATGGATTATTTTCTAATCGATAGCTCTCTGAATAGATTTGAAACTACATTACGTATTATACATTATTATTCGAAAGAGATATTTAGGCAGATGTCATTGTCCCAAATGTGTAGCTATCCGCTCAAACACTCATACTTTTTTCACATAATCACTTTATATCGGAGGTGTGGATGGAATGCCATTTCAAATACAAAATTTTAAAAGTCTGCGTTACACGATAGGCACTAGAATTGTATCAGCTGAATGTTATTGAAAAAATTGTATTATCAAGAACTGCTGATCAATATTTTATCTGAGTGGGCTATTTTCTGAAATTATTTCGAAAATTTTAATCGATTTTGTTATTCTCCAATCCTCATTTACTCAGCAAAAAACGCCACGATCGTCAAACATGAGCGGTTGATAGATAGAACCCAGTAGACACAGCTTTATACATACTTGAAAAAATTCACTTAGGATGCCACTGATGCCTACCCCACGGCTAATGTTCAACAACCCATAAACAAGAATTACTTACGCGAATAACATGAGCATTATGCTTTCTGTAGACAAGCTTATATGTCAGGTCTGCTGGGTATTGCAATTTGCAGGTATATTTTGTCCGCATATTTCCGAAAGCAACGCCACCTGTTAATGCAGAAAGATAAATTCAGATAATATTCAAATAATTTTTCTCGGATTGAGTTTTTCGTGAAATGTTATTATTTTAGCGGATCTTATTCAGTAGCATTTCAATTCCAATATTTTGCTCCCGTTTCGAAAAGCTATTTGTTTTATTCTATTCAGGCGTTGTCTTCGCTTATAGTGAATTTTAGATCATTTTACGAAATTCATCATAAATTCTTCATTACGATTTTTATCGCCACTTTGTTCAGAAATGCAAAATGGTCGTAGGGAAATTTTGACCCATATGCAGTTTTTATAATTATCTCTGATATATGCGGTCAATCGATGGTTCATGCTAGTTAAAATAAAGTTTCTGGTGACTAAAAGTGTTGACCTCACTAATATCTAACATTTATTTTTGACAAATATCCAGAACCGTCTCCAGGTTGGCGAAAGTAATTGGTAATAATAGTTGTGAAGTCCATTGAATGATAAACTTTGTTTCTGCATACTTTTGTACCAAGTTTCGTCGTTTTCTCTCATTGTTAAAATAACCTGTCGATAAAAACAATATATTTTAGTTTTCAGCCTTCACCTTTATTTTCCAGCATCTAGTTGGTTTCTTTTAGGAGCTGCTTTCAACCTTGCATAGAGTTATTACTTCATCACAGCACCGGTGGAATCAAATTAGAATCATTGCATAGTATATATAATAGCGTGCATGAATGTTCTTCTTTCCACAGAATTTTTTTTCGCAGAGCTATATTTTTTTTATTTTTTTTGCTAATTTAGTGGGAGTGATTTGTACCTACAATATTTGACATTGGGGTGGCCTGAGACCCCCCGCCGGATACATGTACAATATACATATGTTTGTCCGCACCAAACCTTTGCCTCCGGAAAAGCTTGCATTATTTCCTCCCAGAAATAATAAGCTGGGCTGGCAACAACAGCATCTACGTCCTCGTACATTGACCGAAAGTCCAGTATATCCCAACCCTTGTCAACGAACTTGTTATATTGTTTCTCAAATTTCAGATATGCTTCTGGAAAGTCGTGAACTCTGTACCCTAATTCTTCCAAAGCACGATGTAGAGATTTTGTTCCACATTTAGATATGCCAGCACATATGACCTTCATGTCTAAACTTCTTCTGTTCCACTGTAAACTTCTTGATTTGGCGGTATGTTTGCGTGATTTTTCTCTCGTATAGGACAACACAATATCTGTTTAAACTGAAAACAGCAGCTGACAGTTGAATAATTTTTAGAAGTAACGTAAAGAATGTTACCAGTTGGCCAGGATGTGGTATATGACACTGCAGATATTATAAAGCTTAAAAGGTATATGTACAGAGAGACTATCTATGCCTATATGTCCGAAAAAAGATTACTGAATATCACAATACTGAGTGTGGGCTAACAATGAGGCCACATGAAACAATAATAAAATATGGTGAACCATGACCCTTCGAGCAGATACCAGTCCCGAATCGGGGTGGAGGGTTTTATTTTTTAGGATTATCGTTTTTCTCATTTTTCCTGTGTATGGACCCAGTTGGTGGAGGTAGCCGTAAGCAGCCATTACGTGGACAACCGTGCACCGGCGAGGCGCCCGGCAGACCTCTCGTATATTTCTAGAATCTAAAGCTTGACCAATCATCGAGAGTTGCACTTTATTTAATGCGCCCGGCATAGAAGCTACTCGACGGCTTCTAACCAATACTTTTGTTTACTACTAATGTTGCGATTGTGATGTCAGAACTCTTCTGTTTTGTGGCAGGCTTGGCTCATCACAAAGAGGGACAGTTACTTCGCTCTGTTGCGATAATTAGATGCAGGGTCGTCTGTTGTTCATCGGGGCAGAGAGACATTATTCAGATAAGCTACATATCTATTCGGCTAGCTTGAGTTAGGATATTTGGCGCACACATTCGCGACTTCAGAATATCTACGTTCCGAGAGCTGAGGGACGGCTCGCATTATTAAGTAATGGTCAAATATACACAGGGCGAGTCAGATCTTACGCATATATTCATCATCCCCCACGTTATTCAAACCTGCGTCTTGACGGTCAAAGATAGGTAGTTCGAAGTGTATTCCCAATGTTTTATCGATTAATCGCACAGGAAAACAGCGAATTTTTTCCCGCAAGTTGTAATTTGCTTAGTGTTTGCCAAAACATGCTTTGGCTGAAAAATAGTGGGATTTTTAGAAGCCACTTATGCCAAATTCGTATCCAAGAGGAAAAGATTGCCAAGTATGGGCAAATGGCTTATAAAAAGTATATTAAGGGGACAAATTAGCCAAAACTGTTTATCCTGTGCAGGCACCAAAAAGCGTCCGACGAAAAAAAGTTTTCCGTTCTTTACCAGTTTACGTTCGTATGAGAAACATGATAATAAAATATTCCAAACTGTTATCATGAATACCAAACCTTTTAAATAAACTGTTTTCAAATAAACTAGAACTGTGTGAACAGTGCTACGCACGACCATGATAAACACAGTTATCGCTCATATATTTTTTCCTAGGATATGTCTTATAGGACACTGACTTCTGGACCGAGATGTATGGGCCAAGCGTGGGGAGAAAAGATATGTTATCTAGAGGTTATTTTTGGTTCATTCAGCTTAGGACTGTGTCAAATCAGTAATAAAGCCCACCTTTGCACTCTTTCTGATCCATCCATTGATATATACATGGGCCATGCATGAAACAGACAAGGTATGCAGTCTTGAAATTATATTTGGATCAGCGAGGCGCGATGGCCTAGTGGTTAAACATGTTGGCATCGCAGGTTGAAGATCTCGGGTTCGAGCCCCGAAATTTATCCATGCCCACCACTCAACCCAGGTTGGGTAGGCTAAGCCGAACGGGAAAAGATTTTCCAGTAATTGTAACCCTGTCCGTCTACAAGTGGCCGCTATTACAGGGCCTTGTACAGGGTGATCCACTCTGAGAAGTGGCTATAAAAAAAAAAAAAAAAAAAAAAATCCTTACGAGTATGTCAAATCAGCAGTAAAGCCCACCTTCACACCCTTTTTCATCTTTCCAATGATATATAAATGGATCATCTCACAACAGTGCCAGATCAGTAACAAATTCCACCTCTACAGTCTTTTTGACCTATCAAATGATATATGTGAGGCTCATGCATGGGACAAAAAAGTTATGAAGTCTTAAAATTATATTTGTATTATTCATCTTAGGACTCTGTGAAATCATCAGTAAAGCCCCCCTTCACACTCTTTTTCGTCTTTTCAATGATATATACATGGATCATGAATGGGACAGACAAGGTATGGTGTCTTGAATTTATATTTGGTTTATTTACCTAAGGACGGTGCCCAATTTCATACCAAAGCGCATCTTTGCACTCTTTTTGATTTACCCAAGGATATATGTAAGGCCCATGCATGGAACATACAATGTTTGGTGGCTTGAGATTATTTTTGGTTCATCCATCTGCGGACTGTGTCAAATCGGTATGAAAGTTCATCTTTACACTCTTTTTGGTCTAACCAATGATATATATATGGGCCATACCAAGATGCTAACAAAATAAAATTTTAGAAAATTTTAGGTTGATGAATCAAGTATAGAATACCCACTACGCACCGCCCTCAACAAATATCTTTCTTTGTTTTATGGGTATTCGGAACCCATATACGGGACACACTTGATGCCGAAGTGACTACGAATAACTATACTTCGGAAAATTTTGTATCAGAAATAATCTTAAAATTTACCCTTACGCGTTTTTTTTACCAATTTTAAAAATCGTGCATTTACCATACATGATGCTAACATTGAAGTGAGGTCCTAAAATTTTTGGACATGAACCCAAGTTTTTTTGAAGTCACCGAACTCGGCCATACGTCTCAAGTGCAGTACTAAACAAGATACAAAACGATGTTTTATTTCAAATAGCAAAACTACAACGTATTTAGCTCTGTAATAACATCAGCTTAGCAAAGCGAAACCATCGGACGCTCCACTGAATGTTCTTTAATTGGGCTAGAATTAATAGTCATAAAATAGCTTCTAAACTGACCAAGTTGCAGTCCCTATAGATTGAGTGATTGTCACCAGGGAAATTCATAGTGAATCTAATTGCTCAACCGGCGATGTGCAAACGATATTTTATATTTTGCCAACGTTTCGAATGTCTATGCAGACGTTCTTCATCAGGGCAATGGAATGGTTAAGTCATCGACAATACTAAATACTGAAAAGGGGGACGTTCTAAAAAAAGCTAGTAAACAAAAGATAAAATACTACAAATTCTGAGTTCTCTTTTGTACTCAGAAGTTAGAGTATTTTATCTAGAGAAAAAACATCATTCAGCAAGAAAGGATTGAAAAATATTTAAGTACAAGTTTACATGGAATATTTGAGAATAAAATGAGTGCAAAAAGAAACGGAGGGAATGATTATGGCCACACAAGAGCAAGTCTTACGTGGACGATACATTTGGAAAACCATAGATGAAGAAAATATTGATGGCAAGTGTAGATTGTGCGGGGAAAGAGATGAAACGGTATCTCATATATTGTCTGAATGCAAAATGTTAGCTCAAAACCAATAGAAAAATCGGAGACGTGACAACGTCACAAGGGTTATTCACTGGGATATCTGTAAGCAATCTAATTCACCTGTTTCTCCAAGGTGGTATGACCACCAACCTGAGATCGTCCTGAAAAACGACAAAATTAAATTTATCTGAAACATGAAAGTTCAGACTGACAAAGAAATTGAACATTCTAGGCCAGATTTGATTTTCTATACAGAATAACTAAAGAAAATGTGCAATTTTCATGTCGCTCCTCCTTTTGACAGTAGAGTGCAAGAAAATGGGAACAACAATTAAATTTCTAGTCTCATGTAAGCCAGATAAATTTTGAACTCAACACTTATTTGTTAAAAAAAGCTTGTCTTCTGGGGTCAGCCAGAACTTTGCGGTAAGTTTTGGATATCTGAGGCCATAGGTAGCGGCTTGATATTCAACTGTGTAACTTCCAGCACATACTGTGCAATATCGAAAATAATAATTATAATTATTATTATTAATAAGTAAGAAATCCCCCTACATATTATAGCTAAAAAAAATTTAAGGAGTTAATCAAGTTCAATAATATTTAAAAATAAAGTTTCCATTATAAATACCGAATAAGATATACCATTGACATATAAGATACCATCCGTATGTTGTTGTGATGAAGATAATTTTGGACCAAACAAATCCTCGATAGTCAGTAACTCAACAGTCACGGAAATACGCCTGGCAATAAGCACTATACTATACCTGCACTACTACGACTGCACTATAAAACATCACGGCACATAAAGCAAACGTCACGTCTACGCTGATTACAAAAGCAAACGACGCCGTGCCACACTCCACATGATGCATTGCCAATGCAGCATTGGTAGGCTATATTGCAGTTGCCGCATTGCCCTGATAAAACACCGATTTTTATTCCGACGCCATTGTAACTAGTTCTTGTAAAATAATGTACTTCTTGTGTGGATATCGATAGCATCTTGATGTAACACCCTTGCATATGAATCAATACCTAAAAGAAGAAGTATGTTAAAAGTTTGTGATACAATCTTCGACGCAAATAGAGAAACATTAACATTTAATTGCCACAATTTTTGATTCATCATTTGGCATCTTTAGCATTTCCTAGCAAGCAATATTTTGTTATAAAAAAAACCCAAAAAAAAGGGGGTTTATAACAAACACTTTTTTCCAATATTTTATCAGCTAGTCCAAGACTTCTGGTCATGGAAGTGTCAGCGCCGACCAAAAAACTGAAAATATTGACAAAATTCCGTCGCGAAAATGAGAATATACTTTCAGGCATATTTCGCTTGAAAATATTTTTTAACACGCTGTTAATTTTGACAATTGGTTCTCAAACGTTTAATATATACCAATAACACCATTGCAATGTCAAGTGAGATCCACCTTCGTTTCGTTAATGTTACGTTAAATAAACATGTATAACATTACTGAAGCAATGTTGTGACTATTACAGTACTAGTACTCTTAAGTATCCTGCAGATACCCGAGTTCAGACGCATTTGGTGTACTTGACTAGACATGAAACAGCACGTGCCACATTCAACATAATAGCGTATTAAAACAACCGTCACCGTGACGTAACTTAGAATTAGTGATTTGGGGGGAGGGGCATACATATAACCGCAGTTTATGACGTCATAATCGGAAGCCATTTTTTGTAATAACGAAATTTGTGATAGCTAAATCAAGATTGACAAGATAAGCAGAATTCATCCTAATAAACGCCACGATGTAAATTCTGAGTATATCTTTAGCATCGGCTAGGTGCTTTAACCTGTTTTTATTAAAAATTCACAATGGCACAGGCCCGAAATATACCAACTTCAGTGGCGGATCCAGAAAGAATAGAATTGAATCCAGTGTATAGAATTGAATTGGAATAAAGGCAAATTGTGTGCCAAGGGTGTTAAATATTTAGGTCACGTTACTGACCTTGATGGTGTGAAGCCAAATCCTGAAAGCTATTGTTGAAATGCCAAGCCCAAAAAATAAATAGGAATTGTGCGTATTTCTTAGAATGACATTTTTCAAGAAATTCCCACGTAATTCGTCTCACAGCACACAGCTATGTGCGTCAGTTGCTGACAGAATCATCCGAGTGGTCGTGCACTGAAGAATAGATGTCACAATTTTACGATATTAAAAAGCCTGCTGTTATTCAGGTTGACTAGGCCAAAAGATGGCTTTGGAGCTGCACTTTTGCAAGAAACGGGGTCGGTCCTATTTGCATCAATAACATTGACATATACTGAACAGAATTACGCAAGTATCGAGAAAGCAATGTGGGCGGTAGTATTTGGTTGCATCAGGTGTCATCAGTAGCTATGTACGTGGTCGTAATGTAATACTCCACACTGACCTCAAGCCATTGGAAGGTATTGCAAAGAAACCGCTTTTATGTGCACCTCCCGTTTGCAATGCATGTTGTTAGGAAGCAGCGGTATAACATTGATCATGCTACATTATCTAAAATGCTCTATGTTACTGGGGTGGCATTATGGAACATCTATGTCTACTAGGACTAATCCACCCCAAGCATTGACCAAAAGGTTCGAACTTGGAAATTTGATAATATGGAAACACCTCGTATCTCCGAACGTCACCGACGCCCTATAACTTACCAGTACGTACTTGAAAACTACTCACGTAACTTTTTTGACGCATTTATTTACGCTTATAAATACTGTACATTCGATCGCACCTCATTTATTCATCGGCGGGAGGCATGCTTTGATTTTCACATTATATCTAATAATGCTATCAAACGTTCGCTTTCCATACAGTCCACCACTGATAGATAGCTCGTCGGGACACATCCAATTGTGACTCTAACTTGGCAAAATAAAATTCCAAATTGTCTCAAATACAGCCGAGAAAATGTATTGTTATTTTGACCCTGAACGTTTTTCAAACGACGAAAGTCTTAGACCTTTTGACTACACAGGGTATAAAGCTATGTTGTATAGAGCGGAAAAACTGGATTAAAAGTTTAGACCACCCCTCATATAAAATATTATGGGAATATAATAGATAGAATTGTAGTCAATAGTGCTTGTCGATTGTTTCTAACTTTGCGCCACTATTTCTAATTGTCTTCTCAAACTGACTCCTAATTGTTGAAGAAGGTTGACTGCTTGACATGTCATAGACGGTTTCCACATAAACGTATATTCGATGATTATAGACAATGTTATAAGAATATGATAATCAAGCAGACTTCTTTTTCCACAAATAAATAATATGAATAAAATTATATATTTTTTTGCAAGCGTGTGACGCGGGACATATTCAAGAAGAAATTGTAATACTAAAAATTCATGTCATATCATTGTGTGTACGCGAGAATTGCTATAGTGTCGCACGAGAAATATTTAAGAGAATATTCTAATGGATCATGCTTGATAATGATATATGATGTCGCGACCATTATTAATGGCTTATTCTTGATTCCATACATTGGAATGTTGTCCACTTAGGGTGCAATTGCCTTTGGCTACAGAACAGGTAAATAGAAAATTCCATTTCTGTGTCCGGCATGAATTTCTATCATTTGAGTACCGGAGACAATCGTATTTTTAATGCAGTTTTAATTTTCGCTTAAACTGCGCTACGTCACCACACTTTAAAATGCAGTAGATTAAAATGAAATATTCTGAACCCTTGCAATATTGTTTTACCCTAATATTGCCACGCATTAAACACGCTGTCTAGAAGCAGAAACTTGCATATTTTAATGAAAAACATACAACCAATTTCTGCTTCGGATTGATTCGAATCTCCAAATTAAATTCCCTAGCCCTAATTTCAATTGGGTTTTGTTCACAAAAATATAAGTGTATGGGAATAAGACGTTTTTGTGTTGTGTACCTACTAAACATTTCAACTTTCGTATTGGAGATTATAAATGTGATCATTTGCGAGGTTGCGTTCCCTAGAAGCCAGTGTGATATGCTTGTTATGCTGAAGCAAGTCTATATATTTTTTTGAACGAGATACGCAGCGCTAAAGAGGAGCAAACTAACGGCCTATCATCTGACAAAGACGTAATAGGAAATGTAATACGTACAACCCCTCTGCAGGTGGAAACAGCAGTGATTCTAATCCTGCCATGGGCGACAGTAAAGCCGTGTACCAATTACTAGTTTTATTTTAGTCGTCTCTTTATGACATTCAGAAACAGGTTAGAGCGATTCTAAATCCAGCTTCTACGAGACTTGTAGTATATATCAATGACAAAAAGCCATTTAAGCTTTCAGCTGAGGCACGCATAATCTTGCATTTACTGCGTGATCCATTCCATAAATAGCTTGTTATATAGATTGAAACAAGCTGGGATAAAGTCTCAAAAACGCAAGGCTCAAATGCCGAGTATTGTTCAATGGGCGCATGTGGATCTAAATTTCATTAGATTTACGCAATTGATCCCATAAAATATGAAATATTCAAATTTAAAGAAATAATCTTAAAATCTTCTACATTCAATTTCACTTTCAGCAAACATATCAAATGAATTGATTATCTAACCTAACCACCCATCCTTTAATTTTCTTACAGCTCACTATTTCCTTTAATAAATGTTCACAAATTTATTTTTATGTGGCATATTTATTAGAAGACAAGTTGCAACCATTAAAACATTCTTTGAATGTTGGATTGTTGCTGTCTTCACTCTCCTTTGTGGAATTCTGTATTAAAAATTAAAATGGTTGTAAATATGTGATATTAGTATTTCAAAAGTATGGTTAGTACCTGCTGCAAAAAACAGTACACAGTACACAGTAAACATTATATGAGTTAACATGCAATAATAACCTTTCAGTATTTTTTGTCAAGCGTGGGCCACAGATGAATCGCGTCGAAGAGACTCTTGACAAAATATGACTTGACATAATTTTTCCGATGGGTACAGACAAGTTGAATCAAAAAAAAAAATTCGTTAAAACATGCTTTTATTAAGCAGATGCATCTTTTTTGTGGCCCAGGCTTGGCTAAATAGAATTTTTAATCCAAGATAAGACACTTTCCAAAGAAAATTTTTTCCGAGAGAAGGCAGAAAGCGAGTAATCTTTATCAACAAGACCCTTCGCGAGTAACTGGACATGATTAAAAACTTAATACGGATAAACAGTATTGATAAAACGTTAAAATCGGGAACACAGGAGTTGCAAAGTTAATCTGATAAATCTCACTCGTGGTTTGATTTCTTCAAATATCGGTTAATTGTTAAAGAGTTTACTGGTGTATCTTATTGCCCTTCATTGGTATGAGAAATTCTCCCCAAATTGACCCAACCCCAAGTTGAGCACATTTTGATAAAAATAACTAAAAAAATTAAAATTTCTACAAGTCAATTACAATATTACTTTCTTGTTACGCCGTTATATCATTCTGCTCTGCCGATTCCACTATCCTTTTCATCAAACAATTGAAACTGCTACATCCTAAAAATATTGAATTTCTTTGATGATAATAAAAAAATAATACACGCTATAATGATGGTCCCAGTCAAAATACATTTGTACTATAATATTCTGCTGAGTTTAAGACACTGATGGATCGCGACCATTAGAAGCGATCAATCTGTGATTAATGCTTGACAAAATAAAAATTCTTGACTGTCAATTGTGATGAGACAAAAATTTATCGTTATTTGCAATAATCGTGTATTACCAAATTTTGAAACCGCCTTTTTAGAAGATTTATGTCCAATTAGACTATTGTCGGACGGCGCTTCAGACGCGTGTTTTATTACCAGTCCATAAGGCTATATAGTTTGTTAAAAAATTTCGATTTCGCAGTTTTATTTCGATATCATCGATTCATATTATTGTCGAAGAACGTTACTTTTTTCGCATTTTTGTTATTCGCATTGTATTTTTAGAACTAATATACATTTGAAATAGCGCTCTGTTATCGAGTCAATATTATTATTTTTTCTTTTGGTCACTCATCCGATCCACTCAGAGCAAGAACCTGTACTTGCCCCCAATGAAACGTCACCAGGGTTAGCTGTGTTGCAAAGGTATGAAATTTCCGGTTCAGTAACACCCTGGGCTGAGTAGTGGGAATGGATTATCGAGTTGGACTTGCCGCATAAAATGCCTAGAACCAATTATTTTCATATTATTCATAAATTAAATAAAATATGACAAATAATAATTACCTGGATACCACCACGCTTCTGTTCATGCAGCTTCGAACAGAATAATTGCAAGAACGAACCACACTAAGGTGTGAAATGTTTGTGTTACGGAGGCCATTTTGTAGTCTATAAAATATAATCATTTATTATTTTTTCCGAAGAACATAATAATATAAATATTTAATTGAATGTTTTCCCGTTTTGTACTTAGATTTTGTGTTGCACAATCAAAGACACATTCCAAACAAAAATAGTAGAATATGAGTTAAGTATGAGGCATTGATTGATCGCGTCGCCAAGTACACTGGAAGTAAATCAATTGAGGTAAATTGCAATTACAATTTGATTTTGGTAAGGTAATCCCTGTTGATCCCCCATTAGCATTGTCCTCACAGTTTTCCTGAACGTCGAAAGAGACGACTTTAAGGGTGCTGAGACGAGGTATATGATCTCCATCTCTCAAAATTGGGCACAACACTCACTGCACTATTTCTATAACGGTCCAGTTCTGTATGTTATGTTTTCTGGTCATTGTGCAATTGCTGGTTCTACTTTTTAGTAGCTCATTGTCACATATTTTTGTCAGTTGGTTTACTTTAGGTTGTTTCTCGGATTTTGCCTTGATTGAATTCCTATTTTTATTTTTGCATGTGTGACATGGCGCAACGCTTTCACTTGATTCGTTGAAATAACACTACACTTGACTTTATTCCACTTTGTATCCACGAGTAAATTTTCAAATAAGCCGAATATCATCACCAACTACCTCGAGCTCACAGTACCAACGAGACAACGAGTGAAATTTGCAGCTAAACCTTGGCTTTATATAAGCTATTTTGAGAACAAATTATGAAGGTATTGAACTAAATTAGATTGCGCCAAAAATAGATGGGCGTTACAATCTGCTTAAAATCTTGTATTGCTGAGAAAGCATAATTTATATTAATATTCAAAGGTAGACCTGGGTGGGTTTAGTTCACAAACATTGCGTTGGAAGGTATTGGATTCTATATATTTCAGCTTAGAAATTATCTTTTTCCAAACTTGAACCACAGATAGATAGCTCTGTTATTCATAACATTAGTATTCTATACATAACAATGATCTTTACCCGAATAACAAATTTCATTTTACCAGGCATAAGTCATAGATGGCCGCGCTATAGTGGCGCTGTACATTAGTGAGTCATGCTTAATAAAAGTGAGTACGTGCAGAAGTTTTTTGACTTTTGACTGGGTTGGCAACTATTTCAACTTGGTTATGGGGAAGTCCGGACGTGAATCTTACCGGTAAACAAACTTAACAAATCAAAACTTGACAACAAAAATAACGAAATACCAAAATGCCTCGTTTCTACCCAGTTAACTGATGAAACTTAGCATGATAATTTTATTGTCAAGTACCTTGCCTCAATATATATATAAATTTTCTGAAATCATTTCTATTTGGTTAATTCAGTGACCTTGAGTTGTGTATTCGCCTATATAGTTGATCATTGCGAAGTATTCCGATAAAATATTATTGCTCTTAGACATTTTCTTCCCACAAAGCCGTCTTTTTCGCCAAAAATTAACCTTAATAGCTATTTGGAAAATAGTGAATTTAGATACACCTTTTGCCGAACAATTTCACTTTTGAAAATCACAGCACGGTGGAATTCGTATAGAATGCGGAAAAATAAATTGTAAGGATCGTGAAAATTATAATAATATTAATATCACTTCATTCTATATGTTGAACTTAATTCTTATTTGGTATTTGATAACATATCTATAAGGGTGGTTTTGACTTATTGCAATGACTGCAACTGCAAATGGCTACTTTTGTTACAGTTAAGCTAGTCAGGGATAGGTTGGTCGATACAATTTTATTTTGTCGAGTTGAAGTCACGGTAACTCATGCTCGATGTAAAAAGATTTGTACGTCGTGAGTTCAAACGGTACCACAGACGCCATTTTGTTTAATAATAGTTTTTAATCCCAGATCATATATACAATATTTAGATTCTACGAATTGCATCTTTATTCAAGGTACCAGTAAAGGCAGTTTCGTCACTTCAAAGTCCAACTATAGCCCATGCATGACAAACTTACAGTAATTAAACTTTTTCCTTAGAATGAGGTTTGTTAATTGTAAAAAGCTATTTTCTACGAAGTGCAGCACGTATCGTAATCGTATTATTTCGTATTATATATTACAGAATTAGGATTGATACTTTTCGCAACTTTGAATCTATTTCTTAGGGATAAAAAACACAGCAAAAAGGTAAAAAATTTTTCCTTAGAATTTGATCTTGTTGCTTTTATAATTTAGTAAAAAGCGGAAACCATTATGTAATAATGAAGATGTGATAGGACGTATCGTATCCATTATATATTGCCCATTTTGCAGCAAAGTCACGATTCATACTTTTCGCAACGTTTGAAATCTATAATTATTCTCAATCAGAATTAGGATATAATCGAATATTCGGATAGCTCCATCACTAGTAATAGCTCAGAAAAACTATTGGTTACTGAGTCAAGCATTTGATCTACTTAAGTTGACCTCTTCAAAGTTTGGAAACATATGTAGGGTTTCGGAAAACCGAATATTTAGAATAATGATTTAAGATTTTCGAATCGGATCGAAGAACTGTTCCATGTAAATAATACATTTTTAGTATGAGAGAACTAGTCGCCATCTTGGCTATTAAATAATTGCATAGTTTGTAGTGTCAACTACAGTCACATATTTTAACGGCAACATTCGACTTTGGTCAAATTTGACCAAAATTAATAGCATTTTGTCGTTAAAAATGAAAATTCTAGTTTTTTAGCAAGGTTTTGTTCCTATGAACGATTCGGATCCCCAAATCGAACTGCCCAGCCCTAACTGTCTGACAAATCACCCCACAACGCGCACTTCAGCCTAATTAAATCGGTTTCATTTGAATCCGCGTCTTTTGAATCTTTGGGTCGATCGTGTTAAGTATGAGACCACAGATTGGCTGTTGGCGCAGGTGTGTGGTTTTGAAGAATAAACTGGAACTGAATTTCTCGCAAAATTAGTTGAAAAGTAAAGGTAACGTTATTTCTCCATGAATCTCTAAACTTTGGAATTTCTTGTCTTCCCACTGCTTTCAATGTTTTGTTGTTTTTGTTTAAACGAATATGTTCACCAGACAACAGAACACCCGGAAGAAATGAAAAAAATTAATAAAGTGAACCCATTTTAGGGATGCAACATCTCACTGTGCCGCCGGTTCAATTATCCAGTTATTTTACGGTGAGTATTTCAGTTATAGGATTTAGTGTTCTCGTAAACGGTAATTCACGCAAATGGATATTATGTGGTTACGTGAAAGAAGGGCCATCGAGGCTAAGAACTTAAAAGACAACTGACACTTTCTCCTTTATAGCTCGATGTCCGGAGACCCCGTGCGTTTGTGGTAATGTATTCAATTTATTAAATATATATTCCCTGAAACGCCAATTCCCGTTAAATTTTAGTATAGCTGAGCAAACATTGTGACTGTTTCTTTATATACCACAAAATAAGAGTGAGATAAAGAAAGAGAGGAAAAACGGCTTTATGCCGAACAAGTCTCAAAGTTCACTTAGCATAAACGCCGTCAATAGCTGGCCGAAATTATCAGTCGAGGTTAAGTGGAGGGTGTTGGGTTGGGTTAGCCGGGTCAGGTAGAGTGAGTTGGGAATAGGCAGGGCAGGTCAGGTAGAGGCAGGTTGGCTGGGGTTAGTCGGGTTGAAGAAGGTGGGTTGGGGTTAGGCAGGTAGAGTAGAGTGTAGTGAGGCGGGTCAGGTAAAGGGAGGTGGGTTGGGGAAAGGCAGGTCAAGTAGAAGGATGTGGTCTGTGAATAGGTAGATCAGGTAGCGATAGGTAGGTTGGGGATAGGGCAGGTCAGGTTAGAGGGAGGTGGTTTGGGGATGGTCAGGTTAGAGGGGGGTGGACAGGTCAGGTTCAGGTTAAAGGGGGTTGGGTTGGGGATGGGCAGGTAGGGGTAGGTGGGTCAGATGGAGTGGGTGGGTTGTGGATAGGCAGGTCAGCAGGTTAGATGGATGGTGGGTGTGGGGGTGGTCGGTGGGTCAGGGATAGGTGGGGTAGTGGGTGTGGTGATAAGATAATTTTGTAATATTTATTTGTTCCTATAAGTCCAAATTGTTCGAATTCATTAGAGTAATTACCTAATCATCCCAGCCCTTTTTGATAAAAAATGTATATCACAGGAGTTAATAAGTTGAATTCATTATCCGTATGTAGAGCTTACGTGAAGCACCTCTCGCATATTATCACCCCTCAAGAAATTCGAACCACAAACAGGGCGATCAGAGATGCGCAGTTCGAAGAGTATACAAAGAGCTTTTATAAATGAAACGAATTGTGCATATGAATACTAATGCTTCGCTCTTGATGTTTTTCATTTGTATATAGTGAGATGGAATTCACCATGTTAAGCATAGTGTTGCTAAATATACAAGCGTCATCTGTTTTACCTAAATGCCAAGTTGAACCAGTACTATTTTTATAGCACAATAACTTAGTTTTGTGTAGCAACCAAACATTTACTTTACTAAATATTTTTCCTCTACCAAAGAAAGTAGATTCTCTTCTTATTTGCAAAAAAAAATATATATTTTGTTGTGTGAATTGCATATATATTCTCATATAATGCAAATGCGTACACGCACGAATCAAAACATTTCCCATACAGAAAATTTTACTTTTGTCAAGCATAAGCCACTAATGAATCGCGTCTTCACAGCGCAATCCATCAGTAAATCATATTAAACAAGAATGAAAATCATATGTTGGAAGAAAAGCAGCGTTTTTTCGTTTGAACTCGTAAAGTTCAACCTCAAATCCATTTTATCAATAGTGCATACGCGGCAATAGGTGAATTTTTTATTTCGAGCAGATTACAACGACGCCCATGCTTTTTTCTGTCATCCATTTTATTTTTAAACTCAACTTCCTAATTTCCCGTCGAAGCAACGAGCCGCGATTTAGTTGTGATGTATAGCCTCTGCAAAGTAAGTTAATTTGATGAAATCGAAATAATACTTCACTTGAATATCAAAACAACAGGATCTAAATGATATTTCCACCAATTTACCGGCTGTATAAAGTATTGGACGACATTGGCAGTTTTTTTTCATGTTAGTTCGCTCTAAATAAGGCCGAAAATAGTACCTAAAAGTAGTTAACTAGCGGCCTCTCTAATCGCAAAGAGAAACTACAAGATTAAATGGTAGATAATGCTGGTAACACCCCATATATAACGAACCCATCTTGTTAAAGTACATTGAGTGGTATCTGCCCTGTGAGATGTTTAATTCCTTTACCACTTCTTAAAATATAAATATCACGACTAATTATATTTTCCAATTTTGTTAAAACTATCATTCTGATTAGATTTTCTTACTGATTTGTTATAACGTGGATTTTTGTGATCTGGATACGTATAAAACGACAACATTAGTGACAAAATAGAATAATTATATAATAATATTAATGTTAAATATACATATTTATATGTTTTGTTTATTTTGTGTTTTTATTTTATCAAGCATACGTCACAGATGGCCGCGCCTTTGCGGCGTGATCCACCAGTGATTCATTCTTACTAAAAGTGTGTACGTAAAAAAGTTTTTTTTTAACTGGGTTGTTAATTATTTTAACGTGGTTATGGAGCAGTCTGAATGTGAATCTTAATCGGGAAAAAACTTAACAAAACAAAACTTGACAACAAAAATAACTGAACGACATTATGCCATGTTTCGACCCAGTTAACTGTAACATGATAAGCTTTGTATTAATTATCTGAAATCATTTCTATTTGGTTAATTCAGTGACTTGAGTTTTGTATTCACTTATATAATTGATCATTGCAAAGTATTCCGATAAAATATTATTATATTTAGACATCTTCTTCCACGAAGCTGTCTTTTTGCCAAAAATGAATCTTAATCGCTATTTGGCGAAAAAAATAATAAATTCAGATACACATTTTTCCGAGAAATTTCACTTTTGAAAATCACAGCACCGAGGAATTCGTACAGAATGCGGTGAAAAATAAATTGCAAAAATCATGATAATTATAATAATATTAATATCACTTCATTCTATGTGGTGAAATATATTCGAGCTATTTTGATAACGTATCTATAAGGCTCGTTTTGATGACTTACTGCGACCTCAAATGACTAGTAAATTTACTGTACTTTTTTTACAGTTAAGCTGGTCAGGACAATCTTGTTTCGTCGGTTTAAAGTCACCTTGACTCATGCTCGATGTAAAAAGGTTTGTACGTCGTGAATTCATACGATACCACAGACGACATTTTGTCTAAT